>JAPSES010000109.1:13881624-13896035 GCA_029822895.1 Maxillicosta whitleyi
ACTTCATGAACATGTTTTGTATAGTCCATAGAACAATTCTAACTGGAGTATGAGAAGGTATAATATGGCCCCTTTAACATCACACATATTTCAGATCCATCTACTGCAGTCTTTAATGTTTCAGATTCACTTCTTTAACCCTTTAACTGATGCAGTGAGTTCCTTAAACAACCATCACGTTAATCAGCCACATTCACACACATTAGAGTGTGTTATATTTATAAAGTATCTACAATTACTTGGTGACCTGTGAGGGGGTTATTGGGTGAGGTCATATATGCCATCTATCACATGCACATTTACTCCAAATGTGTGAGTTTGTCAGTTTTCTAACACAGGAGTGTCAAAGTCATTATAGTTCAGGGGACACATACAGTCAATATGATGTCAACTGGGCTGAACCTGTAAAATAATAGCAATGAAGAAGGTTAAATTGCATCATGAATATGTTTACATCTACAAAGTTACCTTAAAATGTGAATAACATGCACAACCTGAAATGTCTCAAGAAAATTAAGTGCATTTTTAGCAATATGCCTCAGCTTTATTATTAACAAAATTCACAGATTGCAGTGGATCTACAAATGTACAAAATATTTAGTAACAGAAATATTGGTTAAAATTCCACTTATGTTACTTAATATAAGACATTGTAAGTTGTTCTTATTTGTTTAGGTTATTGACATTTTTTGTGAAAATATCAATCATAAATGTCAACATTTTCATTTAATTTTCCTTTTTTTACACGAAGAGAAACATTTGTAGTTGTCATGTTGTAGTTATCATGATTAAGATATTACTGGTCTGACGCACTTTATATTATGTTGGTCTGTATGTGGAACCTAACCTAAAATGCGTTTAACATCCTTGATTGTTAATATCATTAGTGTCATTTCACAAATTCATCCTGCTCGTGGGCTGTATGTTCCAATACAAGAATGTATCCTAAAACAGGAAATGTTGACTTTTGTAGTATCCAAATTTCAGTATGAATACAAGAAAATCACTGCTGCAGCCAAGGACTATTCTCATAATGTATTCACAACACATTTTTCTATACAAACCTAATTTATTTATGTTTTTTTTTTTAAATTTTGACAAAGTTGTGTCCTTTTCCCAGTCTAATGCAAAGCTATGAAACTGCTGGCTTTCGCTTCATCCCTGCTGTACAGATATGGAGAATTCTTTTTGGCTGAAACTCACTTTTTTTTAAATCATTTATTCTTTACAATGATTTACAGCAGCAACTCCAAATCTGTCATTAACACCCAGCTCTTCATTAATACTTGAACGCGCTGCAGGACACACTGCAAGCTGTGAGGTGTTGCTTTTAAATGGTAAATAGTATTAGCACGCTGCTGGTAGACACATGGGTACACTGAGGTTGTCTGGCATTGAGGATCCATCTAAATGGACTCAGACCTGGTCCAGTCAGAACCACATTTATTCACATGAACTGGAGAGTCTCCAAACAGAACAGAACTGTCCTCCAATCAGTGTTTTTACTGTGAACACTCGTAGAATCATTCAGTCAGTTCCCACATTTATTGGCAAAACATCACTCAAATCACTTGGCCATCGGCGCTGCTTATTTTCCAGGGAGGCAACACATCATCATCATCATCATCATCACCGCCATATGATAGATGAAGAAATGTGGCTCATAGGTCATGTGTTGGACTGAACTTGTGGGAGGAGTAGAGGATCCTTCACTGACTATTAGCATTTTCTTTTGTCGGAGAGGACTGACCAATGTCAGCTTTTACTGTACGTCAAAGGCTGAGCTGTGTGTGTATGTGTGTGTGCTTCTGGCAGACACGACCGGCTGCACTTTAGTCCAGCGTTTTGTAGAATGGTAGAAACACAGCTGTTCCACAAACGAGTGGGAGGCTGCAATAGTGAATGACACTGCAGCATCAGGCGCGTGGGAGGAGGGAGGAAAATACACTACTATAAATGGATATTTCCTGCTTTTCTGGTTGTCATGGTGACCCCATGACTCACCCACAGTGTACCTGTAGCTGTGTTGTATTATTTATTTTTTTGAGATTGTAAATTCACAGTTGGCTATGCACTGCTCATCATTTCCTCTGTTTCATATTGTACGCTTGTGTGTCGACCAAGTCCTACTGTATATTCCATGTTTATTTTCTCATCAGGAAATTACTATTTTACTATTACCTTCTTTATGCACAGCTTTAGTCGAGCTTACGAGGGGGACAGTGGTCTCGTAAAGTGCAATCCTAGCTGCTGCAGGTGTAGTAACCGTGTTTCTTGTCCCAATCAGTTGCATGTTGGTGACGTGTTAAGATGTGCAGCTAGTAGCATTAACCTTCCCTGATTATTTAGGTTGAAAATAAAAAGGAAATGTCTGTTGATCTTGTTATGTTTATTTACTGGTTAACTACAGGATCCCTTTTATAACTGTTTTATATGTTTTCATGTTTTGTGATTGTTTTACCTTTTCTGTTTGGTTCAATTATTTCAAAAGACAGATATGTTTTGGAACTATAAAATATCATGCTTGAAAGTAAACTGGTCCAAATCTATGTGTCTCAATGAATGATGTCAAACATGTCTGCAGAGATGTTTTGTTTTTTTTTTTTGTTTTTTTATCATAAATCAGAGAGCTGTGGTTCCTGATTGTGATTGGCTCCTATAAACACACACTTGCGACCACATAACACCAGTGTCACTGCACCACTCCCACAGATCATAGTGGTTGATGCTGGCTAAGTTGTTACTGGCTAAAGTAATTGTAGTGGTGGAGATAAATGTAGGGAAAAGAAGAATTACACAAGATGCACAGCTAGGGCTGTGTGGTGTCGAGTTAAGTGAGGTCAAATGTAAATATCCTTACAGTGTTAATGACACCAAAATTAAAATGAAGAAAAATACTGAAGGAATGTGCCTGCATCATCAAAATCTACCTTTTCAGCGTTAAATAGCCAGTACCAATAAAGAGCAGCGCTAACATTATTCAGTGCTTATTCAGAAATAGTTACCAACAATGTACAGGTAAATGTTAATATTGAAACAAACTTTCCGGTAAACAGCTGATGAAAGAAATAGAATTGTGTTAGTACTAACATAAACTACATAATCCTAAACAAATAAACTCCTGACGTTTGATGTTTACATTTTTGTACAAAGTATCTGAAGTCCAAAATAGTAGTGATTTCTTTAGTATTCTTGCGTGTACAAAATACAATGTCATAACTTGTAAGCAGTTCAGTAGCTGTTTATTTGATAAAACTTGGCGATGTATGTGTAATATCCACCATGGATGAACTTAAACAACTTTGATGGTCAAACGTCAGGTTTACCTCGACTTCACAGAACAGATTTTTGGCCCTAACCTTTAGAAACAGTGGTTTGCAATTTATTTTTTTGTTAATTTATCTACACAGATAAAATGTGCTCAATCTCACATACTTTTAAGAGTAGTGAAAAACAAATAAGTGCTTATTGGCAAGTGTTTTTAATATACATGTTAAAGTATTACTACATATATACTGTATACATACATATACTAGAATGAATGTGATAAATCAATGTGTAATGTGTAGAGTGTTGGACATAAGCCCAAGCTCTTATTAATGCATTTCCCGTTATTATTGACCCAAATTTGGTGAAGTTTCTAGAAGCATTTTGCTCGTAAACAGTATCACCAGAGAACTGTATAACAGGACAGTGAACACAACAGATTATTTTTGGTTCTAATTCATTAAGTCATTCTGGCTGTAAAATAAAGAAATAGAGCCAGTGTCCCTGTATCTCACCAGCACTTTGTCAAGACTCAATAATACGTTGAATTAGCAAAGTTGTCAGGTTCTGTCTGTACATTAAGTCCTGCGGTCTTGATGGAGGAGGACAATACCCCAACAGAAGATAGAATTACATGAAAGTCCTTATGACTTTCTATCAGTGCCCAATAGTAAATATATTTATATTTATATCTGTATCCACTACCATTTTATAAGCCATGAAAATATTGTAGGCATATGAGGATACTACCAATTCAAAAATTCTGAACAAAATCAACATTTCTGAAAATTGTGAAGACATTGACCTACAGAAGTTACCTATAAAATTCTAAATAAATCTGACCAGTAGTTTCAGAGGAGACTGTTGAAATAAAATGGCAACCTTGAGTTTGACACTTCAAGGTCAAAGACAATGGACTCAAATGAATTACAAGTTGTAAGTAAAGGTAAATATTTAATATTTTAAAAATTCCATCAAGAATTTACAAAAAAAAAAAAATCCAAAACTTAACTTTGTAGACAATGTCTCAAGGAAAATTTAAAAAAATTAAAAAATTAATATGACCTTTAGTTTCATCAGAGATGAAGAAATTGCCAACAAAAACGCCAAAGATAGAAACAGCATCTTCACACCAAGAGACACAAAATAGAAACCACAGCACATTTCAATAGCTTATCCATATACTTTATTTTCTTTGGAAATGGGATATAACCAAGCATTCATATTACGTGTTTTTTATTTATTTATTTATTTCATATTTAAGCTCATCGGACAGCATACATACAAAACTACAGAGCTCAAAAATGCAGCATTGTCATTTCTAGTTTAATGGCATTTGTTCATCTTGAAGAGTCTTGGCATAACCAAGTTCTCTTATTTGCACTGGGAGGGGGTAAGGCAGCGAGGTACAGGAGAAAACAACCCAAGGAAGGGGGTCGACTATCAAATCGTCTCTGAAAAACAGAGTGATTGCAGCATCCGAGACTTTCTCCACTGGTACCATATACGGTCAGTTCTCTGGGAACCAAACTTGTATTTGAAGCTGAAAAAAAAGCAGAAAGCTTAAAAAAAAAAAAAAAAAAATACAACAAAGCGTTTTTTTTTTAATCTTGTGACCTGGCGGGAGTCTTCTGGCACGTCACTACTGAGGTTTTTACGACACTGCATATCCTCAGCTCAGTGCGAAAGACAAGAGGCGTCCTCAAACCAGAAAGCATCCGCTGAGAAGTGCAACATCAGCTCTTTCTTTGTCTGAGGATGGGAACTTCACAAATCTGTCCTTTGCGCTACATTCACTCGCACACAGCCCAACACTGGCAAATAAAACCAAACAAATTAAAAAAAAAACAACACAAAGACAGATGGAGAAACAGGAAGGCAAAAATACTGATGGCGCTCAGGCTAGAAGGGTAAGTAACCCTGCTACGTCTGCTTAGAAAACCCAAACAAATCCACCAAAATAAACACATTTTAAATACACAACTCGAGTGGAACGCTACAGAACCATACAAAATGTCTATTGCAGAGGGTTGACATCACTTTCTTCACCATCCCTGAAAACACATTTGTTGCCAAGACAGCTTCTTGGAAATACTGTAGAATGTGGAGCCGAGTACGTTCTCCATACAGTAAATATGTAACGCTTAAAAGTCTCTTATTACTCGGTTCTAGGAGGAACCCATAAGGCATGATTTACATTTAAGGACTGCATTAATTACCTCAAGCCACAGGGAATGTGTTAATTTTCTTAACGCGATAAATAAATATGAGGAAAAAAAAAAAACAAAACAGAAGGATTGGTTTCCATACAAGACAGAAAGTAGTAGAAAAAGTGTTGGCGACGACTGGAAACCCGCAGTCGACGACGACACTTTGAAGCGACAAATTTTGGTTTCTACTTTGACCTTTCACCTCCTGCACCGTAGAAATAACTATTCCTTTTCATTTACTTATTTAAAAAAACAAAAACAAAAAAAAAAACAATACAAAATGCCTCTCACTGAATTCCATACGACTTCATATTTTGGCGTCTCACCCCCCCAAGCTGAGATAACCCCGCCCCTCCCTGGTGAATCCACACTGCTGTCCTCCCCGACGCTGCTTCACACGTCGGCGTTTTGTTTGTCGCTGATTGTCTGAAGTTTTGTTCTGCAGGATGTGGACGAGGAAGATGAGAGGTGGAGGCGTAGAGGTGGTGTCGGAGTCAGGGCTGGGCGACTGCGACATAGGTGGGGACAGATGTGTTTATGTGGGTAATGCGGGGGGGGGGGGGGGGGCTTCAAAACCCGTCCGGGAGGGCTGGTGTCCGGAATGTTTTATACATTTCCGTCTTTCAGCACATCTAGAAACCATTACATCATCTGCATAGCGTGGTGATGAGCTTCTCATTAACTGAACCTGGTGAACATGGAAATATCTAAACCATGCAGGGTCGCAGCTCAAGGACCGGATCTGAAAACCCCTGGTGTAATGTACTGCATAATTATCTCCTATTCTGACCCTGTCTCATAGGATGGTTTTTGTGTTTTATGCTTTAAATCTATTGTTTTCTTTTTCACATCTTGCTTAAGATCATTTATTTTGTTTTCCTTCTATTGCATCAATCTCTCTTTATAATTTACACCCTTTTCAGTTTATTATGTCTGCATTATTATTAGTTTCCATATCGTTCTATCATTTTTGCATTGTTGCGTCTTTTGCCACGTTGCAACGTATACTTGTTTTTGCCTAAACAAATTATTTCCATCTTGTACTGTAGCGTCTTTTACATTTTGTTCTTGTTTTACAAGATTTAGACCATTTATCTTAATGTCTTATTTACTCATCAGTCACATTTGTGCCTTTTTTCCCTAGATTTCATCATCTTGCTTTGTCATTCATGTTTTCATTTTGTTAGGTTACTTATGTCATGTTTTCATGTTGATGCATCTTCATAACTTTCATTTGCACCTTTTATATGCTTTCTATGTTGTTGCATTTTTACATAATTTTTGATTTGCTACATATTTTGCTTCATTAAATAAACTATTAAATGTTTGTTTGTAGCATATTATATCATTTGGTATCTTGTGCATTTGTTATTATGTGTCATTTTCATTGTGCTATTCTGATAATTTTGTTGCTTCATCGACATCTTTCACATCATGAGCTTGTCCTGTATTCATGTCATTTTCATTTTGACTGACAAACTATTTTTTTATGTGACATTTGTCTATTTTGCCCAGCCCTAGGTGCAATGTAGTAGAAGTTGTAGTAGTTTGCATCTGGCACAGTCATGGAGGTTTGTGTTAGTAAGTGTGGGTGGAGCTCGATTCATGCGTATTATAAAAGGAAAAGTGAGTCCGATATGAGGATCTGTGTCTTTCGTATATACTGAATAAAACACAACTGGTTATATATCATGAGATTATCTGACTTTGTGGTTAAATTCTGCTGGTCCGACGTCCATCACAGTGCCAGAAGATGCATCGTGTCACATTAAAATCCTTCATGCGGGAACGAGGAGGGAGCAGACGGCAGCAGCAGAGGGTTATCTCTTTGAGGAAGGCTGCAGACATAGATGAAAAAAATAGAAGAAAAAAAGAGGAGACTCGATGGCTACTGGACCCAAGGGTGTCTCCTTATAGGACAGTGCTCTCAGTGTCCAGGTCACAGTCTCTGGGAGGAGACAAGGAGGAGGAGGACTGCTGGTCTACAGCAAACTCAGGGACCAAAGCTCGACTCAGGCTTCTGAAAGACATCAGCGGGTCTGAAAAGGAAAAGACACAATGTGAGGAGGATGGATGCACTGGTAAGGTGAGTAGATGACTAGTGATGGTCATCGGGTTTAAAGCAGACTCTTTTGCACTGAAATAACACAGAAACTTCAAACATGAAAAATGTGTGTGTTTAATATATAGACTTTACACTGCCATGTGATAACAAATAATGACAAATATGTTTTGCATGCATTCACATAAAACACATAAAAAAAAACATATATATATATATATATATATATATATATATGTATACACACATACATATATTTCATGCCCACCATGAGGTAAATGTGCCGTTTGACCCAGGACTATGAAACCAGTGAAAAAGTTGACATCCAGTCAAACTGTCATATTTTCCATCAATTAACTCATAAAGACCCAAACAACTACTGGCGACCAAAAGCATCTGCAATGTTTAATAACTGTTAAACCACTACTCCTATTGAAACAAGTAAAATGCAGTTGGTCATCTTTTAATGGTCATGACCCATTTGGATGTTCAGAGATTTCATAGTGAATGTGGAAACATTGTCATCTTCTCCAACACTGATTCACCAGTAACTGGGTTTTGTTCAGTTAATGACATCTTTGTTGAAAAAGTAACATTTTCTTCCATTTTCTGTGTTTTTGATATAATAACCCTCATCTTTAATCTGAGCTGTAATGAACATCTACATGATCAAACAATTAAATATTGGAAAATTTATGATTAAAACTGAAAAAATAACAGAAAAAAAGGATAATATTGGAATAAGACGGTGCTAAATTATTTAATAAAAGTTAAAAAGACAGAAAATTCATTTGGGAACAAGAGGAGCATTGGGTCTTTATGGGTTAAAGAGCAGCAGAGACAGGGCAGAGCAAAGTAGTTCTATCAGAGTGAACACTGAGACAGCAGGTGGCGCTGTTCACCCAGAGAAAACAAACAGCAGCTGAAGCATGGAAAATGTGAAAAGTCTGGGCCTGGATCTCACTTTTGAAAAACAGAACTTCTCACATCCACGACTTCACCTTCAAGTTACTGCTCAGAGAAAATAGCTGCTGCTTATGCACAGTGTGTGTGAAATGAATGTTTGTCAAGAGCAGCATTTATATATATATATATATTACTGACATGGATGAGAGAGATGGACGTGTCTGTAACGTCCAATCAAAAGAGTCTGCATCTGCTGTGACAAACAAACAAGTTACTGATCCCAAACCAGCCCGTCCTCCAACTCATGGGTCAAGGTTTGGAACTGGCCTCGGATGCTTTTGTTTTTCAGTGATGTTGAATCATGCTCAGCCAGTTGCAAACCCTCATGGCACCGTTTATGACGGTCCGTTTCAGTGGATGGAAATGAGTGACTCATGAGTGACAGCCCTGATGCAGAATTCATATTACATAACATGAACACTGATCGACAATGTCCATGTTTATTTGAATAGCTGTTTTCAAAACAGCAGTAAAAAAGAATATCCTTTAGACTTCAAAAGTACAACTTCCACACTGAAGATAAAGAAGAATAAGATATTTTTAGAGAATGGTTGAATTTTTTTCAAGACAAAATTAAAACGTCATAAGAGTATAGTAATAATAAAAAAAATATATATTCTATATATTTATGAAGATTAAAAATTAGCAACAGTCCAAATTACCAGTTGAACCCCAGCATTAAGAATCTATGAATATCTTTCCAGCTTCACCAAAATCCAAGAGTATTTTTTTTTTAATTTGTGAAATCTTAAAGTATCATTTAAGGAGATTTTCTAAAGTCCTTATTTCAACTTCAACGCAAGCCGTTCCTCTGATATTTCCATTCCTTTTGTATGAATTTATTCTCAGTCAATACTTATATTTGTTTGTCATGATATTTCATGCAACATGTCAGAATTTTCTGAGAATAAAGTTTAGTTTAGTTCAGTTTAGTTTATTTTTCGAATATGCAACAAAACCAAATAAACCTACATTTATGCTCTGTGCTTGTAAGTAAACAAAAAATGCACCATACTGTGATAGCTCACACTTAAGGGTCATCTACCAGGATATAGTCAAGTCCATATAAAATGGATAATAAGAAAGCAAAACAAAGTGAAAATTAAGTATGACTTCATTTGCATATTCAAAAATATGCAAAAATTTGCAAATATGCAAATGAAGTCATACTTCATTTGCATATTCAAAAAGGAGTGGGAGGAAGCATAAATTATTTAATCCCACCCCTTCTCCACACAACAGTATCACAGACGTCAGCAACCCTGGTCCTCAAGCAGCATGTTTTAGATGTTTCTCTTTTCCAGCACACCTGATGGACGTTATCAGGCTTCTAGACTAGCACTAGATCATGTGAATCAGGTGTGTTGAAAGAAGGATACATCTAAAACATACGGGATAGTAGCCCTCGAGGACCAGGGCTGATGACCCCTCGTCTATCGTTTAGCTTCCTATCAGCAAAATATATGAAAGTCATAAAGAAAGAGACCATCTGAGGAACGTCTGAGTTAAAATGACAAGTGTAATCCTTATCTTATACATTAGTATACGTTCTATAAATAACAAAACACTCAAGTCTTGTTGAACTTAAGTGAAGTTGGACAGATATTAAGAGGTATGATTATTTGGGGATCAGATGTTTCTCCTGACAGGACTTTTTTCATAAAATTTTGCAACTGAAGTCTCATAATATTCCCATTTTTTGTTTAGAAAATACAACTTTATTCTTGTCCATAAAATATTGCAACTTTCAATTTCTAAAATGTCCTATTTTTTATTTTCAGGGTGGTCTAATGCTTCTCCCTACATAAGAAAAAGTATGCAAAGTTCTGGATGTTTTTCTGTCTTTACGTTACCACCAATACAGGGTTGCACTTGAACAGTCCAAAAAAAAAACTCACATTTGACCATAATGGAAAACATAAGGTCAAAGAAAGATGAGAAGGAGAATTCAGAAGGACTTTGTGATACTGATAACATCTGATTACACTTGGAGGTCAGCATTAGTGACTATAATAAATTTGACCTTTGAGCTCCTACTGTGCTGTTTGATGCATGGTATAAAAATGGACAAGAAATGATTAAAGATGAATATAGTCAACCAGGCTGTATTAAAGTAAAAGTACTGTATACAAGTTGCTCATTACTTCTACAAATCTACTTTTCTACAAGTTATACAAGTTTATAATCCAAACAGACCCAAAGGAGAATAAGTGGAGGTACAAAAACACATTTAACTCACTCAACATAACCACAAATGGCAAATCTATGACAGCATGTTAAATATTATTAGGTACTTTGGATTTCCATTACAATAATCCAGTGTCTGGTCATGTTTTGTACAGCCCATGAACAGAAAGTAAACGAATAAGATACTTTTATTGTTTTTCTCAATGATTTATCATGTAACTGAGAAAAAAAAAGTCCATTAACATGTGCAGGTTCTGCTGCAAACTGAGACGCATGTAGCATATGGCACTCACTGTGGTTGATGACACAAAAAAAAAATAAAAATACTTGTATTCTGTGTACAGGCTTCATATTTTTATAGATGCACATCATTTCGGGGTGACAGCAATAACAGCAAAAATAATAAAATGCTCAAAAGTAATGCTGTTCATTTCTGTGTTTGTCTGACAAAGCCACAGATTGGAAAGAAGAGACAGTGACATGAGGCCCAGGAGCTGTGTGTTGCAGACCACTAGTTAAACTGTCCATTTTAATATTGCATCTATGAATGAAATATCCTAAATTTACTAATATTTTGCCTCGGCTGCCTCATTATTTTTCCACAATCAGAAAATTCATGTCTGTAATTCACCTGTGAGTTTAACATACAATTCAACATATAAGTGAAAGTTTTGGCATAAATGAAAATACAAATCCTGATTTTTTTTTTTGTCCAGCTTTACTACTGTAGTGAATTATGGGACATCCTTGTCTCCTCTCCTACTGGACAGTCCAGTGTATCCAAGGCTAAAGGTGATAATACAAGAAGTACTGCAGCTCCTCTCCTATGCATTTAGAGAATTCCTACACAAAAGTGACCATTCAAATGCAACCCTTGTACCACATATGTGGTTAGTTTTGTGCTCCCCTCTGCACATTGTGTCTGAAACGGTTTAGTAGTGATCAGACTGTGAGATTTCAGTTGATTCCTGTGTCAGGGTCAAGTGAAGGGTAGGTAATAGTGACAGCAGGCAAAAAAAAATGAAAGTGGTGGTTAAATAAAGAAAGGTTTCAAAAGCAAAAAGTGCAGGAGCTGCAGGTGCAAACAAGTGTCAGTACACAACAAACCTCTCACAAGTGCCTCTTTAATCTGTGGAGGTATTACAATGCAAGACTGTTAGAAAGTGAGCACATTAGTATTTAGGCAGTGAAATTAATCTACAGATAGAAGTAATAATCATGCAGTAACATCAGCAGATGGGGTACAGTGCTCACCCATTGTCTTGTAGGCTGCGGCGCAGATCCCATTGGCATCAGTGGCCAGTGTGGTGGACTGGGGGTGTGGCTGGGGCTGGGGCTGAGGGGGTGGCGGAACGCTGGGTCTGTTCCTGGGTTTGGGGACGGGTCGTGGCCGGGGGAGAGAGCCAGACTGATAAGAAGATGGGGACGGAGGCACAACAGCCCCAGGGCCGTCCTGGGTGGTGATGGTAGAGGGAGGAGGGGTGTCAGGAGGCGTTGGGGTGCCTGGGGGTGAGGGGTCTGTGCTCTGCTGATCCATACCGACTGAATGCTGTGTTGGGGGGCTGACCTGCGTCGGAGGCTCAGGGGGCGGATGGTTGGGCGCCTGGATCGGGGGCTGGTTACTAGAGTGGCGTCTGGGTGTAGCGCAGGGCTGAGGGGTCGGGGAGGTGGGAGATGTGGGTGAGTGGCTGGACTGGGGTCTGCTGTTGGGGCTGAAGGACTGAGACGAGCCTGAGGAGGCAGCGTGGTTTGCTGAGTTACAGGGCTGACTAGGAGGGGGGTTGGTCGGTTTGGGAGGAGCCGGAGCCTGTTTCTTGGTAACTGCAACAACATGGAGATGAACAGTGATTCAACATCAACAGATGATACATATATATTTACATATATACATGTGATACTATTATAAAGTGAATGAGACTAAAAAATAAATAAACCACAAGCTAAATTCCATGGAACTGCTCTGACTGTAGCTCCCTTGTCAGAAGTTTGTTCTCTCTGGATGTTTTCCTGTAATATCACTTTTATTTATATAGAGACACCCAAAGTGGGCCAAGACAGCAGGACAGATATTTATTACTAATAATTCACCACATAATGAAAATTAACAAAAAGGAAATGACTGAGTAGAATCTCATGATCCCTAATAGATAGAAATACAAGATAAAATATACTGTGTATGAAACAATAGATTTATCATTTAAAAAGGAGGAGAAACTAGAGGTTTACATCACTTTATTATAAGTTTATGTGCTTGAAATGAGGTACAACAATGATTCAGTTCTGAGGCTGAGATGATGGACTTCAGACTGAATTGAGCAGAAGACCTTTTCCTTTCCATTAATTCAAGCCATGAATCAAAAAGGACAACCATAGATATTGAAAGACCCACAGATCTGTAATACTGTTAAGTCATTCAGCTTGGCCCTTTCTTTGCTTTTTTGTATATCACCTTTCCTATGAGAGAGATATTCCCTAAAATGTATTTTGTGTCCTTGTGACCAAATGTCCTTGTAGAGATGTCTCTTATGAGTCCCAGGATATTGCTTGGATTCTTACCTCTGCGCATCATATGTGGACTAGGCCCCATGGGTCCAGCCCCGGGGTTCCCGGTGCCCAGCTGTCCTGCAGCCTGGCCCCCTCTTTCAGAGCCATTCCTCTGCAGCAGAGGAGTGGGGACGGGTGTGGAGTCACGCAGCTTTGGGTTGCTTCAGAGATGCAAAGAGAAAGGTGAAGCTTTTAAACCTCTGACCTTTTCTAAAATGCAGGATTCTGCTCATGCAGCTGCCTCAAGGTTAGATCAAATGCAACCTAGTTGGTAAAGATAACATTCACAAATGTGGTGTCTGTGGGAGCCTCATCTAAATGTACCTTCCCAATAGAGTCTGTAGGACCAAAAGAATGCTGCGCTCAATAGTGTTATCTGTCTGGATATGAATGTTGTCCTTTCACCAGCTAAGTCAAAGACACCCTTCAGCTGTTGCATAAGAGGCACCAATGTCCAGGCTTCTCAAAGCGGTTCAGGCCAGTCAGTGTGAATTTCTTGCTGATTTCAGTGATTTAGGGAGGAAAGCAGAGGGTTGGGAGGAGGAGAGGTCCAGAGTGTGACTGTTAACAGAATCACAGTGGCCATTGTTGTGCGTTTTCTGTGGGTTGAACTCAGACATAGCAGTGACTGGTGGTATAAGAAAACTTGTGGTTTTGCTATAGAAACACAAACAGTGGAAGAGAGGCCTGTGCTTTGGAGGTCCAGTGTGTAAGATTAGGGGAGATTTAGGAAGATATTATTGCAGGAATTGAATACAATATTCATAATTATGTTTTCATTGGTGTTTGACCATATTAAAATGAGAACCACTGTGTTTTCATTACCTTAAGCTCTGTTCCTAGCCTATTTGTATAACCTGGGGACCAATGCTAAACTGTGTTTAGTGCACTGTATTTACTCAGGGTAAGTGAAGCCCGTGTTTTGCTCAAATTTCCTGACATTATTCTCCACATCTAATGTCAAGACTTACTAGGAGTACATATGGACTACCACTTACAGAAAACAGGTGACAAGTTCAAAATTCATCCCACCTGTGAAAATGCATGTCATCCACCTGATGAGCTTTGAAATTTTACTTATTTGAATGTGATTCATTCTTTCTATGGATGAATTTTCATGGTATGCAAGCCAGAAAAACTTTTAAAACTGTAATTTGTTTTGAATTAGCAGCACC
>JAPSES010000109.1:13903650-13917960 GCA_029822895.1 Maxillicosta whitleyi
GCATTTTCTATTGTGTTCCAACTAGTTCTTTAAAAAAAGCACTTTTAGCATTTGAATAATGCAAAGAAATACATTTTGTATGCATGTTGTATAGAACAACACTCTATCACACAATGCCAAACCACGTGAATATCAGAATATAGTGTGTAACTTATGTAACATCATACAACCACATACATAGGAACAGAATACACTACTGCACACACAGGCTGCAGAGTGGAAGTCCAGGTGACCTGACTAATTTATGAAGAATGAACTGACAGACCTTTTAAAAAAAAAAAAAAAATGCTGCAACTCTAGGAAAATCACATCACAGGAAGTGGAAACTGACTGGAAATATTACTAGTAAATATTTTTGCTCTTTTGGGTCACTCATTTGTTACGCCTCAGTGTGTAAAGGCCTTTAGGAAGTGTTCATAAATCAATATGTAGTACAATGCCCCTGCTTTACGTTGCTCCTGGTGTCAAAATGCATGAGGCTCAGCTTTGTTTGATGACTTGTAACTACTCATTTTCCTCTTGAACACATTCCAGGGGTTTTCTATGGAGTTCATGTTTGGAAATTTGGAGTGGTCTCTTAATTTCTCCAGAGCTGTATGTCTTTAACAACCTTGCACAGTTTTGCGTTACGTGTGTGTGAGTATTTTACCTTGTTGAGCCTGGATAGTTGGCAGGACACTCTCCAAAACAGTAAGAGACTTCCTGTGGTAATCAGCCTGAGCCTCTAAGAGCTAAAGGAAAAAAAAGAAACAAACAGTGTGTATGTGCATGTGTTGGGGGTGCAGAATAAAATAAGACAAGCAGTAAAGTATATGACTGCAAAGTAAATAAAGTGGCAGGCCAAGTCTCTGGTCCCCAGTTACTCTCCAGCTGCAAACATTCCCACAGAAACTCATACAGACACACGTACGACCTGATGAACTTACTGTTACAAAGTAGCGGGCATAGTCCCCTTCTTTAGAAAAAAAACTGTACATGTCTGCAGCAAGTTGATCCTGTGGGAGAAACACGGATGGTAAAACTATGTATTATTATACAACCCCACTCAAGACCGTGTCAGAATGTATTTCACATGAAAGATTTGGTCTGAATATAAAAAATAAAGTGTGATTTCAGGTGGTACAAGGAGAGGCGTTGGCCTAATCCACTACTCTGTGCACTGTGTGAGTCATTAATCCTCCTGTTGCTTGGCAGGACTCGATGGGACTGGAAGGGAAGACTGGTGAAGGGGAAACACAAGGCCGTGTGCTTCCTGGACTGAAAACCTGCCACATGAGACAGAGCTGCACACTGAGGCTCACCACTGACTCAGTTCAGTAGATGCAAACGCACAGCGCTGACGGGGCGTTTTAGTCATTTGTGTGCGTCAGCGTACTGGGTCAGAGGGCTCTAGGGTCTTTATGGTCATCTTGTTGCCAGGATATTTTTCACAGTAAAAACACATTTCCAAATTCTTAGAAGACTATAAATGGCTTTAAGTGACTTTCTCCTTTCCTTTCTAACCAAACGTGAATGGTATTAAAATACTACCATCATACAACTTTGCTGTGATAATTGAAGTGCATGAGCAGCAGCTGTGAAAAAGGATTTTCATTTTTCACTGAATAATGCAATTAATTAATGCCAAAGTCCTGCTCTGAAGGAAAATATGTCCATGTATGTGTTTATTTTACGAATACTTTTCACTACTGTTAGTGAATTTTAGGCCAAACGCTGCCTATGTTTGGACACAATTTGGTTAATGACTTTCCGATTTATGCATTTATGCATTTATTACTGACTTAAATAGTTAGTACAACAGTTTTCTAATAAAAATATGTTAGGTTCAGATAGAATTTTTCAGGATTTGGAGTATAGGCCAATTATTAAGCTATCAGCTTTTCCCTGTCCTGTTATTGTGTCAGATACAGTGATTATTTTCTCTCTCTACAAAACAGACAATGAATGAGACAATTTCCTCTTAATGTTTCATGAGAGATAGCTATGGCACAGTGATCATGTTTGATGCTTAATTGTCTGTTGTGAGGTTTTCACTTTTACCCCAATCCCTTTGTCATTAAAGGTTATTCAAGTGCATAACTTTAGAGTAACAGGTGGTGTAATGCCAGAAGTGCACTTCTGTGAACATGATGAACAGGATAGTTAAATACAGTGAGGCTCTCACACGCATACTCGTTAATCATGGCGACTCGTACTGATCGCTCATTACCTTACAAAGCTCCACTTTGTTCATGGCCTCGTCCACCTCCTCCTTGAGCAGGTCAGCTTTGGCCGTCAGTGCTTGTGTGTTTGTTCCTGAGATTATTGACTTGGTTGCCTGCAACCATCTGAATTTGAAGAGATAATGGAAATGTAGGAAAATGAGATGAGATAATTGCAAAGAAACAAAAAGAGCACTAGATAAAATGATGCAACAGAGACAGCTGCAGAGAGACAGACCTTGCTCTGGCAGAATCATAGTCTAAGACCAGTTTGGCCAGCTGTTTCCTTTGTTTCAGGATGTTGGGGATGTCCACCTACCACAAGAATTATATCCAAAAAACACCAGACTGAGTCGATGTTGGGAACATGACAGCACATTAAAACAAGCAAAGGGCTCTGAAGCATTTTTAAATGTTTAACTGGTGTTCATCTGTTCTGTTCAGAGGGTTGCTGACCTCAGCTAGCTGGCTGAGCGGATCCAGTACATCCTTTTCTATCTGCAGCTCATGTTGCATCAGTTCTGATGCCAGACGATTCTCTGCCTCGCCGCACACTTCCATCATCTTCCTGTTACACACAGCAGCAACAGCAGTATAAACAGTAAGAAAAGGGCTTTAGAATCATAAGACAGAAGACATATTTAACTCTCATTATCACATCAACTCCAATAAGTGTGAACTGGCAGCTTTCTGCAGTTAAAGTGTAATCACACATTTTTCTGACAAAATATATTTTACACAACACATAAGGCTGACAGTCTGTGCTAGCAGCTATTCATCTGTCCACAGTCAATAACTGAAACAAAACCAGGTCACTGTAATGTCATCACTTTTCACTGCCAAAAGCCCCAAACCCACAGTGGCTGGGACAAGGATATACTTCTACATTTAGCAGAAAACGTTGAAACACAAAAAAGCAACAAATTCTAATTTGACTACATTACATTTAATTGTAGGTCGACTTTCTCTTCCTCTTTGTTTCCAGATACATGGCTGTCATACTCACTTTGTAAAACTTCAAATTCCCCTAATATAAAATATTTTTTGTGAAGTTGCTGTGAATTTACATTGAATTACTTTTCACATTAAATGGACTTTCCAACATGATTCGTGTCATCAACACTTTGAGGCACTATAGCAGGCAATTTTAATTCACTAAAAATAAAGTAGGACAGCAGGGGAATAAAATGCTGAATAAATAGTTAAACCTTTTAAATGAAACCATTTGCCTATTGAGAGACTGTCTTTCAGTTTTTCTAGAGGTGATTAACATTTTGTTTGTGTGAAATCCCCATCAGAAAACAAATTATTGTCACAACACAAAGTAGTTTTTGGATGTCTTATGACATTAATGGAGGGGATCTTTGCATTTGCAACTTGCATTTCTGTTTTGGGTCCCACTCAGCCCCCTAAACCTAAAAAAACAAACAGAAAACTGATATATTCTGGCATGAATAAGTCACATGTATCACACTACTTTTTTCTTCCTCTTTGTTTCCCGGCAGACCCACAGCTACATGTTGAAGTTCACTTTCTAGATCCTCAACTTTAGACTACATGATCCTGTTTCTTGTTACTTTCAGTCTCTTTCTCTTGGTCATGGTGAATGATCACTTCTCACATAAGGGAACTACTCAAAGTCCCATTAACACAAAACAAAAACTGGGCAGCCTGCTTGTCCTGAATGTGTGGCCTCATATTTCACACTCTCTGGGGTGCATCTGCTCTATATAGCAACAGTTACCAGGGAGGAGCGATTGGCTCTCGGGCCTGTCAGTCCATCACAAACTCACCCAATCAAAGACTCTTCACCCAGTTGGTTTCCACCTTCCACCATTGCTTGTGATAGTGCCGTGAGAGGAAGCTTTTTCTGTAGTGTACATACAGGTGTGGAACAGAGACACACAGACAATCATAAGATTTAATGGAGAAGTAAAACTCCACTCGTGTAGCTCTGCAGTTTTTATGACGACACTATTTGATGTGGAAAAAATGGAAAATTCAGAGGACTTTCCATTTACAGTGGATTGAGGAGCATCACAGTACATTCACAGAGTCAGGAAGAGGAAGAGAGATTTCCCAGCTACAGGAGGAAATACAGATGTTTAAGATGCATCCAAGGGAAGTGAGACATCTATCAAATGACAATGCTGCAGCTTAGTTTTATGGTGTCGGCTCGTGTTTTGAAAAGATATGCAGACCTTTTGTCTGTATTTAATGCTTCCTGTTTTGTTTTGTTTTTTGTTTTTTTGACAAGAGAAGACAAAAAGCAAGATTGTCATGCACAGAGAGTCCAGTTCGAGTAAATAAAGCTGACAGATGTGGAAATGGAAGACGTGGAGGTGAAGACTAGAGAGGTTGGACGAAGTAATCGGTGTCATTACCTGACCGTTTCCTGTATAGAGGCGTGGTACGGACTGTAGTACATGTTGAGTGAAGTGGAGTAGAAAACACAAAAGAAACATCATGTACTGTAGGGTTTACTACGGATACTTGATTATTAAATAATTAACCATGATAGTTACATCTCAAATCCTGTGTGGGAGGTGATATTAAACATTAGACTTTACATATTTTGTGGCAGCTGGTTAATTTAGGTTATTGTCAGAGGTAAGGTAAAGGCTTTGGATATTTGAACATGTTATATATAAGCACTGGTCATGGAGCAGATGAGCTGCACAATGTGTTTGTTATTGATCATAACTACAATTGGTGAATCACAGGTAAAACTAGACAAATTAGGTTGTCTTCTGGATTTCAAAGTTTGCACAATATCTCTTAGTTCCATTTTGCCATGTCAGTAAGCTTTGATCATTCATTCATTCTCATTAGCTTCCTAGCATATTGCCCACATTTCTTCAAGTCATAACGAATGATGAAAAATAAAGACCATTTACTGCACTGATGTCTGAGCTGCCCAGACCCGGGGTAGACCCTGTGGTGTGGGTCGATTTACTCTATCTGATCCTGTGCAAAACCACAAAAAAACCTACTAACCCCAGTCTGCAGTCGCACCTATTTTTCTGTATCCTGTACACCTTGTATCTGCAAGTGCTATATGCTATGTTTATGTCCTCTATTCTAAGTCGATTTGGATAAAAGCTAAATACAATGTAATGTAATTTAAAGCAGCAATATTAGGCAAATAAATGTATGCAGATATCACAATTTGGCCAAAAACACGACTTAGACAATTATGCTATGAGGATAATGTTTTACTTTTTCAGTCTGCTACTTAAATCTGGGCATTAAACGATGCAGGTGGCAAAAACAATAAATATGAGAAACCCTCAAAACTAAGCTGCTCGTCTTGCATATCAGTCTTCATGTGACTGATAACACTGTGCCAGCACCATGGAATATCATTTTGGAAGAGACAGAGAGCTCTTTGCGTTATTTTCCTAGTTTATGAGGGATTTCTTGAAACACATCATGCTTGTGTAAGCATATAATGCAGCGGTACTGCCTTTGCTAAATAGTGTTGGGAATGAGTTGCTTTGGTGGAACATTAACACTATGAACACACAGATGGTAGAAAGGACAAGAATGCCAACTGAAATGGTCACTAGTGGCTCATTACAACAGCATAGAACTTGTCAGCCACATTACCAAAATGCTAATAAGCTAGTAATTTCCTGTATACTGGTAGTTTAAATGAAAGATTAATTTGGTGTAAAAAAAAAAGGACACCTCTTCTAAAAACCATCACTGGATGTATTTCTACACTTGCAGAGTGATTCTCTAAGGCACTGCTACGCTAAAGCCTGATGCAGCTGATTATAGTGGAACAAGAGTTGTGCAGTACATGCTCTGCCTACCAGTTACATATACATTACATGTTCAGTGAAACCAAAGCCGTAAAGAAAACTTTATTGCAACATGGTTGATGACTTACATGTCTCTTCTCTGCATCAGCGCCAATATGTCCCTGTAGACAAGACACCATTCTCTTGTGTGTGTTATGGGACACCACACGCACCAACTCCATGCGTCGTTCAATCTGGGCATAGGACAAAGCATAGAAACATTTTTATAGAAATAATGTATGACAGAACAGCTCACCAGAAAACATGAAATGCTCAAAGCTGCAGTTCAGATAAGTCAATTCTGTGGCTTCTTTTATTTTTAGAAGATAATTTAATTTTTTTTTTTTTTGCTAAACTACACTAGTTCACATCTTGCAATTGGTGTTCTACATTAAAAGTGCAGAGTTTCTGCCTGAGCCTTTGAGCAAGATGATGGTTAATAAAGTCTAGTTCCATGCTGAAATTTGATTTGTAGTTGCCTTTAGGGAGTTAGAGGTCAAAGTTCAGGCATGATTGATAAGGCTTGTCCCTGCAAAACAAAGCTGGAATGTTAGCTCTAAAACACATGACTCATCGGAAGTGTCTCTATAGCAACGGTCACTGGGCTGTGACCAAGAGCTCGCCATCCTTCAGCATTAAAAGGGCCTTTTTGATCACACAGGCTTTCCCCTGTCTGCTAGCCCGGCTTCACAGGATCCACCCTGTGCCTTTAGCCTGACAACATATAATACTGTCACTGATGGCCTGCTCAATGACGGGAGTCACATCTATTCTGGCCCAATGACAGGGGCCAACTGAAGATTTGCACGATTCACTGTCCTTATCATGCCAGCTGCCTGACCAGCGCCAACATTAGGCCCTGAGGAACAGTCACAAACCTATAGAAGAAATAATTACAAGTAGAGTTGGGCCATATACTGTATGAACTAGTATAGTGGAGATGGACGTTTTATGCATTGACATGTTGTAGCATCACTGAAACAGCAGATGTAACACTGAAATAGTCAGTAAATTATACAAGCACTAGCTAGTCGTGTTATGAGTAGACTTTACTTCTGTTGTGATATTACAAACACAGTCCCAGTCCATGCATACAAGGCCACAGTCCCACAAAAGATGGCCATAATTTTGATGTAAAAAGGTAGCGGTGTTGTCACCACATCTGTTTATTTGAATATTTTATGCTACTTTTTAACTATAGATCAGTTTACACAATGAAAAAAAATTAGTACATTCTACAACTTTTTCATACATATACTGATTACTTCAGATTTACAAAGTACCGTAACAACTAAATAGGGCTGTTTAAAGTTGTAATTTCACCATAATATACTTCAAGGTGTTACCATTTTTGACTTCATTCCTCACACTGGATTCTGATGGTAATTTTTTCAGTTAATTCTTTAAAAAAAGGTTCCTGTTTATTTCTGAAGTATTCATTTAATTTATTTAAATTGCTATTTGTATTTACTGAGTTCAACATTGTTTTTTTTGTGTTTTTCTAGGTTGTATTACAAATGAGGCCTTTACTTCAGTATCAAATAGGTGACTGAATGGAGTTAATACAATGCATCATTCTGCGAGTACCAGGACACCCCACAGAGATCCAAGTTTTCATTATACACATGATGAAATTAGCAGGTTTTTGTATTCTTTTAAGTGCTAATGGCCATACCACCCAGCACCACATTAACACCAACTAACAGTTTGATGCAAAAACCTGGTTTATATTGGCAAAGGTTGTGAGAAACATAAGGCAGTTCCAAAAAAACTCGTCTTCCTGCTGTTTTTTTTTTTTTTTTTTTTTTTTTTTAATAATAAGCACAAGAGCATGGGTGGCTCAAAGTGACAAGCATGTTGGAACAAACAATGTTCCAAATATAAATGGGAACACTGACGGCCAGAGGGCAAAATGAGTAGAAATGGAGACGGAGACAAATGCAGAGGGAGGATCAACCAAATACCAGACAATTGTGTTCCAAAAACAGAATGGAGTCGGAACTCTGGAATTCCACAGCCTCCGCAGCAGATATCCGCCTCCGTACACCACCCCCTCCTCACCCTCTCCTTTCTCTCCCCGTGTTCTCGCGCTCTTACGTCATTCTCGACCTGTGGTGGCCCCAGGCATTCCCAAAACAGCTGGGTCAAATACAAACGCAGCACACACACACATACACCAACACACACAACTATAGGCTTGGGAATACTGCTTACACTCAGCCCAGCGAGTACCTGGCACAGAACAAGCAGGGGACTCCCCTCCCTTTCCTTACGGAGGGAGTACTGGAATTGGAAAATATTGGCAGCGTTAATGCTGCTGTCTTTTTCCCTTAATTGAAACACAATTGGTTTTGACGCACAATACCATACAGTAAAAACTAAAATATACATGGGTGGTTGAAGGGGACCAAAGAAGAGCTGAAAGACTGCAGGGTGTGTTTTCCTCTCACTATGGGATGAGGTCAGAAAATGGTCAATTCCATGACGCGTCATAAGCCAGGGAATCCCAATACAAACTGCAACAGAGGGGAGAGAAAATATAAAGGCGTATGGCCTGCTTGTTTGTTTATTGGTTCCTAAGAGAGGATGTTAACATGTCTGGGCAAGTACAGAATGAACACAAATAACATAACATGAAGCATTAAGGGTGGAATTATGCAGTAACTCACTGACTGCAGACTGCATATCCACTGCTGCCGTCTTTGAGAAAGTGATCAAAACATGTGGTTGCTATGCTTACAAAGCACCCTGATACATACAGGTTTTCTGGGTGCTTTAATGGATTACAGTAAACACCGCTATAGATACAATTTTAGCCCCATTTCCAATCTATATTGACCCAAAAACAAAAGTCTGGCTTTGGTGACATTCCAGATGTGAATGGTGGTTAGATTGACATTACCTTTTAATATTAGGTTACCTGTACTCTTAAAGGGGTCATATTTTGCTAAACACAATTTTATTAGTCTTTGGTACCTTTATTTGTGCATTTGGAGATCCTAACAGTTCAAAACGTTTGAATTTCAACACTTGAGGTGCTGCAAAGCAATCTTTATATTCAGTCCAGCAAAAATCCAAGTGGATTTCTACAACTCGTTTCAATTCTACTGTCATGATTCAATTCAATTCTTATGTCATGATATTTGCACATATAAGGTCAAGACTTCCGATGAACATTTCTCAGAGTACACCAATATTGTATACAGCAGCAGTGGTTGAAGTAAAAAATGAAAATATGTCCAAACTTCAAGCCGATTGCCTAAAATGTTCCATTGTTGGTTGCAATAATGGGAAATGTTTGAAAGGGCGTAATTCCATTTAAAAAAACAAAATATCACTCCTATAAGGGGGAATGCATCAGTGTTCCAACTCAAGAAAAGGAAGAAAACAGTCTATGTTTTTCCTGACTTCCCAAGGTGCAGTGTGCTCATCATGTCCTGAAATAACTGTTTTTTTTTTGTTGTTGTTTTTATAAGAAAAGATGCCAAGTTAGTCTACAACCCAAACAGAATGTTTACATGTATGCTCTTGTAGTATATTCTGTTTACATATTCTACATTCTGCTTGAGGTACTTTTTTTTGGCTAAAGTGTGGGATATACCAAAATTATTCCAGACACAGATTACTGAATATCAGAAAGCTGATCTTTTGAAGAATGCATGTGATTATGAGGGAAGCTGAGCTCACATAGGGGAAAATCAGTCACCAGTATAAAACACAATTTTTTTTTGCTACATCAAAACAGAAATATTAATGGTATATTCATTTTCACATAAGCTTATTAGGATTTTGTTTCTTTTTCAAAAGGCCAAAAAGTTTAAAAATCTGTTCATGTAAGCACATTCATCAACACATTAGCTCTAATAGATTGTGGCCTGACTCTACAATTTGCATTAGTGCCTTTTTTCTAATAGTGTGATCCACAAAATTTTCCCCTAACACCTCATAATCCACTTAGTTCTAAATTCTATGGAATAAAGTTCAGATTAATGGACTTCAGGCTTTTTAAGGACTTGTGAAAACCCTCTGGACACAAATGCATGGGTGTGTGTAATGAGGCGCCCTGGTATTTCTAATGCTCCCCCATATGAATGAGCTGATGTGCAAAGGAGCAGCAAGGAATGGACAGCTGGCACAAGAATGCCGTCTGGCCATTTGCCAACCTGGAGGATCATATACAAAAAAGGGCTTGAGATGAAAGGGCTAAGAATAAGCTAAATACAGACCAACGACTCCCACCTTGGAAGCAAATGGGAGCCAGTGAGGGGCATGTCAAAAACTGAAGGTCCACTGGCTGTCAGCATAGAGAATGCTAGGTAATATACAGTACTGCAGGACCCACTTTCTAAAAATGACACATCATTACAATCAATCACATAGTATTTATAAGATGAGTGAATTGTTGCATGAATGAACATGTAAGTTTGCTTCACACATTGAAAATGTACACACATGTAATTTCACAAACACGTACAAATAAATACATGATTTGTGGTTTGCCTTCAATAAAAAAATACAATGAAGCCTTTTCAGCCAAATTCAATATCACAAAACCATAAAATCATTCACTGCTGCTAAAAATGTGCTTGTTGTTGAAAGACATTTTAACAAGCTTGAAATAAAATAAAACAAAATAAAATAAAACCTCTTGCAGCCCAGTCTCTAGGAATGAATGATACAGCAGATGGTAAGATGACACGATGAGCCTGGCCAGGCTGCAACTCATACAAACTGAATGTGCGGTCTACTTAAGGAAAAGAAGAAACAACTGCATGGCTGCTTTCAGAGGTTTTGCTGCTTAAACCATTTCTGGTAAATGAGACAAAATTTTCTATTATAAACCAAAGCAAGGGGAAGTGGGAAGTTAGAGGAGAAAGCAGAAGAAGAAAAGTGAACATGCCTCAAAGACTCTGTGGACTGGTGTGCCATCAACCACCTTCAACTCAACATTTCCAAGACTAAGGAAATGGTTTTGGACTTCAGGAGGAAGAGGTCCAAACTGGTGCCAGTCACCATCCACAACACGGAGATAGAAGTTGTCTCCAATTACAGGTACCTGGGAGTCCAGCTGGACAACAAGTTGGACAGGTCGTGTCATATGGAGACTCTACATAAGAAGGGGCCAAATAAACTTTATTTCCTATGGAGATTGAGGTTATTCAACATCTCCAAACCTCTTCTGTACAGCTTCATACCAGACTGTGGTGACTGGTGTCCTGTTTTTGGCGTGTTGGGGGGAGGGAGCTCACATTTCAGACAGAAACAGACTGAACAAACTCATTAAGAAAATAAGCTCCATCATTGGGATGGGACTGGGCACAGTTCAGCAGGTAGCTGGGGTGAGAATCCCTAGGAAGCTGAACTCTATTTTGAGTAATGCATTTTACCCACTTCACCATCTTAAGGTGTTCATGGAGAGAACCTTCAGCCCCTTGGCCCAGGAATGAACAAAGTAGGAGGTCTTTCCTGCTGGCTGCTATTAAACTTTTTAATATTGATGTGTGATAAATTATTGTATGCTGTGCATACTATAGGCATTTTGTTTTATTGTACTACCTTACATTACTTTATTGTACAATATGTACATTACATATAATGTATTTATATATCTTTTATTCTGTTTTTAACACTTCATCATTCCATTGTTGGTTGTGTGTAGGGATGTCTGCTGTGTATCTCTCTATCTATCTAGTCCAAGTAAAACAAAAATTAAATTGCAATCCTGACAGTATTCCAAGATGATCTGGCTAAAGGATAAAATAAGACTTTTTGAGGCAAGGAGTGACAGAGGTATCACAGGAATTTAAAGGGGGGGGGGGGGGGGTTAAGTGATTTCTGGTCTTCATCCCTCTCTCCCTTTTCCTTTATCACAAAGTGAGAAACTGATTTGTCCTGGTCCACACTGATCACACCTTTGAGGTCCAGTGAAAGTCAACTGAATCTGAAGACGCCTCCTATAACATCCTCCATCAAGTATTTACTTAGTCGTGTATGTTTGTATGCCACTATCGCTCATGTGCTAGCTGTCACTCAAATACGATAAAGGTATTTACAGTTTTTTGTTGAAGTTTTGTTTATGCACATTCCTCAAAAGGAGGTGGGCGTTTCATAGACAGTGCCAGACATTGAGACTGTACTTCTAGATCAACATAGAGGCTGCACAGTCAGCATGACAGCTCCCATTCGCACACAAAAACAATCTTCATCGCTGGAAGGCCTTTGCTGAGCAGTCAGAGTTTTGTCCTAAACCCACCTGTCGTCTGCCTTGAAAGCTGAAGATAGTTCTTCCCAGGCAAAGAGTAGGCATAGCAGCTTAACACACAGTAAATCCATTAGCAGCTAAGCTAACATCTATGAAGAATGTTGGGGTCTTATTATAAACTGTGTTTCATTTACTATATATATAATGACTTTGATGGTTCTTGTATCAGTTTGCTACGACAAGAAAAGGAAGTCCTTATGACTGATATCAGCTGGTATTCATTTTGTCCATACTGAAGTACCAGAGTTTCACAATAACTGAACGAATATTGTGAAGTTGAAACAATTTGTGATTTAACAATCCAGAATTAGTTCTTTGTTGAATATTTTACTGACTTCTGCACTTAGATTAAATCAAATCTTTGTAACCCTTTAAGCACCAAAGTTGTAAAATTGCAATAAGCAACGTAAAGGAATGAAACAATGAAACCAGAGCTCCCACCAATAAATGGTGGACATGTGGCCCTTCAATCCTAACACCATTTCATGGCATGTTTCCATTCAAAGTGAAGAAAAAAAATGGGTTTGAAAGACTGAAGTAAGTAAGTAAAATTTATGTAGTTTTAGTTTTGATAGGCAAGGACAGACTTGGCTACTCTGCTGCTTGGCTAAAAAGCTCTTAAAACTTACCTCGTTTTACTTTCTACTAATGCTTAAGTTATTTTAGTTTATTTTAAAGATGAGAAAAAAAACACAAAAAATACTTTTTAAATATGTGCATTATGCAATACAATATGATTGTGTCCTGTGATGTCACAATACGCACATTAGATTAGATTAGACATTTAATCCCATCGTAAACTTTCAGTCATTCCCAATATTTTTGTTATTTACAGTATACCTTTATCTCCAAACACTTCTAAGCTACATCTTTTTGATATCTTGATTTAAAAAAAAAAAAAAAAACTAGCACCTAAAGCAGTGGTTCTCAATCCTGGTTCTCGAGGGCCAGTGCCCTGCATGTTTTAGAGGTTTCCCTCTTCCATCATACCTGGAAGCTATTACAACATTATTCTGCAGAGCTGGATGATGAGCTGATCATTAATTGATTCAGGTGTGATGGAAGAGGGAAATATCTAAAACATGCAGGGTACCGGCCCTCGAGGACTGGGTTTGAAAACCACTGACCTAAAGGGTTAACACTTCAACTTCTGATAAATCTGACATTTTTATTCAAACTAAAGGGCTGTTTTTTTGTTCTGTGTGTGTATTGTCCATTGTCCTAGAGTTTATCTACATTTAATGACATTCTCAGGCATTAAGTATAATGTGAATAAAACTTAATTTCTGTCTGAGTTGTATCAGAACAATTTTCATAGTACTGTTGGTGAAAATAACAGCTTCCATGATCCTATCCTACTTCACATTATCATGTATTATTAGCTAATATGTCTTAATTTAACACAGGACCCTACAGACCCACACTGCCAGTCATATGTTTCAGACAACCTCTATTATCCCAGACAAAAACCCTATATTATAATGGTTATAATGGTCTGTTAATTTTGCTCATTGCTTTTATATTTCAACACCTTCTACATCATTTTTAAAGATAAGAAAACTTCTATTACTGAAGCAAAGCTAAGTTAACACATGACCTGATTCCTGTACATTCATTCATTCATTTATTTTCTGAACCCGTTTCATCCTCACAAGGATCACAGGCATTGCTTGGAGCCTATCCCAGCTACTTATGGGTGAAGGTGGCGTACACCCTGGACATGTCGCCAGTTCACCACAGGGCTGACATCTAGTGACAAACAATGCCTACAGTCTTTGGATTAACCGATTAACCTATCAGTACATGTCTTTGGATGATGGGAGGAAGGCAGAGTAACTGGAGAGAGGCCACGCAGACACAGGGAGAACATGTGAATGCCAGACAAAATGGTCACACCATCAACTGGTGTTGGAATCGAACCCAGGACCTTGTTGCTGTGAGCATGAGTGCTATCCACTGCATCACTGTGTCATCCGTCCTCTATATTGTTTATATATATATATATATATATATATATCTCAGCATGTACATGATTTTGGTG
>JAPSES010000109.1:13918060-13937338 GCA_029822895.1 Maxillicosta whitleyi
TCAGCATGTACATGATTTTGGTGACCTGAAGTTTTTTTTTTACATTTGGCACATATTTTATAATATTTCACTCAAAGACTCAACCATATATTTTTAAAAATGACTGATAGATGAATCTCTTCCTTTGGCATAAAGTAGCATGAGCTCTACAGACTCAGACTCAGATCAATGATTTACCTGTAAGAGGTCATCGCTGAGCACTTCTGTTTTCTCCGCTCTGTGGGTGAGAAAAGACAACAGAGAAAAAGAGATTAGCACTTACATGACAGACAAGGGTGAAAAGTCACTGGAGTTCAATACACTGTTTAGTCACTGTGACAATATCAGTCAGACAAATGATGCAGCTCTTGACAGACTGGATTCCACTCACAGTAAACATACTGTCAGGTATTTAAGGATAATGCCATGGGAAAGTTTCAGCAGAGGGTGGGTCTCTCTTTTGTTTGTTACTATGGGACAAAACAGCCCTGTGACAGAATGACAGACAGAATGACAGACAGAATGATGTCCAATCTGAATGTTGAAGCCTCTCCCTCTATGAGCTTAAAGGGGTACTTCAGGATTTTTTACATGAATCTGTATGGCATTCCTGTCAGCTGTGTCATACAGCACACTGACAGTGTCCTGTGAGCCGAGTTCTGGTCCAGTTTTGATCGAAACGTAGTCCAGCAAGTTTGCAGGGACACTAAAATAAAACGTTTTTCTTCTCAAAACAACATTCTACTTTCTCTTATCAGTGCGCGCCGTCATGCTACTGACTGTTGTGCACTAGTCAACAACTTTTTTCAGCTGTCAAACAGGTAGCCTAGCTGTCATCTTGCAGCAGCGCACAGAGAGACAGTAGAGCCAAGTGATTACAAGATGTGACTTTTTCATGGACATTGGTTTTGTGATGCAAATAAATCACTCTTTTGAACACATGCTTATTTTGAGAAGAAAAACGTTTTATTTTAGTGACCCCGCAAACTTGCCGGACTACTTTCGTTTCGACCAAAACTGGACCAGAACTCAGCTCACAGGACACTGTCGTGGGTAAGACAGGTTTTGCTGACTGCTGTGCCATAAGGGACTAAATAAAGTGCTCTTCAGATCCACCAGTGGAAATCTGGTACTCTACCCAGTCACAAACTTACAACTGCAGAAACACATCTGTTCAACGAAAAATAAATAATCATACAGGAGTCAGGTTTTTTGTTGATAATTACCAAAACATCTAGATTTCCTAAAGCCGGCGGCAGTGCGGATCAGTGTCGTGCACCACCTAGCCCTGCTCTGCCTGAGCCTATTAATAGAAAACTAATAGTTAGTCCTGGAGAGGTCAGACAGATTAGATTCACTTAAAGGGAGAAGGCTGGGAAATGCAGGCTCAGCTGCTTATCAATGCCGTCACACTGGTCTGTGGCCTCTGTGGCTACTGGCTGAAGAACAACAGACACACTCAGAATAGCATCGTCAAAGATCACAACAAACTTCGTCAGCAAATTTCAGAAATCCAGAGTAAAGCTTTCAAAATTTAAATAGAATATATAGATTTAAAGTTGTTTTTTTTTAAAAATAGAAAGAGATTAATGTTTATGTTCTGCACAAAGAGGTCTTATCTGGTGGAAAAATAGACATTTCAAAGTATTGTAAGTAACACTGGTTCAACAGAACAAAGGCCACACTTCATAGTGTTGTTTTTCCTCAACATTAATTTCTCTCTCTCTGGTCAGCAGTGTTGAAAGACAAGGTGAAAACTATTAAAAAATATAAAATAAGAAATACATGTTTCAGTCTTTGAAAGTCTCTTGATAAGTCTTTGAAAGGCAATTGATATGTTCCAACAGGTTAATACAAGAGCCGATGCATTAAAAAAATGTCAAATATAAAGTCCAAAATACTTTATAATGTCCAAGTAAGCACATAAAGAAATATTAGCGAACAAACCATAAACACCATATAGTTTTGTCCCATTTGAAGCTTGTGTAGCAGTGTTTTTTCTGAACCGGGAAATAAGGGCACAGCGCCACGATACCTACTGGCGTGCGCCCCATCATGGCACAATTTCTCCACTTCATTCAAGTCATAGTTAACAACTTCTGACTGTCCTATTGGCATTTTACTGCACGCAAACCACATGTGCTCGGCGATTCATTGGTAGGTCTATTCTGCGCAAAAGGTTGTACACAAAAAACACATGGCTAATTAAATATGCACGCAAAGTCGCGTGCACTTCAAAATCAGCAAACATTTATAATTTTCTACATTTCTGATACGTAAAATTTCCCTCTCAGGCACCGCACTGTGAATGTTCCTGGAGAGTTGTGGATCCTTGTTCAAATGCCATTTTGACTGCATTACTTGTGTTATTTTTTAATGACCACGAGGATTAAAATTCCCCCCCTCTGATAGCCTCAGAATGGCTGGTTTTATCGCGATTTTAAAAAAATTTCACAATCCCCGCGCAATTGTGCTCCCTAGTTCAAATAATTTCTAGAAAAACCCCTGTGTAGAATTAACATCGTCTTGGAGCTGTTGTGTCTCTGACCGTATCCATGTTGGCTTCATCGCCACTCATTTATACTCCAGTCATGAGTTCAATACATAGAATATACTTTATACCCAAAGCATTCCTTTTAAATAGGGATGTCCCTATCTGATCTAAAGATTGGTATTGGCTGCTGATCTGGCCTTTTTCTTCAAGTTTTTGAAGGAAGGGAAAAGGAAAATGAGCTGCACAACAGCAGGAGACAAGGCCCTGGAGTTGGGTATACTCTGTAGACTTCCATGCAACTCGAGGCGGACACAATGCGGACCCAACTGTCCGCCAGACACAGCCACACAAAGCTCAATTTTTACAACTACCATGTGGGATGATGTAAAAAATTGGTACTAGGTTCCAATTTGTACCACAGTATGAATTCAAAAAGTGCAGAAATTGGACTAAAGCTATTAAGAGTCAAAGGTGTCATACTTGTTTCAGTTCAGGTTCCACATTCAGCCCAATTGTGATCTCAAGTAAAATAATAGTATAATAAGCTATAATGACTCGAAATTTAAATCAAAATTCCATAGCAAAAGGTATCACTACTATAACATTAGTATCAGCAAAACTATAGAAATTGGGTCAGAAAACAAAAAATCCAGGTCAGGACATCACTAATTTCAAACCAAACTTTGCTTAATAGGTCTATTCTCACCCTTTTACTAGTTTTACTGCTTTTTATTAGATAATTTATGACATTTCAATCAAATTTAAATTACTTCATAAATCCAAAACATAATTTTGAAATGCATGAAATAAACTTGGCCAATAAAAAAAAATTTCTCTTTGACAGTTACAAGGACAACAGCATGCTTTTTTTGCTGTAACATGGAGCTATAAACCTGCAGGAGGCATATTATTAAAGCAGGGTAGTAGGTATTGCATAATGCTTACGTGCTAGTGTGCTGTAACATCTTAATTCCCTTTTTCTCTCACACGCCAGAGTCTTCACCCCCCTTTGCTCTTCATTAATCTATAGACTTTGTGTCTCTGTACTGTGACTGAAAATGAAGACTGAGCAGGTAATGTTGGATTTGTTGGCTTTAACTAATGTGCAAACTTTTCCAACCTCAGTATTGTAATTGAAGTGACATACAGACAGACTTTTGCCTGCATTTTGGGTAACTGGAGCTTCCCATGAAGCCTCAGGCCTCGTCCAAAAAACTGCTCCTTATGAACTATAGTAACCTCTTCACAGAGGCAGACAGCTGCTTTCAATTACAATACAGACGAAGGGAGCACAGAGAAACAGAAAGACACTATAGTTTGGTGTTTAGGAGGAACCAAATACAAGAGTGAGGGGAATTTGGGGGATGGGGTGGTGGGGATAAGAAAACCTCCTAAGTGCCAAACCAGAATAATCTAGAGGAGATTATTGGAAATATTTCCACTGGAGAGGAGCCATAACCAGGCTGGTGAGGTCACACACACAGAGTGAGGACCTATAGCCCACAAAACATCCAGGCAAGACTTCCAGCTAACTGTGGAAAAATGTGAGCCACACACAGATCATACTATAATGCAAATACACATACAGGGTGATTATGAAGCCACAGTATGGAATCCATGTTGCGGTGCTGTCTACACACTGACGAGCTCTTCATGTGGTCCTGTCAAAGTCCCAAACTTACAAGCCAGTGAATTATTATGCTTTCATGAGCACAAAGACTGAGGTGTCTGAGCAAACTGATCATTAAGAAGAACTTATATTAAATAGAGCTCATCACAAACACTCAGATGTATTAAAATGGAATTTAACATGTTAATTTGAGAAAATGAAAACTAAATTACACTGGCAGAAAAAAACAAACTAATTGAATTAAAACAATCCAATATGATGCAATTAGTTCATGGTGATCAAGAATAAAATAGCTTTACACCACATGAAGGCTACTCATAAAATTAACTAGGGGCTTTTCCACACCTGAAAAAAGGGCTGAAACAACATTCATGTGTGGGGTTTTTCACATAGCTGTAATGTTGCAAGTGGACTAAACAACTTTGCATGATACAAATTTGCCTGACTTTGTCACTTGTCTTGGATTTCACCGATCAGGTATTTCTTTTGCTCCTTGATCCTAAAAAGTGTTTTCATACTGTAAATGAAGTTTCATTTTGATCCAGACACCACTGCTTTTGGTTCAGAATGGCTGTTGTGCACCATGGTCTGGAGTTGGTTAAAACTACAAATTTGGAAAAAAAAAAAAAGAAAAGTCAAACAGTGGATAAAATGAGGAACATGTTAAAAAAAACAAATCACAAAAATAACTAATGAAATTTTCAGCCATAACTCTCAAATCTCCAGATAACCTTAACAAAAATATCAGTGTCAGCCATTACATGCAGTGTTGTTGTAGCAGATGAAATATACTTCTGTCCCACCACTACTACACCATTTTGCTCATGTCTCAACCCCTCCGCTGTGTAACTGCTCTGCTTAATGACCTCTGAGCCTCATGAGCTGAAACTAATCAAAACACCAAAAGAAACCAGACTAAACTCCATGCATGCCAAGAGTAACATAAAGAACTGATGAGTAATCCAGCTTTGCTAATCAAATTAGCTTTCCTTACATTCCTGAACTAAAATCATAGTTAATGTGAAGACACCGATGATAAGAACCTGTACAAAAGCACTGCTTGTGTGAACCAAATCCAAAAAAGTACTGGGCTACTAATGCAAAAATAGGCTCTGAGCAGCCCAAGACAACAACAAACAAAACAACAATTGTTTTGCCGGCATCAGCTGACCTAGGGTGAACAGAGCTGAACTCATCATGCCTTGCTGAAGTGAAAGCTTTTGTAAAAAGTGTGTCACTGTGTACTGCATATGACTTCTTTACAGCAATAGGTCCTTCCTTAGCAGCCATGACCACTAGTTCAGAATGGTAACCATGGCGATTCCACTATCAAAGTGGAAGGGAGTAAGTCATTAGTGCGACCGTAAGCACAATAGAGCAGCTGATACAGGCCACTTAACACAATCAGCAGGGTGAAGAGAGGGAGTGTCTGCCTGTTACGGCTGCAACAGTTGGCAGCTTAAGGCATGAAGGTAATGGATACTGGACCCAGATGAAAGGAGTTGGGAGAATAATTGAGTGACTCAGCCCATTCAAGCTCACCAATGTATCTCTTCTTTATGCAAGCTGTTAGGGCTGACATTAGATGTGGGCACGAGTAAGGCAATGTGGAAATGAAACTGATGAAGGACTTTGGTCAAGTGCATCTCACTGTGGTAGGAAACAAACCTGAGGTGAGACTAAAGTACAATCAAGACAAAGCAAAGGATGCAAAAACCACTGTGAGAGCAAATAAAAAAAATAGCCGCCCAAACAGAGTCAGCCCAGTTTGTCACTTGCAGTATAACAAAGGCATCGTCATAGCTGACACACCTCATTGTCCTCAATACACTGGTGTGGTGCGACATGGGGAAACGCCCGAGTCACCTATCTCTGACAACTCAACAGTGACATTTGGTTGATCCCTCTGGGAAGAGTGTCATTTCAGCTACTGAGTGAATCAGGGACTTGAAAATTCAATATGTGAATACTTTAAATGGCTTAACACAGAGCTAGTAAGATGATAGCTATATGATACTGTATCATAAGGATTACTAATACCATTAACCATTAACACCATTTATAATCCCAGTGAATGATTAATAGTCCAACAGGAGAAAACTTTTCATATATTCTGTCTTTTCTGCATAACCAGATTACAACAGAACAGTACGGCTGTAGTTGTTTCATTGTTTAGTAAATTCAATGCCAGGTTAGCCAAGTGATGGACCTAACTGTGGGGCTGTAAAAGTGTGTTGGTCCTGCTTCACCTGAAGTAGTACTGATGTAATCACTTACTGTATGTGAGCTACTAAAATGCCTAACTAAACTGAGATAATGATCCAAGGTTATCTGCCTCAAGGCCAGCTGTAAAAAATATATATATATATTAAAAACATGTAGAAAAAAATTGTTAATAGGGCCTTTTTCTCCTTTTAGGGATGTCTTAATTTTGCATCAGATTTAGTTTTAAATGTGTAACATGTTAAATCACAACACAATTGTCAGTTGGAAGGTGCTCTGTGTTTTTCCACTCTATGGATGGATCCAGGTGGGACAACTTAATGAAAGCAATGCAGACTAACACAACACAGAATGAGGTCACTCAGAATAGGAATTGTTTGTGTGGATGTACCAAATACAGATGAAAACTATCAGATAAATGTGATTTAGCATGGTATGGTATGTTAAGTTAAAATATTTCTTAACTGAATTTAAAGAACAGTTATGGTATCTTGATAAACTTAAAGTAAAATATTATCATGATATCAAATTAAATAAGCTATAATTAAACTACAACTAGCAGTGAAGAAATATTTTCACTACCTGGAATAAATGCATTTAAAATGATTTAGAAAGCACAAAAACAAAAAATTTAACAAATGAAAAAGAATCACAAGTAAAAGAAAATGTTTCCCTGTAGTTTTGTGCTGCAGTTAGGGTTAGGTTGTTCCACTTTGTCCTAAAGACAAGGATCCAGAAGTAGACAATAGTGGTTCCAGGGGGTCATGTAGTGCATGTCATTTATTCATTCATTCTGCCTTCTTTGTAAACTTACTTAAACTCAACACTTTCTGCACTTTAGCTACAGTAAGGCCTGGTGATACAGCAAAAAATGTAGTATGATTTAAAAAATAAATAATTTAAAAATCAGTCAATATTGATAATTATGATGATAAATTCAGTAATTCTTGGTCAAACTATACAGTGGTAAATCAAGCCAGACAACAAAACACTGAATTACTGTATTTTTCTAGCATCCATTAAACATTAAACCTGAAGACCAGTACAGAACTTTAACATTTTCATAACATTCCTTAAAGCCTGCTCCTTACTCTAACCTTACTCAACCAAGACTCTGGACCGCTGCATGACCTTCTGTATTGACACCCCCTCTGGGCTCACACGCTGTTAATCAAACTCCTTCCACAGACACTGAACAAAACAAACTACCAAACAAAGCTGATGGTATCATCACAGGCCAAACCAAGCTCAGTCTCTTCAACCTCACTAGTGCTGTAAAAGATTCTGCTCTTGTCCTGGTGCTTGATTCTAAATTAATCAAAATGTACACTCGGTCCAATAATACCATTTCCGTGTTATGTAATTTCTCCTTTCGCTGTTGCTGTCATGTCTGCACACATGGATGTGAGGGGTCAGCGAGTTCAAAGACGTTAAACTGAAACCTTCCCAGGTTATAGTTCTCAACATACTCCCTGGCCTGTGTTCACATGCCGCGTTTCCCTCCACATCCATTCCTCTCTCTCCCCCTGTTTCTAGAAAGCCCTAGCATGTCTCTGGGAGGCAGTTTCCTGTTTGTAGAAGAAGAAGGAGAGATTTCCTCCAAGCGGCTGCTTGGTGGACACAGTGTTCTGCCTTTGCACAATCACAGGAACCCAAGGGGCAGCGGAGAGGAGGCCTTTGCTCTCCAGAACTTTTTGCAGACGCAGATACACAAGCAGGCTTGAAGCCTAATGGCCGAAGCAGAGGACGCTGCCTTGCATCTAATCCAACTGCAGACAGATAACTTTTGTAAAAACAGGCAAGTTTAGGAGCAGACGAGGTATAAACCCTGCTTGTGCACTGTAAAGGATAAGGTATTGCTTCCAGATCATACACACGTACACATACAAACGTCTGTTTTCTGCATCACACTCTCCAATACTGATTTACTGCTGATACAGTACAGTGAGGAAATTATGAATATTCCAGCTGCCCTACTTCTGATTTTTTTTGCTTTGGCTGCAGGAGAATTATTAAAACACAGACTGACGACTGTGGCTGGAAGCATTACTATGAAATAAACAAATCATGTGTCTTGTGTGTTTCTATTTCTATCTGTTGTGTTTGCTATGACAACTTCCACAGGTCTGTCTCTTTTTGATCAGCTTTAATAGTTTCAGCTGGGCATCAATCTTAATTTGGCCTACAATCTACTCTTTACAGAGATCATGTCACTAAAACATAAATAAGAGTCTAGTGTTTTCCTACTCCATTAACATTCAGCATTCAATATGTAAATAGCCGGTTGTCAGTTTAATTATGGTATTTTACAGAGTCTTGCACTAACCCATGGGTTTGTAGAATAAGTCTCTAACATAAATTGCTAGGCTAGTGAGTTTATTTCAGTTCATTATTGTAATACTTAAGTGTCTGTATGCACTAAAAAAGTGTTTGTCTTAAAACATTAAAACATTAACACACTGCTGCCAGAGAAATAATGACAAAGAATTGTCCATCATCTGTGGGACTGACTTCTGAACTCCAGTGTCTGATTTACACAGATGCTTCAGAGCTACGCTAGCATAAAAACATTTTAGATTCAATAATGGTGCTTAATAAATGTATTAGACCTGCTGTCATGAAAACTGCAAAAAAATAAACAACTTCATAGTTTATCAAAAACTTGTTCCAAATTAACAATTTCATACCTTCGGACCTTGGCTGAACAAAAGAATAAAGCAAAATATAATAACAATTTCATTGTTGTTTTTTAAGAAAATGACCAATTGGAATAACAAAATACTCCTCGTGGACAAATAACCAAAAATGTCAATATTCTGTGTGACCACCTTTGGTGCAGATAACAGCTTGCATTCTTGCTGTCATTGTTTTTGTGTAGTTTTGCACATGAATGCAAGGTAATAAATGTAATTGTGCAACTTCATAAAAAAAAAATAGTCATTTGCTGCTGCTGGCATTTTTGGAAAACATTAAACTTGAGAATTTATGGATTAACAACACAAGTAATTTTAACATTAAAAATACCATTTTGACAAAAAAATAAATAAAAATCTTGCATATACAGGTGGATTAACCATTATAAAAACCTAAAAAGATTTTGCAAAACAGAAATACTGTTCAATTATGGCAACAGTGCCAAACACCTTATGGTGTGGTGGTGGTCTAATGAATTTGTTAAGCACTGTAAATTCTAGCAGGGCAATTTGGGCCACAGTCTCAGTAAGTAATGAATTGTATGTACAGGAAAATGAGGCGCAGTGTTCTCATTACCTTGATATTACCAATGCTGTAGTCATGTCAATCTAAAGTGATGCTAAAATGCAGTGTTTCTAGTCAAATAAAACACCATCATACACTACCTATACCTTCAGAAACCAGAGGAGGCTAGATTATTTTTTCAGTTTTTAACATTAATTGCATTTTAATATTTAAAAATGTTTGGTTAATAATTTATTCTCTACAATCATCCAAGGAGGACATGTTCATTATAGATTGATCTTTCTATGGATTAAGTTAAGGTGGTTCACTGTTCTGGATTAGGATCATATAAGACTGGTAAAAAGGAGGACTCACATAACCATCCCTGAGTTTTTGACTAATTACAGAGCTAAAATGATTAATTATTGAGAAAACCTTAATATCTGAGGAGCACTGTCTTAGCCAAATGTGTGACAGTTATCGTTCTCTTCACTAATGGAAAATATAACAATACGTGCATACAAAATGACCACACAATTTGTCAAAAAGCTACTTTCTTTTTGGCAATTTGACAATCTAATTGCAGAAATGGCATCTAATATTCCTGATTATGTTTTCCAGCATTTAAGTGCATTACAGTCACTAATATGTTTGAATGTGGGCCCAAGCTGCTTAAAATTCTAGAACAAATCACTGGCTCTAATGATGGATGACATTAAATATTACACACTGATTCTTTAAAATCAATATTTCCTCTACATATTACACCATATTTAAACCTTACAGACATAAAACTATTTTTGTAGTGACTTCTCTACTTTTAACCTTTACTAAGTGATTTATCGCATTTGATCATAGTATTTTCCTCTACATTTTCCATTTTCAATGAAAATCAGGCACTCTTATAATTTAATTTATTGATCATGTAAATGTTAAAAAAATAAAAATAAAAACCTTAGGGTAAATTCAAAGGAATTCAAAGAAAAATTTACTTTTGCAGCATTAAATGGCTGTAAAAAAAGGTATTTTAAGCCACTCAAATTAAATGGGTTTTCCCATTGAATCAATGTTACAAATTATGACAATGCTCATTATGGAGTCTCTGAATGTCCAAATGAATCATATCTGATGATGATGAAAAGCTGAGAAACAGAATTTTACCTGAATCATTTATATGTATTAAGACTGGTGGAAGAAAAAGTACTAAACATTTTAGTTCAGTAGATGCTTTTGCTGTTAAGATTTTAAAGGTTTAAATAAATATAACTGTATAATTATATGGAAGTAGGTTTGAGATATTAATGGAACGGCAAAATAGCTTAATGCAATATCCCAGTCACAGGAGCTGTAGTTTTTGAAGAATAAAGTGTCACAACATACCACATTAAATGAGACTCTGGTGCTATAGAGATGCTCCAGCCTACAAATCAAATTCTCCAGAATTAAGGAAACATGTCTGTTTGGTACAGCACAAATCACATCATCATTTTGAGATTATTTTTCAGCCTTTTCCCACAAAAGTTGTGACTCATATCACAAACCACGTGTCTGCCAAAATAATTCCAACAAGATTTTTCTGTAATAGTATTTTGTCCAACTTGGAAGGCACATTATACTTTCTTTTGGTCGATCAGCAGCTTTACCTTGCACTATCTAGTTCTGTCTGGGTGCACGTTGCCTTTTTGAAGGTGTCGAACCCTGACTTCTCCAACAAACACAATTAAACACAGCATTATTAGAGTACAATTGAATTGAATATTATGATGAAAGCGCACTCTGATGTGTTTCAACGCCCTGTTCGTACAAAGCCAGGGTGAAGTCATCGTTACTTTAGATATCCAGTTACAGGGGGACATTGTATTTCATCACACCACAACATAATGGTCCTAGTCAATGACCTCAAAAACTCTGCAGAAAACTCTTTGGATTCATCCCTATTTTCCAAAACTGCATGCATGTGTCTTTCCGAGTTAGAGTACGGCAGTATCAAAACCAAAGGGGAAAATGCAGATCATGATTCCCATTAATCTATTTCATAAGGTTTAATTTTGAGGCACTGAAGCAGGATGTCTAATGTTTCAGAAATGGAGAAGCTCTTACAGCCACATTATCAGCACATAGTGAAAGCAAACCTTACAGACGGTTCATACAGTACTTTAGTGTATTACTGCTTTTGCAATGGGTTCTCACTCATCTTCATCTCTTACAGTGAGGTAAAGGCAAAACATCCTTGAATTGGAACACGGACAGCAAAGTGAATGATGCACAGAGGTTTGGTATAGGCATTTATTCGCCTTACAACCCTTATCAGTGTTTTCTAGATATTATTATTAACCGGCCAAACCACATAATGTGCTGGGAGGTTTGCAGACTTCGCAAAGCAAACTCAAACTTTCGGCATTATCAAAGCCCTTAAAACACTTTGGCATTTGCTTTTGTGAACAAAAACTCTTGCAAACACAACTGATGTAATCCAGCATGGGTGAGAAAAGTCACACAAATCAACTTAGGCCTCAAAATATATACTCTATACTAACTATGCTTTAGATGCTTTTTGGAGCATTTCTGCAACAGATATCTGATTTCAAACTTTAAAGCTAAAAGATTAAAATGCACCATAATTTAGATAATGGCTGTTGTTTATTTCTAGTGTAGATGTTCTTGGATTGTGTCGGTGAAATAGCTGATTCATTCTTTTGAGCTGGACATCTGGTTGGGTTCAGATGGCGAAGGGAAACACACACACACACACACACACACACATTATAAAAAAAAAAAAAGTCGCATGTCCTGGAGTCCGGGTGTCAGCTAGTTTGTCATTCATGAAAGGCGTCCACACTTTAATGTACTAGTTTACATGATACGCTAGTTTTAATACTTGCCTGCCAACTGTTTGATTGGCGAGCTGTTTCATCCGATTGAACTGCTTCTTCATTTTCGGTCCCTTCCCACTCGAGTCTTCCCGAAGTTATGCTTCAAAGCCGGACTTTGGTTTGGCATGAAGTTCACGGGGCTTCTCCCCGTTTCCAAATGTCCCAAGCTGTCGTTATGACAGTGAGAAACAAGCGACAGCCATTGAGCCCAAAGCCAATTAAAAATAGTTTGTAGCCTTGCTAGCCTCTAAGCTAGCCTTTCCCAAGTGGAAATTCTAGAGAAAAGTTCCCTTTGGGGGCGACGGCATGATCCGTGGACCTCCTTTTGTGTGTTTTTCCGTGCATTAAAGTCCCGAAGTAAGCTGTGGCGAACTTTCACTGGTTCCGACGGCTGTTCATGACCCTCGTCGGTGGCTGTCTGTGACCGTTAGCTCGTCGGGCTAACGTTACGGAGCTGGATAATCCGTCGGCCGCTTTTTCCCAGAGAAGAGCACAGTGAGCAGCAGCAGTGGTGGAGGTGGTGGCGGCTCACCTCTGCTTCTGCCAGCACACAGAGCAGCAGGAAGTAGCGTTACTCCACAACATCATCCGCCAGACAGCACCACCTCCCCCTGGACATTGACAGCACACACACACACACACACACACACACACACACACACACACACACACACACACACACACACGGAGACATCAAAGCCCAAAAACTGACCTCCTTTTCTGACAGTGGTGTAGTGATTCTCAACTGGTGGGTTGGTGCTCAAACCTGCTGAAAACTTTTCCGTGCGTCGTAGCCTTTGTCTGGGCAAACAAAATACTGAGAAACACTAGTTGCTGTTGAATTCATTTTGCATGAAAACACAAAGTGTGTTAAAATGGCTGTTAGTGAAATGCTGATTGTTATGTCAGTTTTATGATTAAAACTTAACAAGTGTCTGAATGCACGTTTAATTTTTAACTGAGTGCACTTTTGGTTTTGCTTAAAATGTACCAAAATTAGCATTAAAGACAATATTTCCCTCTTTTACATCACCACCTGATGGTCACTTATCATTAACCCATAAAGACCCACAGACAGCGGCCAAAAGTATCTAATAATCATAATCCATAATCATCAGATATAAAACATTGATTCACCAATAAAACCCATGGAGTTTGATCTGTCACAGTGGATGCAGACACTTGGTTTATGTTCAGTTATTGATATATTTTTACTAAAAAAAAAAAAAAAAGGTTACTTTTTTCAAAGTTTTGTGTTTTTGATATGATAGCCCTCAATTTTAATCTCAGATTTAGTGAACATCTACATAATCAGTAAATCAGTAAATTAAATATAGGGGAAAATAGCTGATTTACACTGAAAAATGTAAAATACAGAGGATAATATAATAATAAAATAGTGATAAATCATATAGGAGAAGTTAAATAGAGAGAAACATTCATTCAAGTAGCACAGGCTCCACAGCATTTTTTCATAAAACAAATTTTTGACTTTTTCAGTTTGAGCCGTGGCTTGTCATTTGCCAGACCAGATGAGTTGTGAACCACTGGTGTATTTAATAGAAGAGGCTTAACTGACTCAAACAACACTAGACTAGTGATCTGAAATTTCACAAATTTTCTTTACTCACTTACAAATTATTGACAGGGACAATATGTAAAAGCTTTTTTTTTTTTTTTTTTTAATATGTCTTTGATGCTGTGGTCATTACTGGGATCAGCTGCCTTCTATGTTCTTAAAACTAAAAACAATCTGCCAAAAAAATATATGAGCTCCTCAAAGCATTGAAGCCAACATTAAATTGACTGAGTGTTTTACTCTTCTACTACATCTAATAATGTAATTTTTTCCATTTGTCATCAAAAAATGTTTCTAGTAACACAAGTTCTTAACATATTTTAATTCTTTTAGATTTTTTCCCATTTGTTTTTCTGATACATTGAAGACCTTTTGGCCACCGCTGTACAGAATATAACTTTTACTGCAATACTTTCATTTTGACTGGAGTGTATTTTTTTTTTATTACTTTCTAAGCGCATCACAGTTTTCCTTTTATTTCAGTGTTTGTTTTCCAATAAAATCCTTGTCCATTCTCCAAACCTAAACTCTTTGTCTTGTGACACAGGTAGGGAGAGCTGGCTTGGGGTGGGGACCTGCTCCCAAGTTCTGGTACAAGGCTTCAAGAAAGGAGAGGAAAGAGCTGGTGATAGATGAGGTGGTCAGACACAAAGAAGAAAAGTACAATATCAAGGCACTTAGCCAACCACAGCAAGGGCAATGGACAACATGGGAAGGAGTGGTCAACAGAACCATCAAGTGGTCCGACTTCTGGAAGATGCCTCAAGCAAGACTGAGCTTTCTCATTCGGGCCACGTATGACACCCTTCCCAGTCCAAGAAACCTGAACCAGTGGTACGGCTCAGAGGAAAGCTGCCAGCTCTGCAATGCCCCAAACCCAAGCCTACAACACATTCTGTCCAGTTGCAAAACAGCACTGGCCCAGGGTAGGTATAGATGGCGGCACGATCTGGTCTTGCGGAGGCTCGCAGATGTCCTCGAGGTGCGAAGAAGGGAAGCAGCCAAAGACCCTCCTTCCAAGATGCAGTCGAGGATACACTTTGTTGGACAAGGTGTACAAGTGAAAAACATCAGCCAGAGGGAAAGACCACCACTTATAACACCTGGATGCGACTGGAACTTAAGGGTAGACCTTGAACGACAGCTCAAGTTCCCACCAGAGATAACCACCACCTCTCTGAGACCAGATGTCATCCTGTGGTCCCCGGCAAGGAAATCGGCGATCCTGGCAGAGCTAACTGTCCCTTGGGAGGGAGGAATGGAGGCTGCTTTCGAGCGGAAGAGGGAGAAATACACCGAGCTAGTGACTGAGTGCAGAGAAGCTGGATGGACAACAGCTATCTACCCTGTGGAGATTGGCTGCAGGGGCTTCATTGGGATATCCATCCAGCGCTTCCTCAGGAAGGCTGGTGTGACTGGACCAAACCTGAAGAGGGCATCCAGAGACCTGGCAGAAGAGGCAGAAAGAGCCAGTTTCTGGCTGTGGCTGAGAAGGAAAGACAGGTCGTGCGGGAAAGAGGGGTCCTAGGGGTAGCTGCAGGGGGCGGCAGGGAGACGTCCCTGCCGTTGCTCCACCACCGTGAGATGTTCCGGGATTAATGGAGCAAAACATCAATGAAGGGTGGCTCCCGGCTGATGACCCTGCAGTTACCCCATTGGCACCGGCGGAGGTGCGTCAGGTGGAAACGCCATGCAGGTAGCCCTTACCTGTGCTTACAAATAATGACAGTTCACCATTTCTTTTTCTCCCCCTTTACCCTCTCTCTTTAACTCCTACTGGTTAAGGTAGACGACCATCCTCCAGGAGTCAGGGTCTGCTCGAGGTTTCTAGCTGTTAAAAGGAAGTGTTTCCTCACTACCGTCACTAGTCAAAAGTGTTAGCTCCTGGACCATTCTATTGGCTTGAGAGTCTGGTTTCAACCAGTTCTATATGCAAAGTGTTATGAGATAACTTATGTTATGATAAAATGTGACTGATTGAGTAGATTTGTTTCTTGTACATCCCTAAAATCAGTCCTGGGTGCCCAACACTAAAACATTTGTTCCACCTGATGCATGTTCTATAACCTGAAGGGGGAAAAAAAACACTAGGGAGAGATCTCATGCCCTCCCTGGGGGGTCCGCCCCACAGTTTGAGAAACACATTAGATTATGTTTTTATTTCTGGTGGTATTGTATTCGAAATGAAGAGGATGAGTAAATGAGAAAGAGAACTGACCAACTGGTATTTTGCATTTTGTTGGTTTACAGTCCACCAGCAGCTCCCATCGTGGTGACACTTTTACAGTTATATTTTACAGTCATTTAACCAAATATCTCTGGTACAAGAGCATTCAATTATTAAAAGAACATTTTCATCAATTTGAAGTTTATAAAATTCTCAAAACTCAACAGATTGTACTTTTTCTGAATTATATATTGGCACCATTTTATTATTGGTCCAACAACAGATAAAATTACTGTTTTACCTCTTCATCTACAATATAATCACATATATAACATTTGCATGGATCTTGAACTATGATCAGATCAGTACTGGTGCCACATGGAGGCAGTATTTACAGTTTTCCTTTTTAATATTCCCAGTACTAGGCAAAAGTCTTAGTCCATCAGTAGGTTTATTATTTCAAGTAGAATACAATGTCATGTTTTAATGCACACATGCATTCCTCAGTCTCAGCAACATTACATAACTGAAATTGTTTTAAATATATACAGGAAGTACGAGAACAGCATTAAAAAACCAGCCAACGCAATCCAAAGTGTCCAGTTTTGTGTGTTCTCCCTTTGTACGTATCTCTTCAGGCCAGACAGTATGAGATTTACTGCACTAATCTTTGATCCAACATGTCAAACAATTATTAATATTTTGAGCTCCTTTTTTATTATGGTACCAGAGGTCACACTGTTGCTTGTGTGAGTCATTTTATTTAATTTCATTGTCTTTCTTTCTGTACCATGCACAATATTTCTCTGCATTTTCTTGTATCTCAGTGAAGAGAAAGAAAACTAGATGTTACACTCATTGTTGAGTCCTTAAAAATAATCTGCACAGTGTGAGCAAAACTATGGCAATTATTCAGGCAGCACTTCCTTTTATGAAATGTTCTGTAGTAATACCATTTGCACTGTTGTGTCCTTTGTTTAGTTTTTCATACACTTTTAATTGTTAAACACACACACACACTCAACCCTTGATCCTAAATATTATACATACTTCTATTCAAGACTCTAATGTTTAAAACAAAGGGAACTATTGAATGCACAGAGTACAGGTTACAGTGGCATCACTGTAGAAATACAATAGGTTATATAAAACAGTAAATTATTTTATATTAAAAGTAGACAGCAACTGCTATCAGTATTTCACTGCAATTTTAAAGGAAACAGTTAATGTCTCATATCATTATAATACTTAAAAATAATAGAAAGTTTACTGTCCATGGAGATATTTTACCAATAGTGAATATTAGTTTATTGAAAGTATACCTTAAAAATGTGTTTTTCTTGTAATTCTCAGTGAGTTTAAGTTGACTAATGACAAACAGGTTACACTGAGAAGTTCAAAACATTGTGTTGTCTCCAAAATATATTCATAAAAATGGCTTAATAATTAAATATCCAAGTGCAGGAGAATCAAAAAATACACTGTAATGGAAATAGACATTCTAGCTTACATGTTTGAGCCTATATATTTTTCTGTGAGTCAGTAAGGTTTCATAATACTAATACAATACGCTGTATAAACCAGTATTTCCCAACCAGTGTGCCGTGGCACATTATTGTGCTGTAAGAAATCATCAGGTGTGCCATGGAAAATTATCCAATTTCACCTGATTGGTTCTGTAAGCCCACAGTTTGATATAGATACATACGACTGCACATATACCAATGATCCAGTCTATTACAACAGTCTCCTGAATAAAAATAAAATAAAAGTGAACCGTCCCAGACGTGGGGCATTCTGTTAATAAAGCCCCCTCATTAGTGATGCATAATTAGTGAGTTACTCATGAACCCCGGTTGGGGCAGGAGGGATATGCCTCCCATAATATACAACAATATACAACAGACTTCAATCCAGTCTGAGGTATCAGTGGCGCACCCATCTGAGCCTTTTTGTTCCAATTCAATAAATATACTTTTGTGACATTTTTGGTTGATGGTGTGCCTTGTAATTTTTCTAATGTCAAATATGTGCTGTGGCACAAAAAAGGTTGGGAAACACTGGTACAAACTCCAGAAAATACACGTATCCAAAGCCAGAGCCACACGACAAATTGAAACTATTGATCCATCTATGTTTCAGGTGATAGACTGTCAAGTTTTCACTCCCGGTAATCCATTAAGATCTTTGTTCCATCATTTCAGTAATATAGGCAGGTAGAAATCTTTGAGAGTGGAAAGATATTCTGAAGCGAATGTTTTATGTGACTGTAATATCCTGCTTTAAATCTGTGTGGTTGCAGAACTGCAGAAATTGTCACAACTTTTTGTAGGTCAGTTTGGTGAAGAATACATACTTAGTCTCCATTTTGTATGGATCTGCACCTTAGACCATTTAAAGCTGCCACAGACTTAATGGACTGTTGTCTTTGTGGTTTCTCAGATTGATTTTTTAAAGATGCTCAGCTTTTTTTCACCAGAAGGTCTTCCCCTTTGTCACGTGATTTCCCAGATCTAGAGTCTGTACTTATGTTAAACATTGCCACAATGATAATGCAAAGGAATTCCAGGTTATCTGAGTTGTATGACACAAATATAAAATGTCTGCCATACAGTTTTAATCTACACTGTGTTATTGTTGCTGTTGATTCCATATGTCCCATGGGGCTTGATCTGTGTCCTCTTCACTCTGCACCTTTTTTCATGTTTTCCCTAATGTTTTTTTTTTTTTACTTCCACTGATCTGTCTCACTTACATGAGCCTTTACAGTAGTGTGAAGGACTATGCATAAGACTAATTAACCACCTGCTGACCGTCCATGCCCTGTCCATGCAGCTCTAGTGGCCGCACTTGTGTATGTTAATTGAAGTGCGTATCCGATACCGGTTACCGCGGTATAAGTAAGTAACGTTTATTTATATAGCACCTTTCACAGACAAGGGAGGTCACAAAGTGCTTTACAAAGGATCAACAAAATAGGAATAGATAAAATACAATAAAATACAGTCATAAAAGAAACACATTAAAATAACATGATGGTCATAAAACAACTCTTTGTCTACTGCAGATTAAAATGCTTGGAGGAACAGGTGGGTTTTCAGATTACTTTTAAAAGCATCAACAGAATCCAAAGTG
>JAPSES010000111.1:9554-21842 GCA_029822895.1 Maxillicosta whitleyi
TTTTATTTCAGACACATTCAGGTCTCAAATAGAACAGTGAAATAATAACTGCAGAATAACTTGCTTGATTACTACTATTACTACTACTACTACTACTACTACTACTACTACTACTAGTAGTAGTAGTAGTAGTAGTAGTAGTAGTAGAAGTATTACTACTAGTAGTAGTAGTATTACTGCTACCACTAGTATTATTACTACTATTAGTAGTAGTATTACTACCTCCTTCTCCTATTACAACTACTACTATTATTACCACAACTACCACTGTTTCCACTACTACTATTTACTATTACTACTACTACTACTATTACTATTACTACTATGACTATTACTACTACTATTATTGATACTATTACTACTACCACTACTACTATTGCTAATACTAGTATTACTATTACTACTACCACTACTATTACTAGTACCACTATTACTAATATTACTACTAATATAAAAGTCCTGTTTTTTGTGGGTGAATGTGTAACTTCCATCGTCCTGGAAACCACAGTTCTGACTCAGATATCCATATATTATTATTATTATTATTATTATTATTATTATTATTATCTGATTCATGTTGAAGTGTTACTGTTGTTGGTGAAAACACACCTGTGCTCATCTCTGATCTGTACGCTGAAGACTTTAACACTAACTGAACTGAAACCGTAGCAGGAGTTTGGAGGAAAATGCCAGTATTTTATGGAGCTGTGAATAAAACTAAAACTAAACTGTCACCGTAAAAATGATCCAAAACTGTTCATTTCATGTACGTCCGTAGCCTTCGAGTGCAAACAACAACGTAACCGCGGTGGTTTTTTGATTAACTACGGACCCACATTCTGCTTCGTCTGTCAGTGGTCGTTAATAAAACATGTGTGCAGCTCCAGACTTGACTTAAACATACAGTATGTCATCGAGTTCCTCTGCGTTTGGATGCACTGGATCTGTTTTCACGGTGTAACACAACCACGGTGCCGCTATTTCATTAGCTGTTAAGTGTGTGGTCTCTGCCGCAGTTTACTACATCCTTAAAACTCCTAAAATCTGTACTTTGAAAAAAAATATCAAAAAAACACAATGAATCAGTGTCAGTTTTACCTTGTTTTATTTAACTTCCTACAACAGGGTCAAAGTCATTTTAGTTCAGGGGCCACATTTAACCAAATTTGGTCTGAAGTAAAATAATAACATAATAATATATAAATAATGTCAACAAAAAAAAAAGTCAAATTAATTGTTTCCATCTACAAATGATCCTTTCAAACAATGTGAATAATATGGACAAACAAAAAAATAAGAGGAATTTTAAGAATATTCTGTTTCTTATCACTTACACGTGTTCATTGTACATTACACAGTGGATCTACAAATACACAAAACATTTAGTAACAGGAAGAATATTGTTAAAACTGCACTTTTCTTAAAACATTTCAGGTTCTTTATAATTTTTCAGATTATTTACATTTTTTGAGAGAGAGATCCCACCCTGGGGAAATTTTCATAGTTACAGCAGCAGAACAAAAAAAGTGTCTATACATGAGAATATTTACATTAAAAAGAGGAATATTTATAGATTATTACGATAGTATTTTACAGATTTGACCCACTTGAGATTGAATTGTTCTTAATGTGGAACCTGAACTAAAATGATTGTTAAAATCTATTTTTGCATTCCACACATTCATTCCAAGGGCCAGATTAGACCCTTCGGCGGGCCGGATTTGGCCCCCGGGCCGCATGTTTGACACCTGTGTCCTACAACTATGACCATTTCTGGAACCCAACTGGTTGTATTTAACATTTTTTCCTGATTTTAAAAGCATAAACGTTGTGTTTTCTTCACATATACGTCACACAGTTTTAAGTAAATGTTTCCCACAGCCTGTCTTCTGCAGCTTTAACACTGTTATGTTTTGACTTTGCGGGTATGAGAAAGGTCATAAAAGTCACTTCATTTGCTCTTAAAACGTGCAGATACCCTGTGTGACCTATACATTAGTCTATCAGTGCTCACACTCATTCATTATAAAATACAGGAAGGTGACACTGCAGCAGCCAACGGCCTAAAGTTACCCTCAACTCCTAATTTCATCTTTTATCCGCAGGGTTTATGTGACGCATATACAGTTTATCCATAGATGATGTCACTGAGTGCATTCATATACACATTAATCTTCCACATATTGTTTACATGGAAGGGTTTTCCCACTAAAGACACGTTACAGATGTTGATATTCCTCCGGTTTTATGAGGATTCTTTGGAATATGCAGGTTCAGACCCAGATTCTCCTGTTTAGATTCAAACCAAGTCGAGACAAAGATCTTGTCTGATGAAGATGTATGACTCCGAGAGAGAAAAAAAGCTGACCTTTTCAAGACGATGTTTAGGGCTGAATGAGAGAGGTTGTTTTCACACAGTGGAAAACCTATTTTTAGGGGTAAGCACAGCTGCCTGCAAACAGGAAGATCAGTGGAATATTCATTTTCATTAGGCATGTGAGCGTTTTTGTGTTTTTACGGATATGGGAACAAAGTATTAATGTGTCTAAATATATGTTAAAACAGAAAATATAGTTGACTTTATTCTTTGTGCTTCAGGGAGTCATGAGTAGTGGCTGAATTTTGACATTTTATTACATTTGCTGCATTGGCTGACCGCAGAAATCCTTCATTTACTGCAGATTTTCATTCATTTTACTTTTCTAAATGTGTGTTTTCATTTTGTTTTGTGCTCAGGGCTCTCCAGCAGGGGGCAGCATCAGACCTAAGGCTACTCCCAGTAAGTCTGAGCTCATCTAATCACCCACTGAAGCTTATTTGGGTTGTTTTATTATCTTGTAATTATGTCTCTGGTGACTGTGGGAACACGCTCAGTCTGTAACGAGGTGGAAAAACTCATTTTACTCATTCAATCCAGTCTGATCTGAAATGGGTCAGACCTGTAAAATAATAACGTAACGTGCAAATAATGATAAGACCAAATTTTCTCTTTGTTTTTGTGCGAAGAATAACATTAAATCATGAAAGTATTTGCATTTACAAACTATCCAAATAAAAAAGATGTGAATAACCTGAAAAAAAGAGATCTCTTAAGAGAAATAAGCACAATTTTATAAATATTATGCCTCAACTTATCATTTTTATATGTGTCAGATCTAGAAAAGGCACAAAACATTTACTAACAGGTTGAATATTGGTAAAATTGCACGAATTTTCAGTGATTCAATTTCAGTTTGTTCATATTTGTGAAAGTATAATTTATTAATGTAAATATTTACTACTACTACTACTATTACTACTTTTACTAATACTAGGCCTATTACTACTACCACTACTATTACTATTACTATTACTATTACTACTACTACTACTATTACTACCACTATTATTACTACTACTATTAATATTATTGATACTACTATTATTACTATTACTACTGCCACTACTATTACTGTTACTACCACTATTACTATTACTATTACTACTACTACTCGCCCTATTACTACTACAACTACTATTACTAATACTAGGCCTATTACTACTACCACTACTATTGCTATTACTACTATTACTACCACTATTATTACTACTACTATTACTATTATTGATACTACTACTACTATTACTATTACTACCACTATTATTACTATTACTATTACTACCACTATTATTACTATTACTACTACTAGCCTTATTACTACTACCACTACTATTACTATTACTATTACTACCATTATTATTACTATTACTATTACTACCACTATTATTACTATTACTACCACTATTATTACTATTACTACTACTAGCCCTATTACTACTACCACTACTATTACTATTACTATTACTACCATTATTATTACTATTACTACTACTACTAGCCCTATTACTACTACAACTACTATACTAATACTAGGCCTATTACTACTACCACTACTATTGCTATTGCTATTACTACCACTATTATTACTACTACTATTACTATTATTGATACTATTACTATTACTATTGTTTGTATTTGTGAAAGTATAATTTGTTAATGTAAATATTTTGTACTTGTCATTATTTTAAGGCATAATGTAATATTATTTTTTCATATTAAACCAAGAGGAAAACTCGTAGTCCTCATTTTTACATAATTATTCTATTATTTTACATGTGGAACCTGAACTAAAACCAGTTCAACACCGTTAACTGTTAATATGTTCAGTGTAATCTTTGTGTGTTTGTCTGTAACAAACACATAAATAACACCTCAGCTCAATATAAAGTACATTTAATCCCATATAAGCTTTAATAATGTGCCGTTCTGTGCATGTTTCAGACTCGTCAGGTCCTCGGTCCGTCGCCGCTGTGAACATCACCCCTCTGTCCACCATGAAAGGTTCTCCTGACCTGATTCCTGCAGCAGGTGACGTGTTCCTCCACTTCATTAAACTTTCAGCAGCTACAACTGCGAGACACCTCATACGCACAAGGAAAACTTAGAAGGACGCCTTTAAAACTCACTTGTTAACAATGTGGTGTCACTTTAACAAACTGTGTCAAGAAGCAGAAGAAAAGAACAGGACGAGCTGCAGCGTAACCAGTACTTTCAGAGGCCGAGGATGTGCTTTTACTGCACTTCATTAAGGTTTTGCAGCGTCTTTTCTAAATGTGTGGATTTAGAAACTGATGGATTAGCTTTTACTTTACATACTGAGAAAATTCTTCTCCAGATTAAGACAAGAGGCGTAAAAACAAAAAAAACAGCAGTAACTGAACAATCCAATAAAATATACGTTTATGGATCTGCCATAGTGTTTATCCATAATAATTTACTGACTGAATCAGAAGCACAAAACTGTTTTTATCCCAGGGTTTGTTTATTTTGTGTGTGTGTTACAGTTGTTCCATTCAAGTGTAATAAAACATAGGACAGAAGTTATCAATATAATAGATAGAAAATGAAACATGATTAATATAAACTAAAAATCAATGATATTTAATCGTGTCAACATTCGTATACCGGTCGTTTTCCACGCTAGCGGGGGTTGACCGAGGAGCGACACATTCACATGTTGATTGGCTTGATTTTTAAGTAGGATGCCCTTCCTGACACAAACAGCACAATAAGGCTTATGCCCCCTTGTGGCTACTTTGGGGACTACATTAGCGTAAAGGACCTTCCCCAAGGGCTTCCACCTGCGTCTCGAATCGGCCAACTTCTGCACCAAAGTCAGTAGCATTAACCACTGAGCTACCCACTTACTAATGATATTTAATCATGATTAATTGAAATTAATCCACAGCAACCCTGTAATTAATTAGATAATTTGATAGCACTAATAAGTGTGTATCTAAATTCACTAACATGAATTTGGCTCTGACTATATATATATAATATATAGTCCAATATGTATAATATAGATAGCACTTGTACCTCACAGGCGAAGGTTGTGGGTTCGATTCCAACACCAGTCGATGGTGGGATGTTTCTGTGTGCAGTTTACATGTTCTCCCCCGTGTCTGTGTGGGTTCTCTCCTCATACTCTGGCTCCTCCCACCATCCAAACACATGCACTGATAGGTTAATGAGTTAATCTAAATTTCCCATAGGTGTGAGTGTGACAGTCTCTCTGATGAACTGGTCACATGTCCAGGGTAAACCCCGCCTTCACCCTTAAGTAGCTGGGACAGACTCCAAGTGTCCTTAGTGAGGATAAAGCAGGTTCTGAAGATGAATGAATGAATGTATTATAGATGTATTAATGCCCCAGAGATGCATTTTACTTTTTATTTTTATTATCCATCTCAATATAAACTTATATTATGGCATTTGTTCTGATTGTTTTGTATCACACACCCCTGAATGTGCACGTATTTTTGTCCATGTTTTATTTACTGAACTGCTTTAATGTGAAGGAACTGAACTACAAACATAATTCAGCATCTGTCGTAGATGAAAAACACTTTGTAAAGTAGTTGAAATGAGCTCAACCTTAACCACGTTCAGTAATAAAACGAACACAGACCCGCAGCTGCTCCACTTCCACCTCTGACACAGTAATTAGTTTTTTTTACGGGACAGTCGGATATTAATTTGACGACCTGGTTTTGACGCCGCCGCTCTATTTTGGTCATTTGGGTCATGAGGTAGCAGTATGGTGTTAGTAGCAGGAGTGTGTTGTGAAGGATGAGGATCTGTGGAAGTGAGGACCCTTCTGTGAACGCTTCCAGATCTGGACCCGAGTCGAGTGTGCAAAGGCAAAGGGGTGGTGACGCTGAGGGCCACGCTGGTCCACATCGATGACGAGGGCTGCATCAGCGAGGGGCCGAATGTCATCACCGCGCCCGGTAAGTCCTCACACCACAACACATTCAGACCACCTCGTAGACCACCGTCACAATGGTATTTTTATACCGTTAGCCTCATAGCGTAAGCGCATAGCGTAAAAAAAGTGACATCTGCATGAATTTGTTCTCCTAACACTGACGTTTCATTTTGCATCGTCAGAATCCAAATAGTCTTTATTGTTATTGTGTGTGCAATAAAATTATTAGTGCTACTCTCGTCATAAATAACAAAAAAAAAATACATCAGAAAATAAGAGGAGGGCGAATATGAAATTAGAAAAACTAAAAAATAACATAAGAAAATAGAACATAATACAGAGCCTGGGAAGGGACATGAAAAAAATAAAAATTATTGCATTATAACGTAATCATTTATATTTTTTTCAAGACCCTTCCCGGGCTCCATAAAATAAGAACAGAACTAAAAGTAAAATAAAAATGTTGATATAATTTATACATATGTATGTATGTCTGTACTGTACATATATATATACAGTATATGAACAATACTGACATTATTATAGTATCTATATCTATGAAACAGTATGTATATCTATTAACCCATTATTATAATTATCCTCTGTGTTTTGTATATTTTCAGTGAAAATCAGGTATTTTCCTATTTTTATTTTACTGATCATGTACTTAAATCATCATGGTGAGATTATATTTGAGGGCTATCCTACCAAAATTAAAGCTCAGAATAAACTTGATGGTTAGATCTATTATATCACAAAACTGAAGAAAAAAAGTCATATAATAATGACTGAATGTAAAAACAAGTTTGTCCATCCACTGTCATGATCCACTGATCCAACTCCTTGGGTTTTACTGATGAATCAATGTTGGAGAAGATGATGGTGTTTCCATGGTAACCACGGAGCCTCTGAACGTCCAAATATGGTCATATCTGACGACCGTGAAAAGACGAATATACTTTATTAAACGCCAATTATTTACATGTATCGTAGGACTTGGGCTTAAGTAATTATTACACATTTTAGATCAGTTAATACTTTTTTTTTTTTTAACTCAGACATCTGTTAATTAAATCTATATAAACACTTCATCATGTCACAGCAACGACATAAATAATAATCTTTGTGTATAATTGGAAATCATTCCAGGCAGTAAAGGGTTAAGAGTGTCACAGCTGTGTTGGAAGGAGGATGCTGATGTAGAATTTGTGCAGTAGATGTGAATGTTTCTGTAATTTCTTTAGTTGTAAAAATTCTTCACATGCCTCGTCCAGCCGTGATTTGACGCCGTGTGTGTTATATAACCAACGCGTCACGTTTCCAGGCGTATGGGCCGAGCGCCGATGAAGCGCTGGTGATCGCTCATATTTTCATGCGTAAATCAAAGAGGCCTTTTGTTGTGGCCGGCCCACGCTGCTCTTTGGGGTGGGGGGGGTCGACCGTGGGCCGTGGGTTAGTTACGGGGACCACATTGGACCCGGACTGGAGCGCGGCCAAGGCTTTCTGGGAGATGCTTTAATTGTTGTAGAGCCTGAACATAAAGGCCAGTGGAACAAACAGCCCTTGCAGCTCATTGAATGGACGCTTTGTCCTGATGACAAAGTTCACAGATTGTGGGAGATTCTTTTTTTTTTTTTTTTTTTCCTGGGGAGATGTTAACATTTCTGTTCATGAAAACAACTGAGGAAAGTGTTGACAGCCTGCATTTTATTGGACGTGATCAGCTGTTTCAGGTTTTCTGTACCATTTAGTGCCATCCTAGTGCTTTGACATTAACTCTGGACTCTTTTTTTTTTTTTTTTTTTCTGTTTGTAGGCGGTTGGACGGGGCAGATTAATGGAGACGGCTCTAAAGCGGGATTGGCCGAAGGAGGCAGCAACAGCACAGCTGATTTACCGCCTGTAAACAACAGCCGGTACCAGGTACGTTCACTTCAACACAAACCATCCAGTCACTTTAACTCCACCTAAAACCACATCATTAGACTTTTACACACATTTGTATAATTATCACATTTATAGTCTGTTGTTATATGTTGTTTATTCTGCACCTTATGAATGGAATCAGCTGCACAAACACTGGAAACTCTATTTCTTTGAGTTTTTCTAAGTTGAAAGTGAGACGCCGACTCCATAACTCACACTTGTTTTTCTTAATCTGCTCGTAAATGTTATTTTTTATTAATATTTATTATCAAATGTGCGTGTAAGGTGTGTTTTCACTGTGTGATCTTGTAAGTGTGTGGTATTTGCTGCTGTATGTCTTGGCCTTTGTAAAGGAGGTTCTTAAACTCAGTGGGATTTTCCCTGGATAAAAAAAGTCTAAATAAATGGTGTTAAAGCAGTTTGTAAATGTAAGTATTTTCATAATGTAATGTTTGTTTTTTTTTCATTTTTACATAAAAATGATGGGAAAAAAAGTTTATCGGGATGCATATCACGTTGAATACCATGTACCGGAATACCGTATCACAAGGTTGTTACCTATTACCCACCCCTAGGCTTAATATTTTTGTCACATTAAACCAAAATATAAGAATAAGAGTCATTGTTTATTGATTATTATGTTGTTATTTTACTTGATATTTTATTCTGTTTGTAGAACCTGAACTAAAACCAGTTCAACAGCCTTAACTGTTTATATTTTCACTCTAATGTTTTTTTTTTTTTATCATTCTTCCATTGGTCCTGACTGGAACCTTTAGTGGGCCTGTTTTGGTCCGCAGGCCACACGTTTGCTTTAAGATCTAAAAAAGCAACAATTTTCTTTCATAACACCTTATAAAAGACAGTTTTTAAACAGTTAAGTGTGTATTATTTAAAGTGTAAATGGTTCTGCGCTGTGTGTTTTTTTAAATTTTCAGGCCAATTCCCCTGAAAGCATCAAAGAAAACCAGGTTCCAAACTGCGTAACGCCACCGTCCACGTCAGTTTACCCGTGTACGAGCACCGTCAACCCCACTATCGTCCTCCTGCAGCACAACAGAGGTAAACACCAAAACACACAGGCTTTACTTTTGTATTCTCATCTACGGCTCAGATCTGATGGTTTTTTTTGTCTGTTCACGAGGTTAAACTCAGACACTAGTGTGAAATAAACAGAGTTTAATGGTTTGGATCAGGACTAATGTACACCCAAACAAACAAATATAAACTTCTACTTTCATTTAATTATACTTTTATTTTTCTCTTTGGTTCAAATAAAGTATAGTTTTTTTGATGTTATTAAAGAAAAAAACAGCAATATAATTACATTAACAGACAAAATGAACATCATTATCCAAACGGACACAAAGGAATTTTACTTTTATTACTGCTTTATTCTTTGTCTTCTTCTCTTTCTTCTTCTTCTTCTTCTTCTTCTTCTCCTCCTCCTTCTTCTTCTTCTCCTTCTCCTTCTTCTTCATCTTCTTCTTCTCTTTCTTCTTCTTCTTCTTCTCCTCCTCCTTCTCCTCCTTCTTCTTCTTCTCCTTCTTCTCCTTCTGTTTCTTCTTCTCCTTCCTCTTCTCCTTCTCCTTCTTCTTCATCTTCTTCTCCTTCTTTGTCTTCTTCTCTTTCTTCTTCTTCTTCTCCTTCTCCTTCTTCTTCATCTTCTTCTCCTCCTTCTTCTTCTCCTTCATCTTCTTCTTCTCCTCCTTCTTCTCCTTCTTCTCTTTCTTCTCCTTCTTCTTCTTCTCCTTCTGCTTCTTCTTCTCCTTCTTCTCTTTCTTCTCCTTCTTCTTCTTCTCCTTCCTCTTCTCCTTCTTCTCTTTCTTCTCCTTCTGCTTCTTCTTCTCCTTCTCCTTCTGCTTCTTCTTCTTCTTCTCCTTCTTCTCCTTCCTCTTCTCCTTCTTCTCCTTCCTCTTCTCCTTCTTCTCTTTCTTCTCCTTCTGCTTCTTCTTCTCCTTCTTCTTCTCCTTCTGCTTCTTCTTCTCCTTCTTCTTCTCCTTCCTCTTCTCCTTCTTCTTCTTCTCTGTCTTCTTCTTCTTATTATTTTCATTGTTCGTGTTACAGTGACTAAATCTATTCTTTTCCATCAGAATTAGATCAGATTAGATGTGATTTGAGGCGTTCACACTGTTATTAAAAACACACCAGACTCATAGTTTGTTTTGTTTTTTACCTGTACTTTACCTGTGTAGATACTTATATCTGCCAAGTAGGGCTGAACAATGTGAAATAAAAGTCATATTGTGATTATTTTTGACAATTTATACATTTAATTTACACACAAAAAACCCTGATAATGTGATTTTTCTGATTTTATGTGTATGGTTTTCACACTTGGATGTCCTCATTATATTTTCTATATTAGTTGGATTCATCGTTCAGCCCTACTGCCTCATGTCTGGGCCATTTGTCCTTTTTTCTGTGTTGCACTTAAACTTTTCACACTTTTTTCTCATTGCTTCATCACATTTCACCTTCCTGTCCTTGTGTGTCTTTCTCTCACAACAGAGCAGCAAAAGCATCTTTGTCATTTGGAAGGTATGCATCAGCTTTTCCGCCATGTCCGTCATTTTCTTCCCAGACACACGTCATACTTTTAACAGATAACGATGGTGAATTTCTGTTCCTCGGCTGAATTACCTATTATTTCCACTGCCGTTATTCTGCTGTCACGACTCAAAAGGTTCAGATTTAGCCTCGTAAAGTGGATGAGTTATTTTAGATGTGTCAAAAGAACAGAAAATGTAAAAATAATTAATAAAATAATGGATTCATGCTTAATTTTACACTTTGGGGAACACTTTACATTATACATTTACCATTCACTAGGTGTTTATTACAAGATACATTAGCATAGATGTAGATTTTAGGTAAACAGGCGGATTTGTGCATTTGTTGTCTGAATAAAAACTAGAAAATAGCAGAGGATTCATAATGTGTAAAAGTTTTATCCCACCTTTATTTTGTTGTTTTTCAGGGTTTTTAAGTGATCATACATATTTAATTCTCGTTCTCTTTTCTTGAGATACAACAAGAAAAGACAGGAAATGTGTCCACAGTCTTAAAAGACACAAAGAATTGAACTAAATATGTTCCAAAGGGTGAAGTCACTAATAACTGTGACCTCTGACCCCGTGACAAGAATCAGGACAAACAATGAGAAACATCTGACATGCGTTGGATGAAACCTGGTGCAAAACATCAGAAAATCAATGGTATAAATCAGATATTGTCTGAACAAACGGGTTAAAGACATGTTCAGTGCAAAGGGGTAAAGTTTGGTTTATAGAAGCTGTCGAATGAAACATAAAACATAAGAAGTTTCAGTAAATGTTTTCATAATTTAATGGATTTTTTAAAAATGTTTACACTAAAGCAGATAAAGATCTGGATTTTTCATTTTTTTATAGGTTATTTATCCCACCCCCTAAAAGGAAACAAGGGGTTTGTTTGTTTGTTTGTTTTTTTAACACTCTAACAGTAAAAGTATTTGTTGAATTTATATTAAATTGGATTTATAGATTACCAGAGCAGTAGGTCAAAATAAAATAATGTTTGTTTTGTTTGTTTGTAATGAAGTATTTTTTATTAAGTTTTTCAAACATGCAACAAGCAATACAAACACTGATACATATAACACAGATTTAAGACCCCAAAAAGTAAATAAATAAATACTACTAATAAAGTAAATACAAATTAAAGGGCTCCACTGTGTAATTGTACACAGCACACATTATCCAGACTGAAGCTGCATCGTCAGCTGTTCTACACGAAATAAAAGGATGCTATACCACATTAAACTTTTACAAAGTTAAACATTTTAATGCATTTCTTTAATCTTTTTTGTCAGGTGAAATCTCACATGTCTATAGAACATCAATTTTGTTTCGATTTACTTCAAACTTGGCACATATATAGACACAGTTGATATACTGACATCAGTATATGCATTGACTGGATCGATGCCAAAATAAGCTGTAATATATATATATATATATATATATATATATTATAATAATACGTGTGAGGGGCGGGGCTTGTTGTACCTG
>JAPSES010000111.1:35356-46502 GCA_029822895.1 Maxillicosta whitleyi
CTCTCTGCCGCTTGTTTTCTCCAACTTGCATGCAGGCCAAAACACACGCTTACTCGTCCATGCCAAGCCCAGTCTGGAGACACTGAGAAGAACCCCAGTGATCGAGAACTGAGCCCAGACCGGCGAGCAGCGAACGGCCCAAACCACACCAAACCAGCCACAGCTAATGCTCCTGCTTCTGTTCTAGCTGGAGGAGACCTTCCTGTGGATCTATCAATGACTTCTTTGTTTGGTTTGTTGCAGAGTGCCCCCTCTTTCAGCCCCCTGGAAACAGCCTCCGACCTGCAGCAATAGTAAGTCCATACCTCTGTTTCTCCTTACAATACCATTGTTCCCAGTCTTGTTGACACCCACCAGTGCGTTGATGACTATTTGAGGCATGTTATGGGGATAAATGTCAGCGTGAGATCTCCCCACCCTGCGCTGCTCGCCCGCCTACAGCGCTGGGTCTCCTGCTTCCTGAGGAGATCCTATTAATAAGGCAAAAAGCGACCAGAACAGTGTGTCCTGTGTGTGTGTTTCAGGTCGTTTGTAAGAGGCGCTGCGTTGTGGTTGTAGTGGGAAGACGGTGCTGCTATGTGGGGATTTATTTAAAGACACCAACCTGGATGTCACAGGGATCGAGGGAACTCTGACAATAGCCGCCCAGCTGCTGCATAACTTAAAAACTGTTATCTTCTTCTGAATGGGTGCGTGTACTGGAAGTATGAGCAGCAGCAGCCGGATCACGGAGAGGATGCAGGGTTAAAACGCAGCCTCACAAGCCTTTGATCCTTTTTGTTTTTGTCTGATGAGATTTACATCTTCTATTTCTGTTTGCGTAATAAAATGCAAAGAATTTAAGAGCGAGCCTTATGAGTGTCTGGTTAATACAGCCCAGGGAAAACAGAAAGTTTCCCTTCCGTTTCCGTCATCACGTTGTGTCTTTTAATCCAGTTTTTCATCCTTTAATTTTCTGCTAATTTGGAGGGAAGGGGGACGCTCAGTGGAAACCTCAAGTCATAAACTGACTTCCTTCAAAGACGCACATGTTTAGAACGGGGGGGTCATTTTTTTTTTTTCCTCGGAGTCTCTTTGAAACTGGAGAACTTTCTTGTAAAATCATATATTTCATTGTAGAATGGAAAACATATGAGGCTTTTTTTTTTTTTTTAGTTTTGTCAAATAATTATCTCCGATTAAAGACGAGACCCAGCAGGATTTCTCTTTAGACTTTATCTGGGTAGCACCTGTACTAATCTGTTGAACATTTTTGACTTTTTTTTTTTTACCTTTTCATGCATGAAATATGAGAAAAATGCTCCATATTTTGGAAAAATTCAGCTAAAATTAAACTTTTTTGCAAAATTCTGCTTTAAATGACATACTAGATATTGATTATGAGCTGCTGAAAGGTCACAAAAACTCAAATATTCTCTAAGTGAAGTGTTAAAATATGGAATAAAAATAGCCTGTATATGACAGAAGGCCGTGCCAATACCTTACTGGATATATCCTTTGTACCATTTCTGTGAATTCTTAAAAATAACCCAGAACTAGCCTGACTTTAATAGCCCTCCAGAGTCAGCAGTTGGCTTATTTTTTTTCCTAACAGCTATGAAAGAGCTTCTTGTTGAGGTAGCGAACAAGGAGAGTAATGTATCCATACATTTGTGCAAGCTGGTAAAACTCAACTATGGAAATAAAGCACATTTTGGATCTGTTTGTGTCTGCAAACGCCGCCGGGAAACGGTTTCACGGAGCAGTTCGCTTCACCTCTGTCGTTTTTAATGGCCGTGTTTATCTGTATAAATAGAGACGCTGCATGAGTAACACATGAGCAGCATGTGAAAGAGAGTAAACCTGAGAGTCGGTCGTACAGGTGCATGTCACGGGCCGATGCACCATGTGGGAATGTTCAGGGAATATTTATAGAAATCTGTCCTGTTGGCCGCTCCGGAATGCCAAGATACGTGTGCGAGCCAAAGCCTCCTCCTAAGCATCAGCCTCCAAACTTTCTCAACTTTGCCATTTTCTGTCTTCCATTATTTTGTCTCCCACAAGTCTGCAAAGACAGGAATTACCTCAAGATATGCTAAATAGGAACCATATGACAGTTCATTACCCAATTTAGGTGCCCCTGTTTGTCATAAAAACATGGAACACAAGCTCCTACGAATGTTTTATAAGCTGTCTGGGTTTTTTCGGTGTGGAAGAATGCATTAACGTTAACTACTTTAAAAAAAAAAAAAAAAAAAAGAATCCTCAAGGAACTTTCGTTGAAGAGGGTGGATGTTAACTCTGATGACACTGGTGAATATTGGGGCAGAACATTACTGTTTAATAGAATAAAGTAGCAGAACACACATATATGTATGATCTATTGTATTTAAATGAATATAGGTGTTGATTATATAAAAAATAAAAACATAACAAAGATAATCATAATGGTAGCTCAGTGGTTAACGCCACTGACTTTGGTGTGGATGATGGCAGGTTCAACACCCAGGTGGCCCCTTGGGAAAGGTCCTTTACGCTATATATCCCAATGTAGCCACAAGGGGGCGTAAGCCTCATTGTGCCGGTTCTAAGCCCAGTTGTGTCAGGAAGGGCATCCGACCTAAAAATCAACATTCGAATGTGATTCGCTGCCGTGACCCCTGAAGGGAAAAGCTGAAAGGAACTTACTTTTATATACAGTATAAATTGCAACTAACATGTTATTATGTATAAATTTCATCCAGTTATATACAGGTAGTCCTCGAGTTACGAACGAGTTCCGTTCCTACGCTGTTGATGTAACCCGAATTTCTGCATGTCGTAATTTAACCCTTTAGTACACCTAAATACATACAAAAAAATCTGTAAATAACTATCCAAATACATGTATTATACTTCATATTAATAAAATAATGTAAAAAATAAGATACTGTACTTACTGTACGTACAGTATACAGTACGTATGTACAGTAATGGCGGATGAGACTCCGGCGTCGTAAAGTCGAAATAACGTAGGTCGGGTACGTCGTAACCTGTATTGTACTTATATGAGTTTACATTTAACGCACATGTATTAGAAGATGATGTAGAATTATAGGCATGATACTTTTTATACTGACATATATACATGTGGTCTGAACCCCTGCGTCTCGTCTGTTTATGTAATGAGGTGTTCAACCATCTGTGAATGTACATATGTTTCCTGCTTATCCATGATCCCTGACGTTGATGGGCCGACTCCAATGGGGCTGTTTTGTCACACTGTTATTACTTTCATAACATTCTACTGAGTTGTGGTTAGTTTTTGTTTGGTTTGGACTGTTGACTGGAGGACTGGATCAATATGAGCATCAGTAAAATAATCTACGAAATTTAGTGTTATCGTTATTATGACAATTATGAATAATGTCAGTGTTTTGCATCATAGTTATTTTTTATGCAAGACAATATGAACGATCTCCACTTATTTTGGGATTTGCATCACAGCAAGAAGACAAATAATAGATTTTTTTCTATCATTTGAAATAAATCTAAGCAGTAAGAGGTTAATATCCTGTAGATTGATGTAGTTTGTGTGTTATATTGTAATAAAAAGTGACTAACTGTTTAGTCCTTTTCTAATATGTAAATAACACTAAAATTACATCAGGTATTTCTTTTGTATAATATTATGCGTTTCGGTTTTGGGTGTTTTATGTTGTTAATGCGACTGGATAGCTTAGTGGTTTACACTGCAGACTTTGGTGTGGAAGGTTGCCAGTTTGAATCCCAGGTGGGCCTTTACGCTGTACATGCCTGTACCTTGTAAATCACTTTGGATAAAAGCGTCAGACAAATGTAATGTTGTTCATTCGCTTTGTGCATTTGTTTTTATATGTATGAAATAATAATAATAAATAAATCATTCATTCATTCTTACACCCTTTTAGCTCCTCAAGCCAGTCCGGACACAGCGAGGTGGAGAAGGACCAAGGATCTTCGACGGGAGAGCCAGCGCCTCCAGAATGCGACCGCCATGTTTACAAGAGCGTCCTGGAGGGCGGCGACATTCCCTTACAAGGTCTTCGGGCCCTAAACAAGCGGCAGACAAGCTCCTCCTCCTCTAAAGGTAGGACAGCAGCTGCTTCACGTACATGGTCAGGTGTGCGTGCGTGCGTGCGTGCATGCGTGCGTGTGCATGCGTGGATGGGGAGGCTCAGCAGGACGCCAGGCCGTTAAGCGCCGTTTCCTGCTGAGACAGAACTGATGAGTTACAGACACTGGTGTTGGACTGCTCAGAGTGTCAGACAGGGATACATGTGTTTCCTTTTACCTTTCTGTTGGAATCCACACATTTTCTTTGCTCCCAGGCGTCACAGCATCGGCCAATCACCTCGCAGCATTCATTCCCCCGGCAGCTTTTGATTTATTATTGATGCCATGGATGTTTTCATCAATGCGTGCTGGCCATCTGCTTTGGAAAACTCATGGACAGGGTGAGGTTGTCTTGTTAAGTCGATGGAAGTTAACCTTGGGGATTTTCCCCCTCTTGCTCCAGTTGTGAGCCGCCAGTCGCTAGGCAGGCTTAGGGCAAGACTCCAGAGTGTTCCAGCGCCAGAGAGGGGATGGATGAAGAGGAGGGACGAAGAGATAAACACAGCTCTGCTCCTCGCAACACAGACAGGGGTGAGATAAACAGGAGGGACACGGAGGGTGGGCAGGCATGAGGAAGTCAGCTGTCAGTGTGAGGTCAGGGGATGGAATGCCTGAACACATGGAGGGAGAGCGACGCTGGGGGAGGAAAGGAAAGGAAAGAAGACGTCAGATAGAGAAAGGAAGGGAGTGATGAGACGCAGGGGCAGCACAAGTCTACGCGTTAGTTATAGCATGTGGTCCGGGCACAAACACTCAACAATTCCGTTTTATTAACCTTTATTTAACCTCAGAAGCCGTGTTTCCACAACACGTTTATAGGTGCATTAGAGGAGGTTTATGGAAAACTGCAGAGTTTGGAAAAACTGACGGAATTCTGCAACTCTCCATGCTCTCATAAGGCTTCAGATGTGCATAAGAGTTGTTGTTTTTCTTACATAAATGATGACGTAGTGAACATGTAACCGGTGCAGTCAGCAGTTTACATACATTCAGTCTATATAATGCAACTCATAAATCATCCTAAACCATCGGTTCTCTTTGTAGCAGGTAATTTTTGGAATAAAGTAAAGAGTTAAACGTGTTTAACGAGGAGACCGAGTCGTTCCATGGTCTCATCCTTAAAAAAACAGCAGTCATTTATGATGGAAAACAGCAACAGTAGCTCTACTTCCTGTACTGCTTTTGTTTCAGCCTTTATCTCCACCTCCTGTTGACACTATTCAGCTTCATGGATTTGATCCAAAACATTTCATGGAAATGTTCCTAATTTGCATTTTCTATTTTTCCCTCTTTTTTTTTTGGTGACATTTCCAAAATTTGCCTCAAATTTACTTGACAATTGAATGGAAACGTGGCTATTGAGTCTGTTTTACATGAGTGTTCTGGCCAAGACGAGCAGATTTAAAGCTACAGTCGACAGAAATCAGGAAAATAAATGAGTTGAAAATGCACATCCTCATCCTGCAGCTCGCTCCTCATACGTCACAATGGGAAAGTGAAGCTAAAATATGACAGTTACAGGGGGTTTCTGTGTTCATTCTGAGCAAAAGAGATGCGTGTGTGACAGGGTCTTGACAGCCATTAGTCATTACAGCTGTCAATCAAACTTCTGTGAACTGGGATTGGTTGAAATTTTTCATCATATTGTAGATTTTTTTATTTTTATTTAGTTTTTATTGGAAAAGGAGCAAGATATCTAAGCATTACCATTCATACATATGATATATATTAGAGTCCTTTTTGAATTTCTCATTTTATACATTCAAACACAAAAAAACACTAACATATGAACATAAAAACAGTTTTGGTATTTCTCACTTAAACATGTTTATGCACAAGTAAAACATAAACAAAGACTAAAGACAGGGAGATTATAAAGAAGACATTGATACAAACGTAATCCATTTGTCCAAATATGGTCAAATTTGTCCTTCTGGATTCTGATAGTGTAGGTTAATTTTATAGAGTAAGTTAATTTTATAGAGATTTTTCCATTTAAAAAATTTGCGTGATGTTGTCGTACCAATATTCTAATGTCGGTAGAGTTGGCTTTAACCACCTGTAATCATTTTGTATCTTTCTGCGTTCTAGTACTGAGACGTCACCAAGATATAGATTTACAAAGTTATAGGTAACATGAACCTTGAAGGTCGATATTAAAGTCTAGTCTCCAATATTGGTGCATGTTGGAACAGTCAGAACACATGATAATGATTGATCCACACTGTCTCCAACACTCAGAAGAAGAACCACCTCTGTATTTAACCTGATGGGATGTCTTTTTTTTATTTTTATTTTTTTGTTGAAGAATAATAGAACTTTTCCACTGACAAAATTATAATTTACCTTCTTTCTTTTTTTTTTTAAGTATAAACATATTTGCATAGACATATGCATTTACATAAACATACATACATACATGTACATATACATACAAAAACAAATGAAAGAGCATTTTATTTAAAGTATAATGAAATTAACAAATAACAACCCCCCACCCCAGCTCATCCAGACCAGTATAAAGTAATGGTTATTTATGTATTATAAGGTACAACAACAGGCACACGTTCAATCAGGCAGAACCTCTAAGTTTGTGAAATAAGAAATATACGGTTGCCATTTGTGGAAAAATTTGTCAGTGCATCCTCTCAAAGTGAATTTAATTTTCTCAAGTTTAAGAAAAAACATGGTGTCATTGAACCAACGAGAGATGGAAGGACATTAAACAGGTTTCCAATGTAACAATAACAAATGATGTATAAGCTATAATATCATTTGTGTAGAATTTAGTGCAAGTGAGGGATCGGGAATTCCAGATATGGCAACCGATGGGTAAGTCTGCAAATGTACTCCAAGAACAGTGGACGTACTTATAAAGTAACCAGTCCAAAAAACCTGATGGGGCGTCTTTAAAATAATCTAACTTTCTCCATTCTAATTCATTTGTACAGTAGAAGACCCCTGAAACTGACAGATTTCTTCCCATTTCTCATCCGTATTATAGATTTTTTTAAAGTGGAAAACACAGAATCGTAGTTTTCTTTCAGGTAATTGAAGTGTAAAATGCTGAAAGTTTATTCATTAATATTCACCCAACAAGTCCCTGAAATGAAAGTATTCTAATTCAACATCTTGGTTTTCAATGTAAAGGAAAATGAACAGATTTAAAGTACGTGGAGGAAAAAAGGTGCAAAAGGAGCGAGTGATATCGTTAGCTTAATCTGTTCAAGATTAAATCGACCGCTCTGGAAACAAAGGGGGCATCAGTATCTGCAATTACAAAGGAGATGAGTGACTTATAGATGTGTGTTTCAAGTTAACTTTTAGGAAATGAAAGCACTTTTACATTGTTTAAATACAGGAATCACTGGGATAATCTTTACCCAGTGTTTGCTAAAAACTGTCAACTGTAGCTTTAACCAGGATTAGACTTTGAACTGAATAAAGATGGACGACGCATCGCTATTTCCTCCTGCTGTGTGAAATTTAAGCCTAAATCTCATATGTACAAGAGCTGCTGTTACGGTTGTGTGACAGAATTTAAGTAAGACTATAATTGGTCATGTGAGCTATTAATAACCTTCATAAAATATGGAATTGATCAAAAAAATTTGATTCAGACACATATTAATCTCATGAATTCTAATAAAGATCCAATAATTGGATCTTGGGGTTTATTAGCAGTACTGTTCTCAACCTCCAGGGGGAGATGGAGATGATTTGGCTTCACTTTTACGGCGCTATCAATGTGTCCATCCTTATATGGTTCATAAAAGGTTGAAGCCATGCACAGATACTGCAATTTACCTGAAAAATACACGCAAAAATGACAAAATTTCAACCGTAAATCATCATGTGTGGACTCATGTGGTCGTCCTGAAGTGGTTTAATGACTATAAATGCATTTAATGAGACCAGCCGCCTGTATTTCAGGTCATTTTTAAAGCAATCGGACCAAAAATAGTCGTTCTCTTTAACAGTTTTAACACAACAGCCTGCAGTGATCAGACGCCGCCGCTGTCAGAGTACAGTTACAGTAACCTGATTTACAGATCCAGTCACCTGTTCTTTATTAGGCTTCGTCGATCAGTAGAGTCGATCACTAAACATACTGTAAAACGAGCCCAAAAGAAGCGTCGAAATCCCAAAGTTTTATCATGTGTTTCTGTCTTGTGCTCCTAATGAAAAAAAAAAATAAAAAAAATCTCAGTTAATTGTTGTGTTTTGCAGAACTGAGCCTCCTCCGGGGGCCAACATGTAACTCTTCCTTTGCCACATGCTCTGGATACTATAATATCAGCTTTATTTCCTCTCTGTGAGCTTGTCTGGTGGATAGAACTGCGACAGATGGACTACTCGTGGTGCAGAAATGCCTCCCAGCATGTGAAAGTGTTGTGTCATTCCCGGTCCATCTGTAGTGCAATCACGAACCGACTACAGACACAAACTGACACAGATATTTTCCTCAATGCTTATATTTTTAACAAGTGAGTCGACTGAGGAGTAATTTTTTTTTTATTTACAACAGTCAGGAGGTGTATAAACGGCAGCGCCTCGAGTCATTCATCAAAACAAATGCCAATCTAATAGTTAAAATAGAGGTGAAGCAAATATGGAGCAGGTTAAAGCAGGACGTGCAGGAGTCATACAGAAGAACATTTAGTGCCCACATGAATATAATATAGGGAGCGGAGAAGATAATGGACTACTTATGACTTTATGGGTTACACTTTATTAAAAGGTGCATATAATCACCAGTAACTAGTGGCGTATTAGCATAAATGTCTAGAATAATCCATTTTTACCTGCTGTTATAAAGCCCATCTGCATGACTATGATTTACATCTACACATTTTTATTTATCTGACAGCTTTTTAGCTTAATTTACTGCGTTTTATTTTAAAAAAAAAGTACACTGCTCCTTATTTTTTTCAAGAAAAAAGGGTGCTAATATTACTCACAGGAAGAAAAACAAAGCTAATTTGTGATTTTTTTTTTTTTTACATGAGTATTGTTCTTTTGTAGTTCTTTTGTAGAACAGTAACATATATGTAAACAAACATATTTACATTTACTTACACTCACCTTTATCTATATGCATCTACATTATTAACTACACTATATTAATTAGACAGAACTTCACACTTCTATGATCTAAACACTAATGATCATTTTAATTATTTTTAATATTTTAAAGCATAAATGCTACGTATACAGCCCCTTTAAACATGCATCCTTAAAGAACATGTGTATTTTTGACACCTTTGTCTGCAACGCTAGTAAGGAAATTACTGTACGTAAATAAAATAGCAATAAATACAGTCTATTTTTATATAACAAAACACAAATACATATGTCTGTGTTTCTCTAACTCCATATTCCCCCCATTTTCCATTCTAAACTAAAAAAAAATACAACTGTCATTTGGATGGTGTTAATGCTCATAGTTTGGGTTTTAATACAAAACAATAAACACAATAACTTCCATTTGACCAATAAGCAGTAATTATAATGTTATCGATGGAAAACTTTGATTTAACAGTGAAGTAGATGTAGAATACAGTCATGCATGAGCTAATATTTGATGCTGTTAATCTGCTAACATACGTACGAATAAGTGACTAGACATGGCTGAATATATGTACCTTTAATAGCAGTGTTTTTATGGCTCTGTACTGATACTGCAGTCTGATTCCAACATGACCTCCAACATCACATAACATTTCACGGCTGCTCCTTTTACTGCTTTGTGTTGCTGTTTACACTGAAATGAACCGTACAGGACTTTGCTCTGTTCTTTATTTAACGAGGCCTAATTCTTCTCATTGCAGTTCCATGCTGTCAGTTTAACAGTCATCAGTTACTTGATGCACAACGCATCAAGTCTGCTTCTTCTTCTTCTTCTTCTTCTCATCTATTCTTGATGGAATTTGGTCTTACTTCTAAAACTGTGCCTGACTCTGTTTTAGTGTGTACGTGTGTGAACCTGTGACCATTGTAATCTAATATGTTGTTTATTCTGTTGTCCTGCATGCTTGCCAGTGGATTATAAAGGTGGGAATGGCTATATAATTTCACCCTGCTCCTCTGTAAATAGTCGATCGGTTCTTGCCAGTAATGCAATAGGTAACCAGTGTAAGAGTAAGAAGCCTCTTTCTGCTGCCAAAGTCTGCATACCCCAAATCCTGCCCTCTAAGTTCAAGCCCAAGCTGGTGACCCCCAGTGGTGACAGTCAGAACAGCAGGACTAAAGCCGCACGGCACCCGAAGGCCCACAGCTGCGAGGATCTGTACATCGGGTCATGTGACGCAGACGGAGGGGACCGTCATTTGGACGTCGGCGCCGACTGCGGGGACGGCCTCGGGAATGCACCCCCCGCCGTCAGAAGGAGCGCGTCGGAGTTTTCCAGCCTGTACAGGACCATGCATCACATCCAGCGGCCCAGCTCGGCCGGCTGCAGCCCCCACGGCAGCGTGCGCAGCCTGGCCTCGCTGTTTGAGAAGTCAAAGGTGGACGACAGCGAAAGGTCAGAGGCTGACGAGGGGGGGGGCATTCCACGGGACGCTGTGTCCTCGCGGGTCACTGAGTTTGAAATGATCATTCAGCGGTGCAACTCGGCCCCCAGCCGCTCCTCCTCCCTCCCCACCCTGAACTCCAGCCACAGCCACAGCCCCGACCACAGCCCCGCCCACCTCTACATGGCGTCTGCAGTGTCAGCGGAGTCTCTTTTGGTCCCCGACGCCACCCAGGCTGATGGCTGCAGCCCGGTGGAGGCAGAAGGTCAGCAGGTGGGGGTGGAGGCCTCGTTTACGGGCGACGAGGCAACGGAGGAGGCGGCGCCCGCTGAAGAGAACGGACACAACGCCAGGACCGAGTCGCCCTCCGCCACCGAGGCCGAGGTCGAGCAGATCTTTAATAAAACCCCCCCAGAACAGACCCAGACCAGTGCGTCAAAGAGCCCCTCGTCATTCCTGGCACCATCACCCCACCCCCCCCACCACCACCACCACCACCTGCTGCACCACCTCAACCA
>JAPSES010000111.1:88666-101927 GCA_029822895.1 Maxillicosta whitleyi
ATGCATTAGTATTTTTACTGAAGTAAAGTACAAATACAAAAAAAAATACTTAAGTACAGTAATGAAGTAAAAATACTCCATTACATTCCACCGCTGGGTTTAACCTAATTCTACAAAAAGTTTGGAGTCTATGAACCATGTGGAAAAGAGTGTTTTTGTTCAGAATTTCCTGAATTAACTGATCAGAACATGTTCAGTGTTTATTTTCTGGTCATATTAGTGTTTCAGTCATGTATACCTTATTGTAGACGTTGAACCATTCAGGGTGGTGGTCCATCTTCTCCGCCTGTAGAGCCACTCTGGACATGAAGCCAAAGGCCTGGACACACGCACACGCATATGCACGCACACACACACACACACACACACACAGTCAGGTCATGAAGGTGTGTTTTCCCGTCACGCTCTGTGATTCAGAGTTTTGCAGAAACATGAGGAACCTGGTTGAAGTCCTTGAAGATGAACTCCTTGTAGATGGCGTCCCGGCCCACCACCTCCACCCACTGAGCGTTTTGGAGCAGCGGGAGGAGGTGGTTCCTCTCCTCCTCGGTCAGACTCTGGATCTTGGCGGCCTGTAGCGGATCACAGAGGGGCAGATTCACAAACGCACGCTGTGATTGGCTGAACTGGATCCCATCTGGAAACAATGACAGGCTGCGTTCTGGTTCAGAGGTATGTGGGGAGGGGGGTGTTTCCACATGTTTAACACATGATGATGGTCACATGGTCTTAACTCTTTTATGTACGGTGGGCAATTATTTGGTGGCGAATTCGACAATGATTCATCACAATTTTGTATAATATTATATCTCACATTTAGCATTTTTCAGTGAAAACCATGTGTTTTTAATCAGGTTTCCTCTTTAACTGTTCTTATATATGGAATCACAGCCACTATAATTACAAACAGTCATTTTTTTATACAAGAATTTACCAAAAATGTAAGTGATGACTCATTTCTGCCAAATATATAATGTAAAATATAACACTTTATAGACTCGATCCTTCAAAATGCTTCAACAGGAACCAACACCCAAAAGCATCTACTGATCTGAAAAGGTTTAATCAGTGTACATGTAAATAATTTGGGTAATATTATAGGATAATATTAAAATAAATCATCATAAATCAATAAGTGGTTTTGGTGTGTTTTTAAGAAGTAATGGTCATATTTCTCTGATTTCAGGTTCTTAAAAGTTAATATTTTGGGATTTTCTGTCTTTTTTATGACAACACCAGCTGAAAATCTGTGTGCTGTGACCCTTACATGTCCAATTGGGTTTTTAGATGTTTGGTATTTAATTGATAAAATAATTAATAATTACATTAATTTGTTACAGCTACACATTCTACCTCTTTCTTGCATGATGCCAGTAACTGTGACAACTATTTCACCTGTTGATTCTGGATTGTTTCATCTAAAATTGTCAGGAAATGGAGAAAAATTCCTGTTTCATTCGATTCAAAACCTAAAAATATTGAGTTATTCAGGAAAAACACAGAACATATTCACATTTAATAAGCTACAATTAGAGAATTTGCACTTTATTTGGATGATCAGAATAGCTTTAGAAGAATTTTGTAAAATAAATAAATAAAAAATTAATGGATTTAATTTTTTAGCTCAAATCTGAAAAAAATAAATGATATTTTACTAACTTTGGGTCTTTTTTTGTCCTAGTTCATGAACGACGGGTTAAAACCTGCACTCATCTGACTTCCTCATGACCCCCACTCTAACTATGTCACTTCATTTCACAATCCGGTCTGGACTTTTGATGCTTTAGCCTCAGAAAAACCAACAGAGACAGTGACTAAACAGATGTCAGACGCGCCTGAGGCTGAGCTCTGACATCAACAGGTATCATAGCAACGCTCTAATCTGCTTTATCTGTGAGGCGGACGGGCCGCACACACACACAATGACCGCTGGATTAAACCTCTGTTGTCCCTGACAATGCATCTGTGTCCACACGCTGCAAAAACATGCTGGTGTCAGTGTTACGCTGGGATTTGTGGGATTTTAGGCTTTGATTGGACAAAAAAAAAGCACAAATCCACAATCATACACTGAGTCTGAGTATGTGATAAAGGGTTGTTTTAGTTAAATTAAGGTGTGTGAGTCAGTAAAAGCCAACAGGTTGGTGTCAGAGGCCGGACAGAGACTGTGTTGTTGTTGTTGTTGTTGTGGTTGTGGTTGTGTACTCACCATGTTTGCAGAGTGTTCAGCTCCAGCTCCCTTCTGCACAAATCTGCAGCAGCAACTGGAGTGAAACCATCTGGTACATGAGCTGTACGTCCTGTTTAGCTGCCCCCGACAAAGCCTGAACACAAATCCTCAAAGCTGATAGGTTAGTCAGCTTCCTGTCAACATGGGGTTAATCATAAACCGACGCCTGTTGCACAAGGCACGCCTGAGGCCGGTTATTGTACCAGGAATCAACACAAAGCCCGGTGTGGTTCGCTGTGTGATGAAAGGCTAACACACACCTTTTGTTCAGCGGTTTGTGGAACATAAACATGGACATAACCTTCAGGAGAGGCGTTCACTGTCAGTCTGCGCACAACAGAACAGCAGATTTAAAGCTGTGGTCGAATGCAGTTCATGTCAAAGGTTAATGAGCTGCTCCCTAAGAGATGCCCCCCATGAACTCATCTGTCACAGCCGGTGCTCAGTGAAATGAACCGACTAATGAAAATGAAAGCAGAAACAGGATGTGACAAGTGACTGGTTAGGACCGGAGCTTTAGGGTGAATTAAAGATGTTAAACTGGTCCTGAAAACTGAATATTAACACTATGGAACCAGTGTTAAACTACAACTAACAGAGAACCAACACATAGTATCATGTGCGTCTGTATTATACAAGTATAGGGTTACAATGTTAATTTTATGTCCTTCATTATCATTAAATAAGATTAAAGAGAAAAGAGAATGATATAGACAAACTATTAAGCAAAAGAAAGGAAGGAGAAAATAAGGAAAGGAGAACGGGAAAGAAAAGAAAGAAGGAAATGGAAGGAAGGAAACAAAGAAAAAGTTCTTTGGCCTGATACAAAAGGATATTCCATATTCACATCATGTTTTTTTTAATCCAATGGACTCATATGACATTCAGCAAACACTTAAAAGTTCATAAAACTGTGTAAATGACTCGAACAAACATGATGAATGAACCTCTTCCACCGGTTGTGTCAAACAGAATGTCAACAAATGATGAAATATAGATTTTTTTCCACAGATGGTTTTACAACTCATGAATCAAAATAATGAAATGTACAATAATTTTGTGGGGGGAAAAAAGATTAGAATTATAGCAAATGATTCCTATAACAGATTTGGACTTGAGAGAAGATTAAAAAGACAAACTGATATTTAATGCAAAGCCACAAAGTAAACTCTTTATACACGTATACCTGCATATACCTACATGTGCAATACTTAAGTATTTGTTTATTTATGTAATAGACTGTGTAGAATTATTTGACAGAAGAACTGTGATGCCATCCATTGGTTTTTGGACTGCCATTATGATTTGACTTTTTGTATCCAGAAGTGAACATATTTGGATAAAAGGCGCGGAGCTGCAGAAAGCTGAAGGGTCAGAGGTTAGCTAATGCTAAGACTTAGCATAGCTAGTTAGCAATCTGCAATAAAGTCATATTACAGTCATTTTATTCAGGACAAAATGAACTACTATTTAAGAAAACATTAAAGATGGAGAAAATAACATATTAGATGTACCAAATAAATACATGAGACCAGAAAGAGCCTTGGAATAAACAATTTTTGATGACATTGATTGGAAAAACAAAAATAAACAACCTAAACTCCTGTAAAGGGTTATTTTTTTTATTTACTTATTCACTTATTTATTTATTCTTTTTGTTTTGTTTTCACCTGTTTTTGAACATTGAACACATTCATTAGTTCAGGCGATGCATTCCCTGTAATAAGTTAACCCATTCACTATTCAGGTGGGTTTTCCAGTGACAAAGGATCCATCAGCTGATCTAAACCTGTTTGAGTTAAAGTAAATACACATGAAATTGCAAACATTGCAGAATTGGATGTGGCTTGTATAAGCTCATTAGATCAGAAAAAGTTGAGATAAGAATGAAAAAGTTAACTTTCTATAACTCAAGTTTCTAAAAGCGAAGAAAATCTGACCTTTGTGCCTCATTTTACTGTATATTAAACTCCCAGTACTATTGTAATGTCTATATCTAATCTTTAATAAACTGCTTTTATTCTCATTTTCGTCAGGACAGTATTAAATAATTCTTCCTTTAAGTATTTCAAGGATTGCACTAAAGTGTTTTTGTTTATCTGTCAACCACACGTGTTTCCTGCCCTTTGCCCACTTTTTACACCGGTGTAAGTGTTATATGAGCAGAGAAAGTCATTTCAGACGCCGACATGGAGCCTGTGGGGTTTCTACGAACAGCTCTGACTTTGTTCATTCTTCTGAGAAGCTGCTATGGAGAAAATACTGAACAAGGTGGGCGTTTGGAGCTTCAATGGTGGACAGTTCTGGATGAGCAGAAAGTGTTTTGTCGTTTCGTCTCACTTTTATGTCTCAGAATAAACATGTGCTATATATGTTTGGTTTTCTAGGCTGAAAACAGTTGAAAATCATCATTTTGATCATGATTATGATGATATGATTGGATCATCTGCTGTCTCACCATTTATTTTATTATGTACTTAACATTTTGTTGTAAATCTCTGTTGTATTGAACGGAACAGGACCTGCTCTGAAGACAGACCAGGCTTTGTTAACATTTCACAACCAGCTTCCAGAATTAATGCAGGTCTCCTACACCTCAGATTACTGCTACAAGGTGAAGAAAATCCACTTAATACAGACTTGGTAACACATCATAGCACTTAATTTATCATTCAATATAACCATATTTTAACTATTATATTTCCACTAACAGTTTTCCTCAACAATATAATTAGTGTTGTAAAGTAATTGTATTAGTAAATAGTAAATGTGGACTAATTATTGTAAAGTTATTGATAAAATTTCAAGAATGAAAATGTGTAGATGAATATCAATAATAATAATAATAAAAATGTTACATTTAACTCACCCCATCTCTTATTACATATGCTAAATAAATAACTGAAAGGGAAAATCACAAATAATTCTAAGGTTGAACTTTTATCATGCACTGCCAACAGCTGAGTTAGCTTTAGCGTTTTGTGTACAGACAGTGAAGCTATGCTAATTAGCTATCCAATGATGCATTGTGTAAGAGCTGAATGTAAGCTAACTACAGGCCAAACCAGCCCCTTAACTAAAGGTAGTAAAAGGTAGTGAAGCTATGCTAAATAGCAGTCAAATTAGACAATATAAAAAGGGTGACGCTAAGCTAACTAGATATCAAACTAACCTTTGAAGACGGTGACATGTAGTAAAGCTAAGCTATCTAGCTGCTAAATTAGCCTTTTGTGTACTTTAGCTATCGAGGCTTAAGCTAACCGCCATCAAATTAGCCCTTTATGGAAAGGTAGGGATGCTAAGCTAACTAATCATGCTTCTTCTCACTCTTTTTTCAATATGCGTTATATGTCTTTTGTTTAAGTGTTGTGTTTATTTATTTCCTCCTGTTTTGAAGTACATATTAGCAATAAATACATCAATCAAACTTAGCCTGTTGTCATGAGAATAGTCAAGGTACGCTAATGCAGTTAAAACTGCCATAAAATAAAATAAACTAAAAAATGTTTCTGCTAATCATAGAATTAACAGAAAATTACAACATACACTGGATGTGATCCTTCAACAGGATTTGATTTTGTACTGAACTCTTGAGTTTTGCTGCTGATGAGGCAGTACAACAGTTAAATGATTTAAGTAAATGATTCCTGCAGTTGCACTTTTAATAAAAAATAGCTACTGAGAATTAGCACACTGATAAATAGATTTGTGGGGTGAGAAAACAGAGGATGGTTTGGATTTCAGTGATTACATCGGTTCGACTTATTTTTAGTTTCTCAATTTACATCCTAACAGTGTAAAAGTGTATTAACACAGTGTTCCACTTGTTTTTATTTTCAGTGTGTGTTCCAGCGCTTTGCCAGTGTTGGAGGCAACAACAGTGAATCTGTGGTGATCAGCACCAGATTCACTCTGACTCTACATGTGGAAACAGGGGATGCAACTCTCTGTAGGTAAAGACTTTATATTAGTCCAGCTTTATGTTGGACATTTAAAACCAATATCAGAGGAAAAGGAAAGTTTTAACAGGGCTGTTATTTATTTTTTATAGTGACATAATCAGTACAATCCCTCTGCAGAATAAATAAAATCAAGCAAAATCAATCACAATCTACAAATGTGAGGTTACCCAACAAATGTCTGATAAAGTTTAGCACCTGTTTGTCTGAATATGATCACTCCCTGGAATGAAGTCTCTCTAGTTGTGTCATATAAAAAGCTTTTTCTAAGGTAAAAAACATGTGATCGTTCTTATTTTTAGGTGATTATACACTAATGTAAACATAATTGTTTATATGTGTAGACAGTGCTATATGTATATGAACATGTAATCCTTTGTGAGTAAAGTGACCCTAAGTAGCTGTTAATTTAACCTCCAGTCCACAGGCTTAAAACAGCTGATTTGTTTCCTGTTTACTCTGTGGGAGTGCACGGCTCTTGTCTCCAGACATAAAATACTGTAGAATGGTGGCATCCGATGATTACCTCAGCAGCTTGGAGATTATTTACAGGGCTGGGGGAGTAATCCTGACCTGTTTCTGGACCTGACTGATGCCCTCCTTTTAAAATACCTCGCTGAATATTGATCAGGACCCTTTTTGGGGTTAATAAGACCTGACATTCCGATATTGATGAAAAGGGCTCATTAAAGCTTTGAACCTGCTGGAGACCTCACCAGGGATGTTAAGTGTGTGGGGGGGCTTTGTCGTGTTTGTGAACAATCAGGGTTGACGGGATGCTTTCCATCTCGGGGTCACCTGGAAACACGATGCCACGGATTCAGCTGCAACACGACGAGCCTCTGCTGCTTTTCTTTTTCTTGTCTTCTCAGTGGCCTCGTCTTCAGCTTCTTAGATCAATGGTGAGGTCTCTAACCAGACTGTGCTGCTATTGATTTCCTTTTCCCCTTTGAAAAAACACTCCAAGTGATAGCTAGTATGTCATCCCACCAGTGGATCAATAGAGACGTGTAATGCATGTTTTTGGGTCTGAAACTGGAGATGGACTTTGGACAGATGGGACACTTCCGGTTTACACACACTAGGGGGGGCTCTTGAGCTTCTCCAGTGAAGAAATAAGGAGGAAAGAGCACTTACTGATCTAAAATCTGATTTATACAATGATAAGTCTGTTTACCTCTTTAACTGTATGGATAATATATAGCTCAGATATACTGTAACTATGTAACTATACCCTGCATCAGTACACTTGTTTCATTTTCCATTCACATTTGTTTTTGTTTTTCACATAAATTATATTATATATGTGCCAACATATGATTATTTTGGTGTATTTCTAAAACACGTAACAGATGTGAAAAATAATTAAATGTAATATTATCTATCTATAAAATATTTAGAAGGTTCTCAGAACATGTAGTTACTATCTGGGTTCTGGCATCTTCTTTTGACGTCACTCAACATGTAAATGGAGAGAGAAAATCTAATTATTTCACAAAATATAAAACTTCATATCCTTTTCAACTATTATTATCAATTCATCTGTATATGCAAATTTTGCAAAGCTGCAGAAGATGAAAAAAACCACTACATCTGTCAACCTTCACTGAATTAAATATAGGTTGTCTCCAAAACAGTACCTAAGCCCTTACAGTAATAGTAGGGAAATCCTGGCTTATGTTTGATGTGCCTTTAAGCAAACCGTGTGTGTTTGGCTGCAGGTGGACTCAGACGTATGAAGAAGGAGGTCATTACTCAGTTTGGATCCAGATGTCAGAGGGTCCTGGTAAAACCAACTGCATTCACACTGTGGATAAACAACCACACAATGCATACCTACGTGAGTGCACAACGCTGATATCAGCTGAGAATATGAGTCTGCCTTCATTTATTGAAATCTCTGACAGTGCAGTTGACAGTTTATTTATTATTTGTGGTTTATTTGATTGGGACTGATAGAGTGTTGTCAGATAGACAGTTCTTCAAGGCAAGAATCATAATGTTTTGTTTAATGTGAATGTAGATTTGAGACGTCTATCCTTAGAGGGGCTTTTATTAGACTAAAAATTAAAAACAAATACATATGTGGAAAACACTTCAGAACAGTCATATAAAGTTAGGAACATTAGGATAAAAACAAAGATACAAATTTAAGACGCTGCATTGAAAAACTGGTTTGTTGTTGAATTAACCCATAACAACCCAGTGCTACTTTTGTGACAGTTCTAAGAAAATGTTTTTACTTTATATTTAACTTTTATTACCATTTATTTTAAAAGCATCCACTGTATTGTATGGTTTTTCAGTGAAAATCAGTTGTTTTCCTATATTTGTTTTACTGATGATGTAGATGTTCATAAAAGCTCTGATTAAAGTTTAGGGTTTTTATATCAAAAACAGAGAAAATTGAGGAAAAAGTAAAAATTTTCCAGTGAATATATCAATAACTGACTGTAAAAACAAGTGTTTCCATCCACCGTCATTGATCCAATGCCATGGGTTTTACTGGTGAATCAGTGCTGTAGAAGATGACAGTGTTTCTATGGTAACTACGGCGCCACTCAACATCCACATAGCTCATATCTGACGACCATGAAAAGATGACAAACTATATTTTACACCATTTATTTACATGATTAATGGATCAACAGGTGTTAACTATTTTAGATCAGTAGATGCTTTTGGTTGCCGGTAGCTGTTTGGTTCGGCATTAATACAGCAGCATGTTTGATTAGTAAAATAAATAAATAAATTGTCAGTTGACAGAAAAAGCTGTTTGAGCAAATGTTCTGCAGATTGGAACAATATTTAGAGACTGAAAACAAACCATGTATACGTAGACTCAGCAGCAACACAGAATGGAACAGCTCAAACAACAAAGCAAAAGAAATAAAAATATAGAATAGAAAGGTCAGTCACAATAAAAAAAAACTCACTGAACCAGTCTAGCACCACAAACAATCAAATCAATGAAAAAAATATGTGATACAATTAACTAAAATGTACCTCTTCTTTCTCTTCTTCTTAACCTTTGAACCTTTTATTAACTTAATTTCAGTCAGAAAGCACTTTAAACGCAAGATACACATTTAGAACAATTACATTTACTGGATATACAGTATATATCTTTGGAATTTTGCACTTAATAACAAAGTAATTTCATATCTTGATGAACGCCATGTACAAAAGTTGCAGAACAAGGCCACTGAGCTGCTCCCATTAGGTCTGTGAAACATCCCTTCAGTTAGTTTTGAAGCTCTCCACATTGATTTTCTTTTCTTTTTTTGCTTAGGTGGTTCCCAAAATAGCTTGGGTGTTAGATCTAAGGCTTGTAATCATGGAGAAATCCCTGTTTTTCATGTTTTTCATATACAATCAAATGAACAGAAACGCTCATAGGTCTCACTATTTTTCACTTTTTACATCTTTTGCATGTTTTATGAGGAACATGTACATTTATTTATCACCTTTAGTGAATCCACACTGAACCATGCATGAAATAATGCAATAAATATATGCATTGTCGCCAGATTCTTACATATATGTCATTACAGGCTTTTTTTTTATGGCTGAAAAGCTGGTCTTCCATATCTTTACAGTTCCCATTTACCATAGTCCCAGAAGAATATAGGATGAGAACATTCAGTAATCAATCAAAGTTTATTACAGAGTGAGGGTCCAGGTAAAAGGCACAGAATAAGCACTACATATGAAAGTATAATAAATAAATACAGAGGCACAAGACAATAAATATCTTACTAGTGCACAGTTAAGAATAAAACCCAGGACTGTACTAATTTGTCCGCCATCATGACTGACAGCATGTCGTACTGAACCTTACGTTTGATAAATAATTTGCATAGAACCGACTGAAATGATGCTGGGAGACTTAATGAACCTTGCGTCCACGCTGAGGCCAAGCCGCGATCCTCTCCGATCTTAATTGAGTCAGCAAAGAGGAGGAGAATCACTGGGCTCGTCCACATCCACCGAGAAGTAATTTTCATCCATCTCGTGGGACATGATGTGTATTGATCAGATAAGACATGCTTTCTTAAAAAGGGATAAAAGAAAAGCTTTTCTGTTTGTTTTGAAGGCCTGGCTCCGTGTGCGTGGAGGATTGTGGGTAATACATTAGGGAGTGTGGAAGGATTAGGGCGTAATGGGATTTTGAAAGCGTCTCTCTCCATAATGTACACTCTACTTAACAATATTGCAGATTATGTTGTAGATCAGACTTTTAAGGCCAAGTAGCCATTATGTGAGCAGATATATGGTCAGTGTGACTGCACCCCTCACAGTATGATGAGCTTCCATTAGCTCCACAGACCGGTGATTATACAAACTCCCCATAGGACTTGCTCAGCTTAAGTAATGGTCTGGTCAGCAGCTGAACACAGGTTAGAGTTGCCCTGCTAGGGAATTTCAAAGTTTACTTCAGCGTCTCTGATTGATTGGCTTCGGGGCTTCATGAGGTCATTTGTTGGATGCGGTATTCTTCAAGGATATGTTTCTGTGCAGCTGCTATCAGATCCAGCCTTTAATCATGTTAGTAAAGTATTCTGCGTTGTACAACAAACCACAAGCCACCTGCTACGGCCTTAATTCTTACAAAGAAAATCACAATATCGACTGTAAGTTAAGTGTTCGGTTTGACTTCAGCCAACACATCGATGATCTGAACCTCATCTATTAGTTTACAATAGTTTACAAATACACAAAGAATAAATAAAAAATTAAATATGAGCCTTCTCAATTCAGATCCTTCTTTTTTTGTTTATAGATGTAATGCAAAACCAAAAAAACCCACTTCTAGACAGAATAAAATAGTTAGTGTAATATATATAAACATACATAAGTAAATAATGTACATAATAAAATGATAGAAATTGAAAAAACTATATTTAGTTTAGTTTGATGTTAAAAAGTATTACAATGAATATGACCCAAGTTTAAAGGAAAAAGAAAAATCAACCTGATGGCTTGTTATAATACACTGCCCATCCCAAAAAAAGTCACATGCACTTTTATTTTATTGGAACAACTTTGGTTGTGGCATCATTTATGCATTGGCAAAATAAATGTCACATTTATTTCCGTTGCGTCTCATCCATGTGTAAATGTTGAATCCTGGTGTTTTCATCCTGAAATTTGAAGAAAAACTGCACCGGTGTCCAGATCTGGTCATTCAGTATAATCAGGTTCAGCTCACTTTTATGAACACGGACAAATGAACCTACGCCACCGACTGAACTTTGGAGAAGGCGCCCTTTGTTTTTATTTTGACGTTAACTAATAGTGCTCTAGTGTTGCCCGCTGCTCGGCTTCACACACTGAGAGCTTTATGGTGTTTTTATGATGTGGACGCCAGAAATGTTGGACTTCTTCAGAGGTGATTAAGTGACCACTCTTTGTTGAGAGTGGATGTCATAGTGTGGATTCAGCCCGGGTTAAAATGGATTCTTTGTGTTTGTTTTTCCACTAAAGACAAACAGTGAGTGCGCCGCCTCTGTGTTATCTCTGCTTTGATGCAACAACGCCGTAATGATATCTCCTGAGCTCATGTGCTATAGTTTTATATTCAGTATCACCGCTGTAAAATGTCTCAGTGACGTCTGAACATGGCAGGTGTTGGTGACTAAGCAACCATGTGAGAGTAAATGGAAGTGTTTTGGTAATTTACAGTGAAATGGAGCATCAACCTAACTACTTCAATTGTATACGATTGGTGATGGCGATTTACTCCACGCAGTCTGACAGCTTCAGGGACTTTAAAATTCTGTTTTTTTTTTCCTGCTCTTCCTGTCCTGGAAAAACTCCCAGTGTTTGACACATGGAAAATGCAATGCACCGTATCAGATGCTTGTAAAGTGTCATAACACAGGGTTGTTATTGTGGCTCTTTTAGGAACATTATCATGCACATTGTCCTGGGTAAATATACTATTGGCTTAAGATACTGTATTAAAAATAGATTTAATGGAACAGGCATTATTGCAAAGCTGAAAGCAGCCCCTTTTTTTCTGACTTTAGATACAAGGTTCTCACAGTACAGTCATATGACAAAAATATAATCATCTGATGCAAGGGCTGGAGAATATATCAGGTTAATTCACTTCACTGAGTTTTAGCGTTCTGAAAGTATTAAAAAATGCAAAGTTTGAGGCATGTAGGTAAAGCTGTGATACTTTGCTTTATTTTAAACAGACTTATGCATTTTCAAACCTTTCCCTGCAGTCGACATAAACTGTAAATGCTCTGTTTGAGTCTGAATTCTTCATTAATCCAACTCCACAGGTCCATCTACAATCCTATTTATGACTAATGACACCAGAAAGGTGGTTTGGAGCACTGGCCCTTTAAATGCACATAATAATAATAATAATAATAATACATCAAACTTGTCAACGCTTCACATTGAAACAAAACAAAGAGAAGATAAAAACAATTAAAACCAGTTTAAATAGATGAGTTTTTAGAAGTGTGAGCCACGTCAGGCCCCGCCCCCTCCAGGTTGTTAGCTGTGATGCTCTGTCCCGTTCAACCAACGACTAAACATTTTAGGTAATCACCACTGCTGCTGATAAATGTTCATCTGAAGTCTGGACCTTATATGTGCAAATGTGGAGACGGAACGAGTTATAGACGAAACAAATCAAGCAGGAATTAAAACAGGTTGTAGAAATCCATTTGACTTTTGCCAAAATTAATATAGATCGCTTTGCAGCACCTGGAGGAAACTCAAACTGTGTGAACTATTAGGGTCCAAATACACAAAGAAATGAACCACAGGCTAATAAAAGTGGGTTTAGATAAATATGAGCCCATTTAATTCAGATTCCTCTCTTTTTTTTTTTTTATCGATGTAATGAAAAAACAAAATGACATTGCATTGGTCAAAAAAAAAAAAAACACTTCTAGACATAGTCATATATAAGTCGCACTGGAGTATAAGCCTCATTTTTGGGTAAATGTATTTGATAAAATCCAACACCCAGAACAGACATGTCATGTTGAAAGTCAAATATAAATAAAAATAGAATAGAGAACAACAGGCTGAATAAGTGTACGGT
>JAPSES010000111.1:102778-128993 GCA_029822895.1 Maxillicosta whitleyi
TGTTCGACATTATCTTGACCCCCCCCCCCCCCCCCCCAGTCGATGATGCCCTGCAGTCAACCAGAGCTTTGTTTTCCCGTCCCTGTTCCTCTACAGCCTTACATTATTCTTTTGGATGCCTGCAGCCTTAGATTACCCACAGTGATTGTTGTGTGATGGATTGACCAAGATTTTTCCATTAGGTTCTTGTTTGTCACTTGAGGGATCCCCTTTGACACTGGTTGACTGACAGAGAGCCACGGGGGAGTTCAGAGGCGACTAAAGCACACACTTAGGACGGTAATCTGACCTTTTATCTCCAGTCAGATCCCATTCTGATAGACGTCGACTGTAGAAACCTCCTGACATGGACAACCAGACAGCAGGGCGATGACGTAGCACGGAAGACTTCATCCAATAGGAATGAAGCTGCCAGGACCGTTACTATTACTATTACTATTACTATTACAATTATAACTACTAATACTACTTCTATTACTATTACCATTACATTACTATTACTATTACTATTACTACTATTACTATTTTACTACTACTACTATTACTATTACTACTATATTTACCATTACTGCTATTACTACTACTACTACTACTACTGCTATTACTTCTACGATTACTATTACCAGTACTACTACTATTAGTATTACTGCTATTACTACTACTACTATTAGTATTATTATCACTACTATTATTACTATTACTATTACTACTATTACTACTTTTACTATTACTATCACTACTTCTACTATTACTATTACTATTGCTACTTTCTACTCCTTACATTTTTAAAACCAGCTCTTTTCTTTGTTTTTAATGCATTCAAAAGGGCTCCATTATTTTTTATTTTGTGTCATAAATCGCCTTCCCAACATTAAAACTTCCCAAGAGAATTCCATATACATGAATGAATCAATAATGCATAGAAAAAAATGACCTGTTACTGTGTAGAGCAGTGCCTATCACACTTAACTGATCCTGCAATGACATTAATTTGTCTTTCATGTTGCACCTTATCCTTGTAATTATAGAAAAAAAAACCCTGGTGTGGACTTATGCTCGTCCCTCTGGCTTGATCGTTTTGAGTTGATTTCGACTGTTAATGTGCACAGATTCTAAAGCTTTTGTCTTCTTTCACAGCTCTTCTGGTGGCAGCTCTCCTCCTGGCCTTCATCGCTGCCGTATTCGTCGTTGCACCATACATTTACAGGTACCTGCATGCGTCTTTCATCATCCCCAATGGAAAGAGCATCTCACATTGATTACTTTTCCATCAGAACCAGGCCGACCAAACTTGTGTCCCATTTACAGGAGGCGTTGTACATCAAAATTTATTAAGACCATTTGCTGCCAAAGCATTCAGTACTCACTGGATAATGTAAGTAAACTGCTGCCTCTGTGCATTAGATTAATAACTCAATAAATGCACTGAGATGAAGCAAATGCACAATATGATTGATTAGACTGGAATCAATGCTAAACCAATCAAAAGATTTTAATCACATCACTACTAAAGTGGTATTCTGATCACTGTCACAACAATCCTGGAAACAAGACTCAAAATTTTTCCAAATGCATTGTTGAACCAATCATTTTTTTATTACATCTGATGGGTGTCAGTATTTTGGTTTGTATCTGAAATCTGCTCTGATATTTAACCCTTTCGTGCATGAATCATGAAAATTATTCTGATGATTTGCATCCCGGCGCAGACTGCGGTTTTATTGAGATTTTTTGTTCTTATGTGTTATTATTCTGACAGAAAACAGATATGTGGAGGTTCAAATGTTAAAAGGGACATAATATTAAAAAGTTAAGGTCTTTAAAATAACATTTAAGAACTTAAAATAAATGAACACAGCCCCTTTCCAGAAAAAAAAGGCCTGAAATTCACCATAAACAATTATAATGTCTTGAACTACACACCTCCACAACCACTAAAACCATCCTGGCACACTGGAAAGGGGCGTGGTCAACAGCAACTCATTTGCATTTAAACCTACAGGCACCGACCCAGTCTGTTTGGTACAAAACGAAAAACTGCAACAGTGACATAATCAAAACTCCTATTCCACCTTTAGCGTTATCGTTTCTTGAGGGTTGAGATCATCATACATTCATTTCTCAGTCTCTCTTCTTCTCATATAATAAGAAGATACATCAAACATAAACACAGCTTTAGAAGACAAAAAAAAGCTGAGCTAAATGTCTTGTAAAGGTTAAAGTCTCTATTTACTGTGACCTCTGACCCCATGACAAAGAAGCAGCACAAACAATTAGAGCCATCTGATGTGTATTTAATGAAACCTGGTATAAAACAGCAGGAAATTAATGCCATAAATCTCATATTGTCTGAACAAAATGGTTAAAGACATGTTAAGTGCAGTGGGAGGTCAGACTAAATATGACCACGTTGGTTTATAAAAGCTGTTTTTTCCAGATACTTTAGTTTTTCCTCCTGTAAATACTTGACTTTTATCAGATCGGATCTAAAGATATGGACAAATGCATATGTGTGGTCATTATCATATACATAAAAAATACTGTGATGAACCCAAAAAAATTACTACTAGGTTGTTTATTTGATAAATTAACTCACTGACATTAAATTACCAGTAGGTAAATGTACATAAAAAGTTTAAATGTTTCTCTCAGCTTTTCGCTTTAGGGGTCGCCACAGTGATTTTCACAGGTTTTTACATCAGATGCCCTTCCTGACACAACCCTCTGTATTTATCTGGGATTGGGACCAGAACAATGAGACTCTGCCCCCTTGTGGCTACAGGTATAGGGATGTATAGTGTAAAGGGCCTTACCCAAGGGCTACCTGAGGATCGAACCGGCAATCTTCCGCTACCCAGTCGCTACTTTTTTTTTTAGAAAGTAGACAAATGTGCATGAAGGAGTTAAATCATATAGAGAACTTTATGTCTTCATTGAAAATACGTTTGACTTTCTGTGATTAAACGCTAACGTTACCACGATCCAACAGCTAAAAACTTTTATTTCCACTGGCCACCGTTGCATCCCAAAATTGCTCTGAGACTCCAGTCATCGAGCCGTTTGGGAGGCACTAATGGAATGATTGATACAAATGTTAGCAGAGCCAGTTGTGCTGCAGACTTACACGGGAGAGATAGAGCACCGTATCCGTCCAATCATCTGGTTTGATGGCAGGAGCTGCTGTGTGTTTTTGGTGAGCATGAATAGCTCCTCTCATGTCTCTGTCTTCCATATGCCGTCCGGATTGGCATGCAGATCCATCAAAGCGTATTAGGGCTGGTGTCTTCCTGCTCTGGCTCTTTAAAGGGATGCATGGAGTCCAGCGAGTCGGGCTAATCCAACTGAGAGGGCAGAAGGCCAGAGCCGCCTGAATGCCTCCTTCACAGAGGGAGGGAAGACAAGGCACCGTCACAGCACTGGGATGACCCGGGACATGGAGACGGTCGCAGTTCTGACCCGTGGTTTCTGGTTTTGTCAACATTTTTACATCGCCCAAAAATTAGACAAAAGACAATCCTACACACAATTCACAATGGACGTTTCATGCATATTTTTTTTTTCTGCTGGTCTGAGTTTCTTACAGTATCTGTCGCTGCTGTATTTCCGCTTCTTGAGAGTGACTTAGAAATAGTTATAAACCAAGTAATCATAATTAATCAATCACTGCAAGTAATGAGCAATCAACAGACCTATGTGAAGAGTCCTTGAACTGTACGAGAAAAACTGAAGTTATTTAAAGGGGTTATAATTTGCTGAATACATGACTAATAAAGGTTTATTAGTCTAGGGTTCATGTACAGGCAGTCCTTGGGTTACGAATGAGTTCCATTCCTACGCTGTCGACCTAACCCGAATTTCCACATAAATTGGAATTAACCCTTTAGTACCCCTAATAACCCCTAAATCTCTAAATAACTATCCAAAAACATTTATTATACTTCATAGTAAAAAAAAAAAATTAAAAAAAAAATATATATACTGTACTTATTGTACGTACAGTATACAGTACGTATGTACAGTAATGGCGGACGAGACTCCGGCGTCGTAAAGTCGAATTAATGTAAGTCGGGTACGTCGTAACCTGAGGACTACCTGTATTTGTGTATTTGGACCCTAATAGTTCACACAGTTTATATTTTAACCCTACAGCAGCTGCTAAACTATCTTTATATTCATTCCAGCAAAAATCAAGTGGATTTCTTCAACTCGTTTTAATTCCTGCTTCATTTTGTTACATTTTATAACTAGTTACGTCACAACATTTGCACATATAAGGTCCAGACTTCAGACGAACATTTCTCAGAGTGCAACATAATTATTTATCAGCAGCAGCAGTTGGAGTCAAAACTGAAAATATGTCCAAACTTCAAGCTGATTACCTAAAATGTTCAGTTGTTGGTTGTATTAATGAACACATGTGGCTGAAAGGGACAGAGCAGCGCAGTCAACAACCTGGAGGAGGCGGGGTCATGTGCATTTAAAGGGCCAGCGCTGAAAATGACTTTTCTCCCGTCATTACTCAGAAATGGGGATTGATGATGGACCTGTGGAGTTGAATTAATGAAGTATTCAGACCCGAGCAGAACATTTACAGTTTATGGAGACCACAGGGAAAGGTTGGAAAATGCATTTCCAATCCAACCATCCATTTAAAGAAGCAAAATATCACTCATTTAAGCCAGTGTTTGGTGTAATTAAATACTGGTAAAAACACAACTGTAGATAATGACAGACACACAGATGACTCAGGACATGGAGACGGTTGCAGTTATGACCTGTGGTTTTCTGATTTTGTTAACATTTTTACATCTCTGAACAATAAGACAAAGGAAAATCTTACATACATTTCACATTTGACATTTTATTTGCTTTTGGCCGCTGGTATGATTTTGTTGCATTATCTGTAGCTGCTGTATTTGTACTTTGTACAGCTACTAACTGTTTCTGTATTAGTTTTCCAGGTCTCAGATTCTCCTTAAATATATGATGCCTTTCCTCCGCAGCTGAGTCTAGTTTTTTTTCCATCTTTTCTGTTCCTACATGTGTCATATATGTAACATGAACCGGTCTATCCACCAAAGTTTTGTCTTTTCTTTTTGTTATTGTTCCATGTGTGAAGATAGAAAGGAATGTGCTATGGTACAAAACAAAAAATACTCAATGATCCAACTTGAATGTAGTAAAAAAAAGAAAGTAATAAGATATTAAAATGTAAAGAGTATTAAGTATAGATAATTATTTGTGTTGAAATATGTGGAGTAAAGGTGTTGTGATGCATGTGTGGCTTTGCTGCATCTTTTCTGTTGTGATTAACGTGATCTTTCCAGAGTAATTGTGTTAAGTATACATCTTATAAGTACAGGGTGAAAACAATATATATTCTCAAAAAAGCAGATGGTTTAATGTTCTTGTATTAAGATATAAGAACCACTCTGTATGTCTACATATGGAGTGAATTATTTTCATCCAAACTATGTGAGCTGTATCGCTAAAGTGCTGATTATTTTTTCTTGTCCTGATTGTTTCTACAGGACACAGCAGATGCCTGTGGAGCTGAGAACAGCGCCGCTAAATCTAAACCAACACGTCTGCGCTCTCTAGACACCTTCCGAGGGTATGTGCACCATCAACAACCGTCCCGCGTATCCGTCACCACATGCAGCTCGTTCACATGTTAATTCCTGTTAGGGTGGTCTGAGGCCTGATGAAGATCTACAGGCCCAGCCTAATGAATAATTACAGGGGTCACAGTCTGGCCACATGGTCCCTGAAGCTTCTGTTATCAGGCAGTATAGCTTTGGGGATGATTTCTGATATGTGCACGTCTCTGCTTTAGAACAGTGTGTTTCTGTTGGACAGGAGTGATGCATGTGATTGAATCTGGGCTCCCTGCTCGCCTTAATTGTGGCCTGGGGGTAGACACAAAGCACGCCTCTCTGGAAACAGGATGCTGGTGTGGCTTTGACCTCCCCCTTGCCAAATAATTGATGTAATAATACCGTCAACATATCAGCACACATCCACACCGCCATAGATCTCCTGCCAAAATGGAGAGAGAGGAAATCCAGCAGCACAGAGGCAGTGTCCAGCGAGCGATTGGCATCTTGTCCATCTGTGGCTCCCTTTTGGATGGAAATTCACTTGAAACCTCCGAGCACATGTGCTGAATTCAGAACACCACATAGTTTTGTCTGTTTTTGAAATGGTTGTTGGTACATTTACCCCAGAAATCATAGAGGTTCAAGGAAAGGATAGATGAATAATGGTTTTTCAAGTTTATTTCTCCACAGTTACAGTTGTAGCCGCAAATACAACATCATTAAACTTAATAAACACAACTATTAGAGGAGCTGAGAATTAGTACTGGAGTAGATACGATAGAAAGTAGTTCAAGAACAAGGTGTAAGACTAAAAATATAGGTTAATATTGCTAGTGCATGTTTCATAATAGAATAGGAACATTTTTTTCTGGTCATACAGAAGCATTTTTGAGCATTAGATTGATGTCTTGTTCCACATAAAAAAAAAAAAGCAAAGTAAGTAAATTTCCAGTTCATTTTATCAGAGGGACTAAACACTAACAGATGTTTTTGACTTGAAATTAATTTCTATGGTTTAATTATGATGAAACACATCAGTGCTGTACTTGGTAAAAGTGTCCTAAAAGGCCACCTCAATAATAAGTCCTATATATGCACTTTGTACATTTTTTTCTTTTCAATAACTATTTAATTCAGTGGTTTTCAACTGGTCCAACTTTTTCCAATGGTCTTCAAATTGTCACCCACGTTTATAGAATTCAACCCAAACTAACACATAAAAAATACACTCGTTGACATGTTCAGTCAACAAAATATAGACACATGACTCTAATAATATACAGACTGAACATGAATACAGCACAGAAAATATGTAAGACCTACAGAACTGGTTGTTTTTAACGTGTTGTTAAAGGAAAATAGTGTTTTTAGTTTGAATGTTTTAGGCCTGATTTGTCACACACTTGGGTTTCAGTCCCTTTTTATTGTCACTGTGTGTAAATCAGTGTCAGATTATATTTGCATTAAATCTGTCCTTTTGATCACAGCTTTGCTTCCCCATTCTAACCATCTGAGTGAAACAAATGTAAATGCTTTATGACCCATTTAGGAAGAGGTTGTGACCCACTCTTAAGTCACAACCCACCAGTTAAGCTGTCCTTCAGTCAGAATCTGACAAACCTCTGTTATGGCTCTATTCAGAACCACCAGTGTTCAGTGTTTGTTTCCATTTAGTGTCTGAACTAATATATTAAAACACCAAAGTCACACAGTAACATTCGCCCTTAGGCTTCAGGGCTCTGTTGGAAGGAACTGTGTGATGGTCAGGTAAAGCAGAGAAAATATTCTAAATATAGCATACAGTTAAAGTGATATTGATTTTTTTTTTTTTTTTTTTTTTTTGTGGGTCTGTCAGACTGTCACATGGTTCTGCTTTAGTGTGTTGTGATTCTCTGTTGCGTTGATGTCCATGACCTGGTCCAGGTTCACGTCTGGATGTGGACTGTCAGACTCATCGTCTTCAGCTACATCTACAGTGGGTGGAGTTAAACACAGAACAGGGATGAAGTTACGTGTTAATCTTTTTAATCTTTTTTGCAGAATAAAAAAGCAAGCATGGAAAAAGCAGCAAAAACAAAGATCAAAGTACAATAAATTTTATAGACCATAAATGTTAAATTATCTCAGCTGAATAATAAAAGAGAGCAGGAAAATAACCAAATATACAAAGAAATTACAATAAATAAAAGACAAATAGACACTTAAATTTACCAAGTACATTTGGAATGTCCTATGTCATAGTGTTAAAGTGAGGTTTTGCATAAGCAGAAAATGGGTGAATGGATGGATGGATGGATGGACGGACAGACAGATGGATGGATGGACTGTAGTTGCACTTTTTCAGCACATCTGGGTTGGAGTTCATTTCCGTACCGTTACAGCTGCAGATCTGCTCCGTCTTATGAGTCCAAATGTCACCGTAGGGTTACAGATACTTATTGATGTCCTTATTGGTAATACTGGAAATATGTGGCAACACACTTAATCAAAGTGTGACTCAGCGCTCAGTCAGATTAACGCTGCGTGTGCCTCCTCAGCCTGGTGACTTATGATCCATACTCCTGATAAGTAACAAGTTTCTACAGAGAACAGACACATCAGTCATCTGCCATAAATGCTGAGACATTTCTGAAGGCAAAGCCTTTTCTTTGCAGCTGAAAGGTTTTTCTGATCATTGCTCAGACTCTGCTGACATGATATACAGAGAACAGCGGAGTACAGTTGCACGTTAATTTTTCTAAAAGGATTTGGATTTTAATCTTGCGCTGTGCTGCTAAAAGCCTGCTGCTGGTCCTACTGACTGCTGAAAATCACACTGTCAGTGGCTACAGTGCCATATAACAGAAGAAACAACTATTACTGCAAAACAATGGATTGTCAGTTGACTTTAACACCAGGTGGCTGAATCGTTCTGTGCCTTATTTTGACTGAGCTCCAGGTTTTGCGAGGCTGTAATATGAGTTCAGGTTTCAGATGTGCTCTGATGTTCGGCCACATGAAAAAAGAGCCTTGGCATTTCCACTCAAGTACAAGTAATTTATTATGACTAGATTGGGTGTCCATGTGCTTGATATGGCCTGTGCAGTAGGTAACCCAACACTGTGTAGTGATAGAGTGGAGCTATCCATTTGAAACAGGGCAAATGTACCAAGCTAATACTCTAATTGGTAATGCATGTGCAGTGATTCAAGTCAAAGAAGTCTGTAAGCGTCTATCACTGAGTCATAACCAGTCGTCACTGCTAAAAGACAGACACGTCTATGTGCAATGAGTTAGCTATAAATCATGAATACTGATTCCTGGACATGAATTAAGTCTATTACTGAAGTGACAAATGTTCAATGCAGAGCTTCAGGGGGATATTTACAACTCAGATCTAATTAGGAGATGATCTGTTCTTTTAATTCCTTTTGTGCCACATTAGAAAATTGATCTCTTTGCATTGTGTTATTTAAGATACTGCAGTTGATTCACATTTGGAAGGCGGAGTAACCCATTTTTAACTAACTACGTAATAAATAATCATAATAAATCACTGCAACAAATGGAACAATGGAAATTAAGAGGACTGTTTGAAGATCTGTGGTGCTCAGCAGAAGAAACCACAAATCTATGAATAGATGTTTTTCACAGCAAACATGTTGAATTCAGAAGAAAACTACATGTAATTTGAAGCATGTAACCTGTTTAGGTGTTATACTTTCTGGTGGGTTCACTGGAATTAACATACAACACAGTTAAAGGTTCATTACGCAATGTAGTGACATCTAGTGGTGAAGTTGCAGACTGAATATATTGAATATATTCTCACATAAGCTCATTGTTTACACATATCTGAATGGAATCAGCAAAGTTTCTTTTTCAAAGTAAAATTCGTCAACACTTGTTTAAACAATTACTAAAAATAACAGTGTGCTATAATCTTCATGAGCTGTATCAGCTGATAGTTTACATTATAGCCTTGTTAGCCTAGCTCTGATTTTACGCTGAAAACAGCCACAGTAAAACCACCTCTGTTTTCTGAACGTGTTGTGTCGTCAGTAGCTGAACTAAAAATCTGTTTGGAATCAAACAAAACAAGGTCAGAACTGTCACAGTATAGTTTGAGCCGTGGATCAACAAAAAGCAACTTAGCAAAGATAACAACATCCCATAATAACTTTCTACCTTCAGAAGCTTCAAAATCAAACTTACCTGTGAAGAAGAAACGCTGCCATTTCATTTAGAGTCTGTGTCCAGAGAAGAACACTGTTTCAGCTTTTACCACAGACTCACTTTCACTGACTCTAAAAGTTGTTTCTTCATGGTTCTCATCCCATCTGGTCACATTCTGATGCTTTGGTCAAAGGCCCTGTGGTATTAGTTTTCCTCACCATAGGAGACCAGGTGAGACTGAGTGACTCACTATGCTCTCTAGTGGTCATATAAACCCTTTGACCCATCAATGTAAATACATTCAGGTCATATCTGTACAATCCTATACATTTGCATCTTTGCCAGAACTTCACTGTTCTTTAATTTGTTAATTTTTGTTCATTCTGGAATGTTTTAAAAGTGAAATACTACATATAGCCCCTTAAACACATATGCTTTTCCTGCTTCTGCAGCCAAAATGTCCAACTCCATATCTAATAGATAAAAGCTCTATGAACCCTGACACTACGTCAGAATTTGGAATAAACATAAACATAATTGTCTTAGATAAAGACACTGTGTGATTACTTCAACCCTTTTTCTAATCGCAGTAGAGTGGCTCATCTCTTTAGCAGGACTTAAAGTAACCAGTGGCATTGAAGTGACAGATGTTCAATGGAGAGTTGGACTTTTACAACTAAAATCTAATTACTTACTAAATGACTTTTTGAGCTACATTAAACAGAGTGATCTCAGTTTACATTATATTATTTAGGCACTTATAGATGCTCTTAATCACAATCTGCAGCCAGCGACGTCACATCTCTGTGGCACTTTTAATGTAATCCACCTAAAATCAGACACCCAGAGTGTTTTAATTAAAAACGTGACCGATGCCGCAGTGATTTTCACCGGGTCTCATCTGGGTAGTGACTTAACCTTTGTCTTTGTCACTATGGCAACTAATGGATATGTTCATCAAAATGTAAATGATAGATAGCCCGCGTGCACATATGTGTGTGTGGGGACGAGGCAGAAAGACCAGGGTTTACTCTACTTTAATAGCCCCTTTTGAGATGATAGGGGCCGATTAAAATCTTGTATCAGCAGGTTGGGGCTAAAAGAGCAGTAATGGCTCGGTGCACCTCTTAATTGAATCCGGTAGGAAAAACAAGAGGAGGCAGAGGTAGATACAGTGCACCTTATCAGACAGTCTTGTTCGTAGAGGTTGTCCTAATCTCGTTACGGCTCCTAAAGACCCTTTTATGATTTCTTTTTTTATTCAATAACACAAGAATGAAAGCCATACATTCAGATATTTACGTCTGTAAAATAATCCAATCGGCCTCCGCTGCAGCGCCTCTGCCCATCCATTTACATTCCTCCGTTATGTAATGGCACCCACCCATTTTCTGACATGCAACGCCAACACCTTTTTCCTGCAGCGCCTGATTCAGTGAAGCACTCCATCACATGTGCAGTGTTTCAGCAGCCTTGGCTCGTGCTAAAGTATAAAGTATATCATATATTAGACACAAAGTCTCTAGTCAGCACTCCAGCTTGAGGAGATCCAGAGGACAAGCGTTCATTTCCTGAGTGATTCATAATGCTTAGATTGCATTACCTTGCATTTGTGAGTGTGAGAATAAAAAAAAAGCCCCTCCTTGGCATCTCTAACTTACATTCAGATGTTAATATTAAATTGAAATTAAAGTATTAGAAAGATTAGCTCTGAATGTTCCGTGTTGTATTTTTTAACGATTCTAAAGTGTGTCCATTTTCGCACATTTCCCTCTTTTACTTGTTTTGCTGCTTCTGAAGGTTAATCTAATTATCACTGATTTACTAAGCAGTATAATCCATTAGATTTCTGCTCACACTGACCTATTGTTCTGTCTTTGCAGGTTTTCACTGACGGTGATGGTTTTTGTGAACTATGGTGGAGGAGGTTACTGGTTTTTTCAGCACGCACCTTGGAATGGTAAAGTCAGACATGTTTTCAACAGATCCATCATTATGGTTCACACTGTAACCAGATCACAGCCCACATTTAAAGCTTTTCAACTTTCTTCTCTATTTTTATGTATTTCTAAATTGTCCAAAAAAATGAGCCTTAACTGACGTATGTAGTTCAAACTGGTGTAAACTGTGTCTGTAAAGCACTGAATGGGAAAATTATTAAAATTATGTTTATTTATGGATCTGATCAAGTGAAAGTGAACATCAACATGAAAAAGTCAATTTAAACACATCATTTATCAAGTGGACTTATTAAGAGTTTTATTTTATGGAACTATTATAATACCACTTGTATAAAAAAAAAAGTTACAACCGATTTTATCGATTGTACTTTTTACATCATAGCTCCAATTTGACACTAAAAATTATATCTAAAAAATGTGAAAATACGTTCAATCTGTTGAATATAGATGATTATTAAATTTCAATTATTATATTTTCATTATTTTAGAATAAAATAGAATAGATTAATAGTTCTATATATATATTGATAATAGATAATAATCCCAAAACTGGGAAATTAGTGAAATTTCCCATTTTGTCAATAATATTGATATTTATGAGTTTGAACATTTGTGAGTTACTTCAAAGGCCCTGTCCATGTTTTACCATAAAAATACCAATTTTTAATTTTCAAGTTCCTTATAATTCAGATAATTGAGTGAAACTTTCGGAAAGTAATGATCTTCTGATACATTTTGTGATGGTAATGATTCCGTCGTGTGTTACTATGGCAACCTGCCCATGTGCTACCTCATGTCAATAAAACAAAGACTTTTCAATATTTTACTCCAACATTTATTTACACCATAGTTGAACATAATATCTAAAATGTTTTGTTTTATTTAAGCATGAAGTCTAGTTTTGGAAAGTAAGTCAAACAAATGAGAAAAATATGAACTTTTTTTGTCAAAACATGAAAGATATTAGTAGTTCTATTGGACCAGTTGATAAATCTAAGGAAGAAACTTTTTTTACACCAGAAAATGCACATAATATAGTTTTCATACCATATTCTAACCACTTCAACCCTACTACCAAACACATGTTTTCTGCACTTAGGTAAAGTTACATGGTTGGTACCGTGTCACCGTACATCTGGGTTTGGAGATGACACAAACAATACTGGTGAAATAATAACAAACATTCTGCTAACTCACATTATTTTTGAGTTTCCATAGTTTAGATTGATGGATTTTAATAAATGTCTTTGCATATTTCAGTTTTGTGGCTCAGCTGTTTTCACCAAATTAGGGGGATGGCCTATTAATATATGTGTTTACTGTCACAAAGCCTGATAGAACGCATTAACCCTGGGCTGTTACTCACTGGCAGCAGTTTCCTCATCACGTCTGCAACATTTTCTGACCTGTTTGTCACTAATTATGATCGATGCTTTTTCAAAACAAACACACAGGATGCCATTCCTCATCTCAAATCAACGGCACGATAGATTTTTATTGTTATTAACAACTGAGGGAGGGGACGACAATGAGGAGGAGGAGGTGGAGGGGGAGGGATAAGTGTTTTAATGACTCTTGGAAAAAATGACGAGGTGAAGGGAATGAGTCGCGGCCACTTCTGTCCTTTGAGCAAGGCACTTCTGTCAACAGCCGCTCCTTAGAGTTCGCAAAAGTCCAAAGAAAATGCAAATATATCATGAAAACTTTTAAGAAAGCCCTGCATCATGTAAGGCTGTACTCAATTTAGACTTTATAATAGCCTCTTTGTCACATCTACAAGGGTGTATCGATTTCAGAGGTGGTTTGATTAATCTTTTCTTTGCTGCGAGGCCTCTACTGTCACAGGAGTGTAGATATTTATTAATCACGCCTTCTTCAAATGGAGCATTAATGACAGAGGCAGCACTTTGAGGACATCACATTGTTCTTAATCCACTTTGTAGCCTTTTTAGATTACCTGGATTAAATAACAGCACGGGCTGTGAACTGTGTCTAATGTCCTGAAACGTCAATAACTGATTTTAATGAATGAATATAAAAGCGTTTGAATTTGTTACAGGTCTAACTGTGGCAGATCTTGTCATGCCGTGGTAAGTCTGTACAACTTTTCGGTCTTAAATCCCATAAATCATGTACCTTATTTCGTTTGTTTGTCTGTTAGACTCACATAACGCTGTATCTTTTTTGAGGTTTGTGTTTATCATCGGGACGTCGGTGGTGTTGGCTCTCAGATCGATGCAGAAGAGAGGTCTAAGTCATGTGCAGGTTCTGCGGAAAATCACCTGGAGAACGGTTGTTCTGCTGTTACTCGGCTTCTGCTTCCTCAACTACTCTCCAAGAGATGGACCGTGTAGGTGGAAAACACACACTACATCACTTACAATGCAATAAATACATACACTCTATAATATGATGGAGGCAAAAATTAGCATTAGCATTAGCATAGGCAGTTCTGTGGTTGAGTCAGTATAACCCATAAGGACCCAGTGTGACATTTGTAACAGTTCCCAAAAGAATTTTTATGTCAATTTAACCTTTCCTTAATGATTTTTCACCATTTATTATACATTTATCTTTTGAATTTTGCATTTTCCCCCATGAAAATAATCTATTTTCCTATGTTTAATTGATTAATCATGTACATGTTTGTAAAAGCTCTGAGTAAATTCAAAGGTTATTGTATCAAAACAGGAAAAAAATTAATAAAAGGTGACTTTTTCAAAGAGATATATCATTAATTAAACATAAACCCAGTGTCTCCATCCACTGTCATTGATCCGACTCCATGGGTTTTACTAATGAATCAATGTTTTAGAAGACGACAGCGTTTCCATGGTAACTACAGAGCCTCTGAACGTCCAAATACGTCATATCTGATGACCATGAAAAGATGATAAACTGTATTTTACACCAGTTATTTAGATGAATTGATAGGATTAGTGGATCAATAGTTCAGATCAGTGGATGGTTTTGGTTGATTGTGGATGTTTGGATCATTATGGGATAAAAAACTGTTTCATGAAAAAAAGTGTATAGATAGTGGACGAACCCTCTATTACATCAGCCATCGGTTTATGTACTGAAGGGTTAAGATGCTTCACCATGTTGGTTTTATGGAAACAAGTGGATGGAGTTGGAGAAGAGTGAGCGATGAAACCAGACTTCCAAACTTCAACTATATTAACCAGTAACATCATAATAAACACCAACGGGTTATTTCAGATCCTCATTTCAGACGTGGATTTGATGAGTAATGGGGAAACTCGTGAAATATACAAACAGACTAATAACATATACCTGAGCTAATTAGCAGGCTAGGTGACAGACCATTTAATTCAACACATATTAATGCTAACACCAGGTTCCTCCTCTTATAATATAATGAATCTCCTGTAGACTTCATGACACAATCTTCTGACGGTCTGACTACAGCAGCTGTCACGGACAAAAATAACTTATTCAATAAACAAGAGCTCTGAATGTCCGACTCAGCAGCCTGCTAATTAGCTCAGGATGTAATAAGTGTTTTTATACATTTCATGATCTTACATTACTGTGATCAAGTAGCAGAAATTATCAATATGCTGCTGTCAGTGGATGTGGTTGGATTCAATTTCACCTTTCGCTCTTCTGCACTTCCATCCTCTTAAACCAAATATAGGGTCTTGTTTACGAAAACCTACGTGGCCAGATTGAGGGCTGGACCCAAACCAGTAGGTGATCTGATGGAAGATTCATCCACTATTTATTTATTTAATCATAGTCTGAGTGGAACTGCAGCACCCCATACACGAGAATGTGGTGATTTGGTGGCGCTAATGCACATCTAAAACGGTTTAAAAACTGGCGACAAACATAAGAAAATGAAGAAGTAGAAGCAGTGAACATTACTTTGGAAACTGTTAACTGTGTTCTTCAATGAAACTGGGTACATTTTGGTACCTGGGATTTATGCGGCTTTTTTACATCCAATAATAAAAGAGAAATGTAGACATATTTCCTCTGAGGATGTACCTAATAATGATATCAGATAAATGCAAAAAAAAAAATTACTTTTGCTATGAGTCATTCCAAAATTAATGAATTTGTGATAAAATAATGGGGCCAAAAATCAGACCCAAATGGGCACATGAAAAACTACCTAGGTGTCAGTGCATTAGATCTGGAAAACATGGCTTGAAATGGTCTTATTTACCACTATTAATAAAGACACTGTGTTGAATTTGACAGTCATAGTGGTTTTTCTGATCCAGACATCCAGGTTTTCCATGAATCTCAGTCGCAGGTTTTGTGTGTAACCTGTCGTGTCCATACTGTACGCATTACATGCAGAACATGACCATTTAAATGATTTGCAACTGCAGTTATTTTTGGGAAACGCTCTGCCTTGCATAATTAGTTCAATTCCCAAAATGTATATGTGAGAGAATAAAGATTTTTATTTTTTTTTAAAAGGAGTTATTTTCGTGTCCTTTTGACTCTGTTACATGCAGATTTTTGTATAAAATATAATGTAAAATAATATTAAAAATATGTTTTATCTGAAAAATAGTTTATTCTTTCATCTCAGTAAATATTTATTATTAAAATAAACCCAAATAAATAAAAGTGCTTCTAAACTTGCTTCATCATATTAGCCTACATTTGGTTTGAATTTTTAGCCCCTCTGTTCTGTTTTTAGGACCAGTTTCATAGAAGCACCCAACTGCAATTCAGACACTAGAAGTTCTGTTAATTGGTTTATGAGCAAAATTCATCCCGATGTCAAAGGTAGATTTAGACAGTTTTAATAAATAGAGCAGGTTTAAGCTCCAACACAGAACTTACAAAAAGTTCATTTAGCATAAGAAGGTGTTTTTGTTAGTCAGTAAATGGAATTAAAGCTGTGAAAATTACTAAACCTGAACTAAAGTCAATTGTAGGGCAACAAAAAGAACGTTTGCCTTTGAGATGTATTTAAGTAGGATTATAATGTTACATAAGTTATGTAAAATTACCTCCATTTTCTTAAGTAAAACTCCTCCAGTGGAAACAGAAAGAACCTTCTTCTAACTCTGTGTGTGTTATGATGTATTTTCAAGCATCAATATCCACAGTCTGTCATAGCATTTCAGACATAAATCTATAATATACATAAAAAAAAAAAAGCCTTCTCCTCAGAATTTTCAGTTAAGGTCCAGATTTGTTATAAAAGCCAAAGCTCCAGGGTTTTGTTTTAGGTTAAAGGACGGGAAAAGCAGCTACAAATCCTCATTTCATCCACCTGGGGATGAGTGGGGCGCCCTTCACACATTAGCCTTCCCCGGTGCTAATGGACTTTACCGGGTGGATGTCTGTCTAAGTGGGTTAACAAAAATATTGTTATTGTGTGTGCAGTCTCAAAATCCAGCACCAGGGGACGTTTAACAGGGGCAGATTGAGCAAAAACAACCGCTGCAGTAATGGACAATTACAAACAGATAGTGTTACAGCCTCCAGCCCCGTGCAGCTGCTGGACAGGCTGCCGCAGAGCATAACACAGCTCCGACTTTTACCATAAACTGCAGCTTTGCCCTCGTCTCCAAGGACGTCCGGCGCAGTTCAGTCACAGGGTTTGATCTAATAAGAGAATGGAGTCATGTGAGCGCAATATGTTCAACCTTTTCAGTGTCAGATGAGGCAGAAATAGGTGTTGGCCTTCGACGTCAACTATGAGTCATTTCATCTGAGAGATTCAGCAGCTGGACGTTACGGTCAAAGGGCAGATGAAAACCTTAAAACTACAAAGATTTAACCACTGACATTTGCGTCAGGTTTTATTGTCATTAAATCTTTCCGTTTTGGATTGTAACCATTTCAGTTTAGTTTTATTTGTCAAATACTTAAGTAGTTTCATCTTTATTTTGGAGGAGTTGAGCACATTTATTTTTCATTTAGCTTCAGTCTTTCAAGTTTTATGAGGAAAGGATTTATTTATAGCAGCTTCGTTAATATATTATATTTTTAAAGCATGTTATTATTGCTTTGCGGATACGACACAACGTGAGGGAAAGACGTAGATTGCCTTTTTTTTCCTCCACACTTTTTTATTTATAAACATTTTAATTTTACAAAACGAGCAAGAAAATGATGTCTAGGGATGACAACTATAACACAAACATGCATACGTCATCAGCTGTTTTTTAATTAGTACTGTCACTTTGTAAAGTCTGTGCATTTTCTCCAGAACCTCCTGGAGCCGCAGCGTTCAAGCATCAGTCTAATGTTTTCTACAATTGAAAAGAAAAGGCCCATGTTTTGGCTTGTTTTTAGCTGATGTCAACAAAATCTATAGGAGATACACATCGCCAGTTCACCTGGGGAGTTATCAAGATACAACACTATAAAAGATCAGCTGGTGTTAAAGCCCAGTGTTTTTGATATTACTTTGGTTACCTCCAACCAGAAGTGCTGAATAAGTGGACACAACCAAAAAATGTGTCCATGATCTGCGTCCTCTCCAGACTCTGTCCAACACTGTGCAGAAACAGCACTGAATTTGGACTTTTTGACATTAAAAAAAAAAGAAAGAAAGAAAGAAAGAAAGATAAGGTTTTTCCAGTCAAAGTCATGCTACGTATTGGAGTTTGTTGATGAAAAATGTCCATCCTGTGATAGTTTGTGTCTTTTTTGTAAGATAAGGTAGTATCTTTTTGCTGCTGGTTGTAATTTTTTGGTCTGTCTGCACTAATTGGTATATATATTTTTTATATTTTTCCTCTATATTTGTTCCTCTCATATTCATATAAATTACGTTTTATGTGGTAAACTGGAGATTTTCTAAACTCTGGTTTGTGTGTGAGCATATGTTCAAAGACTGTTAACCACTGGTGTCACATCCCATTCTGTTCATGTCTTTTCTGTGTTAGTGTGAAGATGTCAAAAGTCAACATTTCTATACCAGCTGCTTTTTCCCTGCTAGTTAAGGGTTGACCGGGCAGCGACACATTCACATGTTGATTCTGTCATAGGTTTTTACGTCAGATGCCCTTCCTGACACAACCCTGTGTATTTATCCAGGCTTGGGACCAGAACAATGATACACTGCCCCCTTTTATTTTTACATTTTATTGCTTAAATACTTGTGTTCCTCAACAGCACCAGTGAAAACCCACTCCTGTATGGCCCACTGCTCTGTACACAGGTGAAACTAAACTCTCACACAGATCATTGTTTCTGGCCGAGTTGAAACCACAGATGCAGTGGATCATCTGTCATTTGTCGGTGAGGTGCTGCTGAGATGCTGCAAACAGAGCAAATCAAACATATAGAACCCAGTCGTCTGTGTATCTGTCACTGGTGTTGTTTCAGGTGTCTGTTCTGTACACAGAGCATCAGTGGGCTTAAGGGAAATGTGTGTTTCCTAACATCTCCATTGTCCACGTCCATAGAGGTGTGTATAAGCTGTGTTATTGACCTAAAAGACTATGTGCATTTGGTTAAACATCTACAAGGTGTCCACAAAGTCTCTACAATAGAACTCACATAATACCAAACTTAGTCAGAAGATACCTGTGCACTTTACTGTTTGTGTACATTGTATGTATATATCTATATTGTATTTCGATTGTATGCTGCTGCTGTTACATGTCAATTTCCCAGCTTGGGATCAATAAAGTACTTAAGTAAAAAAGTAAAGTATCCATCCATCCAACCAACCAACCAAACAACCAACCAACCAACCAACCAAACAACCAACCATCCATCCATCCAACCAACCAACCAACCAACCAACCAACCAACCATCCATCCATCCATCAACGAACCAACCAACCAACCAACCAACCAACCAACCATCCAATCAATCAATCAATCAATCAATCAACCAACCAACCAACCAACCAACCAACTAACTAACTTGTGGTTTTTCTAATGTCAAATATGTGTCGTGGTACAAAAAAGGTTGGGAAACACTGCTATAGACGTCATCTATAACTTCTATCCAGTCGTCCATTTTTGGTGCATTCTTTTTTAAACACTTCCTAGTGATGTTTTTTTTTTTTTTTTACCTGCCACCAACAATATTCTGTCCATTTTTATTCAACAAGATCAATTAATGCAAATGTTTACCTCAACCTTTTTTTTTTATCCAAAGTTTTTTTTTTTTGTTGTGTAACAATCCTAACTACAATTTAATGAACATAATATGTTACACGTAGTTATTTAACCCCAGTCTAACTGAGTCCACGAGAGAACTACGGAGACTCTGAACGTCCATATCTGATCATGTCTGATGACCGTGGAAAGACGACAACAATTATTTACATGTATCGATAGGATTAGTGGATCAGAAGTTATGAAACTGTTTACATCTGTAGGTGGTTTTGTTTACTGGTGGAGGTTTGGGTTAAATGAGACCAAAAAAAAACAATATCTACTTTCGATTTTGTAATAATTTACACAGATTTGTCCATTCGTTTGCTTTTGTAATAGACTTGTTAAATTGTGGAGACTTTATGGACACGCTGTATATTCATGTGGACTACAGTGACCCTGAATCCAGCTGCTTCACTTCCTTCAACAATAAATTATTCCTTCCCCCCAGGAGTGTTTTCATATTCTGTGAAAATTCTCTCCTACTGATTGGTGACAGGTTACAAGAAAAGATAGAGCAGATCATTCAGATGGAGGTGTAGTCAGAGGGCGCGACCCAAGGCCTCATGTTAAGGCTCTTCAGAGGATGTTGGAGTAAAAGTACCTTCTTGGCTCAGCTGTCAGCAGCTTCATCCAGTCACTGCTGAATCATTTTTTATTCCAACTATCACTGGAGGTGCTCAGAGGGTGAAAGTAACAGAGGTTTCACTTCTTAAATGATATTGAACGTCCAAAAAGGAAGAAAAAAGTGTCTCCATTTCACATCAGAAGAAGCTTTAACTGATTAGAAAGTAAAACACAAGTGTTAGTTTCCTGCAGTTCATCTTGAAGCTGTGACTGTGAGTGATTTTTATGAACTGACGATATTATGGGCGTGGCAGACGCTGTAAATTTTCTTGGAGAGGGGTGTAACCTGCGGATTTAACAAATGTGTCATTAGGAAAAGCTTCCTCTTCTCCTGCGAAAGCGCTGATTTCCGCCGCTTATTTGATTTGTCCAGATCAATAATTGGGATTATACATTGTTTTTACGGCACTTTGTGCGGCAAAGAGGTTTTCAATTAACTAATGTGCAGATTACCATCAATCTCTTAACCAGATGCCAATCCTATCACACCAGGAGATAACTGGGAACCTTTGATTAGCTTCCCACATTCTTGACATGTCCGGTCTTGGAATACCGCCGCTGCTTCCTCAAACCCGTCCATCATCTTCCTCACACTGGGAAGTTTATGAAGACGGGGCCGGATGTTATCAACCCCCTGATGAGGAAGTAGTTTCAATCTAGAGAAGTGCATTAATGAGTTATTTCTGATTCAGACCAATAAGTTCATATATTTTTTATATTTCAGCTCATATATTATCTCTATTCTAAAATATATATATATTTCCCAGCTTTTGGGATTAATAAAGTACTTCTATTATATTTAATGATTCAATCAACTGATTAAATCAGGTTCTGCTCTGAGATGCTTTTAAGGAACATTGTTGATTATAATTTTGATTAGTACCATTTGATTTGATTTGATTGTTTTATGTAAGTGTGTTAATTAGTTTAATTTAAATTTTTGCAAATACTGGAATTTCCTTTAAAGGGTGCTGTTTTTATTCTACTTCTAACTGTTTCAATAGTTTTCAGAGAATACTTTTCCATTAATATCCTGTTTGATTGTATATTGGAGTCACTTTCCACTTTTCAGAAGTTGCATGTCCAGTTTGGTCACTATGTAAGAGAACCCTATACTCAAAAAAGTTCAAAGTTCGCTTTATTGTCAAATATACTATACATTTACAGCATAGATGAAATTTCAGTTCTCCTGGACCCACAGTGCAAAAAGCCAATAAGACAATGATAAAGAGCATAATGTAATAAAAGAGCATAAGGATTAACATTAAACAATCAAGGCACTGGTGCTATTTACAGTTAAATAGAAAAGAGACTAAACAGGAAAGGTGCATTTATAAGGTGAGGTAGTGTGATCGAGTGCAAATGAGAAAAGGAAAAGAAATGTGCAAAGTCTGTGAGATTTTGAGTTGCTGTGTCTGATTGAAAAGAAACTAAACTAAACTATGATAAAGAGCAGACAATTAAAAATGCAAAAACATATGACTGTATTATCTACTATCTATGAAACATCTACTTTTTCTTCCGTTTTCTTCTTCTTCCTCCTTCTTTCCCCTCTTCCTTCTTCCTTTTCCTTTCCTTATTCTTCCTTCTTTCTCCTCTTCCTTCTACTTTTTCATCTTCCTTTCCTTATTCTTCTTCCTTCTTCTTCCTTTCCTTCTTCTTCTTCCTTCTCTCCTTCATCTCGGGTGCTGCTGATGTTCATGTTTTGACCCGTCTTCTTGTTTTGTCTGTGTTACAGTGTCCTGGTCCTGGCTCAGGATCCCTGGAGTCCTGCAGCGTCTGGGCTTCACCTACTTTGTTCTGTCTCTACTGCAGACATTCTGGGGCCAGAAAGAAATGCCAGTGAAGACGGTGAGCGGCTCTGTCAAAACCACTTTCATCAGTCACTATAAACAAGGCATTCGACCTTAAAGAAGTCTGAGCAGGAGCTGTACCTTCCATGCATTGAGTTACTTTAACTCTGTCTGAGTTGGGTTATTGTGGTAGAGGTTCCCAAAGAACTCAGGGACAGTATCAGTAGATCCACTCTGTTGTTCTGTTTAACTGTTAGACAACATTCATTCATTTATTTCATTCATTTTCCAAATCACTTAATCTATGGGATGGTCAAATCTGTAAACCTACAGCTGATTTAGTAGGAGCTTTATGTCTGTGAAAAAGAAATTCACTGTTTTTTTTTTTTGTTTGTTTTTTTTTGCTGTGGCTCAGTTGGTAGTGGTTCTAGCTAGGATTTTATTTTAGAGTAGCGGGGTGAAGGGAGCGCAGCAGCGGAGCGACCTTCTTGTGTGTGTGTGTGTGTGTGTGGGGGGGGGGGGGGTTGGCATTGCTAGAGGTGGCATTACTCTGTATTGAAATTTAACACATCAGGAGAAGGTTTGTGTAGTGGCCCAAAATTATAGCGTAGTGAGCCATAATAGTACTTTGCGCTAGCTTGAACCTTGGAGCGGATTGTCCATGACCAAAGGGTTGGCGGTTCAAATCCTGGCTCCCACTGTCAACATGTCAATGTGTCCTTGAGCAAGACACTGATCCCTAAATTGCTCCCAGTAGGGTCTGGCATGGTACATTAGTATAGCATATATGCATATGTATTAGGTATATGTGTATGTGTATGTATATGTGTATATGTGCATGTATATGTATATGCATATGTGTGTATATGTATGTATATGTATGTATATATGCGTATGTATATGTGTGTATATATGTACATGTATATGTGTATATGCATGTATGTATTTATGTATGTGTATATGTATATGCATATGTGTTTATATGTATGTATGTGTGTATATATATATATATATATATATATGTATATGTGTCTGTTGTGTTCACGGCGCAGTATCACTGGTGGAACCCGGTCCAGGATGTGGTTCTGTTCTGGCCACAGTGGCTGATTATCATCCTTCTGGAGACTCTGTGGCTCTGTCTCACCTTCCTGATGCCTGTGCCCGGCTGTCCCACGTAAGCCCCCACCTCCCCCCGTCCCGATGACCACCTCCCCTCCGCTCCACACATATGCTAAAACTACACCTTTTGTCCATCTCCCATGCGGGCTGATCTCCAGTTGTGGCTGCAGTAAAGTGTGCGCCCTGTGCTGCTGGTGTTATGAACCGCCATGATTTATGGGCCGGTGGTGGATGCTTCAGAGGGCATAATTAGCCAATCTCAGTCTGTCATGTGCAATAAGAGGAGCCCAGGCAGAGGATCCATCTTCCTCGCTCGGTGTCTTCTGCTCAGCGCTGCTTCGTGTTTTTCTCCGTCTCTATGGCCCTGAATGGCATCGCAGTTAGAATACTGTTTGGAGGTGAAATTCTCACACTTTTCCTCAGAGCTAGAAGGACGTCTGGAGAATAAATCCACAAAGCCCAGAAAACCCTGACTACCAGATGGTTTTAGAGCTTTTTGGAGACGCATCGTGTCCTTTCAGAATAATTTATTTTACATGTACATGATATCCTCTACTTATGATACTGGAAATGGAAAAATCATTGGTAACAGCTGAAAAGCATTAATTATACAGGTATTTATTTTTTTAAAAGTATGGATCTTAAATATGTATTTTAGTGTCACTAGATCTAGTAGTAGTGAGCTATTAAGTACATTTATATACGTATGTAACAAAAAACATCTTGTTTTTCTGTGACAATAGAACAGAACAAACAGAACACAGACCAGTACAATAGACAACACAACGGAGTGTAACACAATAGAAAACAACACAACATTCAGCGTAAACTCCATGTGTAAAGACATCAGCATTTTCATGTGTTGTATATGAGACAGAAATGTGTCAGAGCACACACACGGAATGTTCGTTTTACAAATATAATAACAAAATAAGCTGTTTTTAAATGAATTAAGCAAAGAAAAAGAAAATATGAAGCCAAAAAATGATCTAATAACAATTAAAACCCAGAGAACAGAAAATTGAAGGATAATTTGGACCCTCAATGAACAATTACATTAAATTACATGCACTTACAAAAAGAACAAATATTATGAAGTGTGTAGTGCATAAGGACATAAAAATAGATTAAACAAAAGCAGTTAAAAAGCATTAATAACTACCTAATAAAGGATTTATTAACCTTTGTGTAGTCGTAGTTAACTACTAATTGAGTGAATATACAGTTAATTACCAGTAAGTTAATAAGAAAGTGTGTATTAGTTATAATTAAGTGAAAGGATGAAGTCAATAAATTTTCTAAACATAATACAACTGAAATAAACTTGTAATACTTTTATTGATATCTTAACTGATTATAAATTAATAACAGTTGCTCACGCAGTGTCTATAAATGCCATATATTCTCATGATAAATATTTTAATGATGCGTTTGGAAGCAGTTATACAGTCTTATTATTAACACATAATATTTCTAATAAACATCTCATAAAGCCTATATTATCTAATGTTTATTACAAGGAGCTTAGTATAAACCCTACATATCATGCTTTGAGTTTAATTAATGCTACTTATTTGTTATTGTCTAATATCAGAGGGTATTTAGGAGCCGGTGGAATTGGTGATAACGGCCTTTACCCAAACTGCACCGGAGGAGCAGCAGGATACGTCGACAGATGGATGTTTGGAGACAACATGTACAGACACCCAACATGCAAAGTGAGAACTTTTACTGACGTCTTCATCTGTTTATCTGTCACAGGACAGAGTGTACGTGGAAACAAACCCTTGTCTGTCTTTATTTTTCTTTCTAGATAATGTATCACACCACTGAGCCCTTCGACCCAGAGGGGATTCTGGGTACGATCAACTCAGTCGTCATGGGATTTCTGGGGATGCAGGTAGGACTGATCTCTTCTGAATGATTCAATGAGTGGTTCAAGAGTGATGGACTTTTACAAACCAACACTATGTATCCACAAACTGTATTCACTGAATATAAGCTCATAAATAAATAAAAGCTCATTGTTTACACCCATCTGTATTATGGTATCAGGTTTCTTCTTCAAACTAAAACTCTTAGATACTTAACCATGGATCAACAAACAGCAACTTAGCAAAGATAACAACATCCCATAATAGCTTCATACCTCCATGAGCCTCAGAATCCAACTCACGTGTAGAAGAAACGCCACTATTTCATCATCAACACTATCCTTTTCATTTTAGAGCTGTGTCCAATGGAGAAAACAACAAGCTTTTATCACTTTGTCACTTCCCCCAAAGTTGTTTCTCAATAGTTCTCATCCCATCTGATCACTTACTCATGATTTGATCAAAGGCCCCGTGGTGTTTTAATTTTCCTCAAAAATGGGAGTCCAGCAGAGTGACTCCCTACTCCCTCTAATGGTCACATAAATAAAACCCCTGGTCCGTGGGTGGAAATAAATACAGTCCGATACATTTGCATCTTTGACTGAACTTCACGACTCTTTATTCTAAACAATATTGATCATTTTTAAGCTCATTGTTTCTACATGAGAGTGGAAATATTATGTATAGACCCCTAAAACATACAACAGTAAAACCAATCAAAAACACAAGAAATAATAGTAAAAACTTCTCATACTTAAAGAACATTTTAACATACTACAGGGTTTCCGCAAAGTCATAAAAAGTCTTAAATTAATAATAAGAATTTTAGGCCATAAAAAGTCCTAAAAACATTCAGATTTTCCATTTAAGGTCATAAATTACATTCATCCACGTCTAAAATTGATCTGATCGTTCATTTATTGGTGCTACCAAGAAAATCCTTCGGTAGTGGATTCATTGGTTTGTCCCAGTGA
>JAPSES010000111.1:216878-231518 GCA_029822895.1 Maxillicosta whitleyi
AACCTCGACTGAGGCGGTTCTAAAAAACTAGTATCAGGTCCAGATTCCAGGTCCTTTTTCGTAATGGAAAAGAGAAAAGAGCCGTGTAGAGTCCAGTAGAGTAGAGCCGGTACCATGGAGTGGAAAAGCGTCACATGACCTGATGACCTCCACCCTCTGGGGTACATGGACAGGTACCTGCACGGTGGCGGCTCCGTCTGGAGATCAGAGCCACAGTGAAGCGGGGATGAATGTCGTCCACACATATAACTTCTTGTGGCGGCGTCTCCGGGCTGCTCCGCTCCTCGTCAGACGTCTCGTTATAGTTCACCACCAGTTCCTCCACTTGTACGAATCCCTGGATGATCGGAATCACCCAGAAGTCCACATCTGGGACCTGGAGCGTCCAGAGAGAGAGAGAGAGAGAGAGAGAGAGAGACAAAGAGTCTACAGAGGTGCTTGCAAATATAAAGAATGAGATAAAGCCTCCATTCACGGACTATTTTCATATTGTTCAGATAAAGCTCAGGCATTATCGGTTCAAATAGCGGCGAAGTTTACACTCAGTAACCCCAGCCGTGCTCTGAGCAGATAATAACAACGTCAAAGGTCTGATGGTTAAAAAATAAAGTGCAAACAAGTAATCAGCAGCACCACTCTGCACTAAAACAGATAAAACTACAAACAGATTTGACCTGAAATGGGCCGGACCAGTAAGATAATCACATAATAACTGATAAATAATGACACCCCTGCTTTAAAACCTCACCTTAAGGTCAATTATGTCCTGAATCATGTGTTTGTTCCAAAAGAAACGATCATCCACCTTTAAGAAAAACAAACATTAGAGTCAGTCACAATAGAAGAAGCTTTTAACAATAAAAAAAACCCCAAAAACACATGGACAAAGTGAAGCAGATGCTTTGAACCTGTTTCCACAAGGGTAGGCCGGACTTGTCTGAGTCCCCCTGACGCTGCACACTGTTGGTCAGGTCATAGGTCATGCTGTAGTAGAAGGAGTCAGAGTCCATGAATATCTTGTAGAGTTCATCAAGAAGCCGCCTCTCCAGACGCTCCTTCTCCTTGTTTTCTTTAACCTGGAAGGCAGGGGAATACTGGATTGGGTGGTGGATAGAAGAAAGCAGTGAGTCGAAGAAAAACAAGCAAAATCTTAAGAGAGTTTCAGAGCTTTTAGGAGAGAAAGACAAGAAACCTAGAGTGGAATTGTTATAGGACAGAAACAAATACCTTCTTCTTGATCGGCCCACCAACGTTAGATTTGATCTGGCTTAAAGTTTTCATCAAGAATTTGGACTCATCTGGAGACTGGGCCAGTTTCTCCGGTTTGTCGATTCCAAAGTGATGTTTCTTGCAAAGCTGAAAAGAGTAGCATTAAATTTATGAGCTTTCACGTGTCTCAGCAAAGTACACGTCGACAAATTATGTGACATTATCAACTACACAGAGGCAGAAACTAGAAAACTCTAATAGAACAAAACAGCTCCTGTTTTCCTACAGTCAAAACTCTAAAGTCTACATCAGGCTACAGCAGGGGTGTCAAACTCATTTGAGTTCAGCGGCCACATCTTTATAATATGATCTGAGGCGAACCAGTCAATTAGTAATATGTAAATAATGTCAACTCGGTGCATTTCTCTATGTTTTAAAGTTAAAAACGTGAAATTACATTATAAAAAAAACTTTACATTTACAAACTATCCTTTTAAAAAATGTGAATAATATGAAGAACTGTGAAAAAAGGGAATTTTTTAAAGAAAAATAAGTGCAATTTTAACAATATTCTGTCTCATTTTATCTTTTACAAATGTGCATTGCAACGTAAAGACCACAGTGGATCTACAACATTTAGAAACAGGCAGAATATTGGTCCAATTACACTTAATTAAGAAAGTTCAGGTTGTTCATATTTGTTGAGGTTATTCACTGTTTTGTGAAAGAATAGCTTATAAATGTAAACACTTTCATGTAATTTTGTTCTTTTGACAGTAAAACAAACAGAGGAATGAGTGCGTTTTCATTATTTATAGGTTATTATGATAGTATTTTACTGGTTCTGATCCACTTCAGGTTGAATTGGGCTGAATGCGGAACTGAAACTAAAATGATTTTAATGTGTAATATTTACATTTCACAAATTCAACCCACGGGCCGGATTTGGCCCCCGGGTCGCATGTTTGACACCTGTGAGCTACAGGATGTCTAAGGGCACAGTCTGCAGGACTACACACAACAGCAGGGAACACATCCTATCCTACTCTGCTCCTCTAGTGTATTACTCACTTGGAAATATTCTGTCTCACCATCCATGAAGCTCCCCTGAAAGACTGACATCTTAGCAATATTTCTTGAAATAATTGATACTGACAGTGAACACAATTACAAGAGCTTTGATAATTAGTGCAAAGGTCACAAAGTAGTTATTCAGACACAAGAAAGGAAAAGAGGGCAGAGTGTTTTGGACATTATACACTAATAAATATTAAAATGGAAATAATTTCATTTTTTGTTTTTGTTTCAAAAATAATCTCCACACATCATCACATGGTTAAATTATGCATCACATGATGAGCGAAGCCGAAACCACTATGGACACGGAGATCAGGTCGTGTAGGTTCACGAAAACAAGTACAATTTAACTGTGACAGCTTCTAACACAGATGATAAGGACAGAATCTCCTGTAATTCAATGTTTTGTTGGTTGTCAGGGGCAACGTCTAGAAATGGGTTTGACCAACAAAGCCATGGACGGTCGGCAACAGCAACATCTTCTCTAAACATCACATTTTTATCCATTTATGTTAAAACCCAAAGTTAAACAGGCAGCAGAGATGTTGGAGGGATTGTGGAGAATCTGATGTAGAACACACACATCTTTTGGAAATGTGATAAAATAAGTGTTTTGTCAGATGGTGTGTGGAGAACTACATCAAATAATGGGGTATGAGATTCCAAGGTGATGTGATGTTCTGTATTTGTGTAACTTGTCGGATGGAAATGTAGCAGGAAACGACATATACTTAATTAAGGTACTTAAAGTGCCTTGTAAAAAAAAAAAAAAAAGCTATTACAAGGAACTGGAAAAAGACAGAAGCACAAACTAAAGGACCATTGGATCAGAATTATCGACGAAATATATTCAATGGAAAAAAAAAACACAAACTGCAACTACGAGAGGCACAGATGGACAAAAGATGAAGGAAATGGAGCAATTATAGAACCCAGAATGGAAGGACTGAATAACATGATTGTAATTTTACCCAAGTAAGGCTTTTTTTTTATTATTATTGTTTTTGCTGTTACCTGTTTGAAAAACAATCAATAAAAATGTAAGTGGAAAAACAATCCCAGAGTTTAAAACTGGGTAAGCAATGTTTCCAAAAGTCTATATTTGAGATTAAAAGTGTGAATATTCAGGTAAATGTAGTAACATGTACAGTGTGTTTTTGGTACAAAAATAAACTTTCCTCCTTTGTTTACATCAGTCATTCCCAAACTTTGTTAAACAAACACCCAAAAGAGAAATGGTGTACCCAAGAATGTATTATGTGACATCAAATATAATTTCTTTAAACTAAAAATTAATCCACGTTTCAAAGGGTTTATGTGTCTATTTAATGTAAAATATGTATAAGAATGAATGGAGATTGAACTTATTTTGTTCACAAACAAAATAATCAAGACAATCAGCAAAATTAAAAGGATAAACATGAACAAAATAAATAAGGAAACTGGATAAAAATGAACAAAAGAGGATAGGAAATTAACAGAATAAATATAAAAATAGACAAACGTGTACAAAATAATCCAGAAAACGAGCAAAATAACGAAAAATTAAAAAAAAACAAAAGATAAACATGAATAAAATACTCGTGAAAATGTACAAAATTAAAATCTACAAGAAAAAGGACAAACATGAACAAAAATCTGAATAAAAGAGACAAAAATTTGCAACATAAGACAGAAAATGATAAAAAAAAAAATAACCAAAAAGGACAAACATGAATAAAATCTGACTTTAAAAAAGACGAAAATTTACAAAATATGACAGAAAATCAACAAAAAAAATAACAAAAAAAGGACAAACATGAACAAAATGCAGGTGTAAATGCAGTTCCATCCCACACAGCTCTTACTACATTCACTCTTCTACATAACTGGATTTTTACACAACAACTTTCTCTTATGTTGTCATTGAATAACCTTCTGAAAACCCTCCACAGATTTTGTCTGCCTGATGTATTCAAAGTGTGTAATTGATATTCCTGGGATATTGTCTCTTGTATCTTCCTTTCACTGTGCTGTTGTGTTATATTTGGTGCCTTTATTTTGTTAAAGTGTGTGTTCTTGGCCAGTTCTCCTCTGAAAAACCCACTTCATTCTCATAGATGTCCCGGTTAAATAGGTAAATAATTAAATTAAATAAACATGCATTAGTGTGCACGTAGCCTCGGTGTTGCTGTATCAGTATCAGCGTACACACCTCCAGCTCCAGCTCCTGAGGCTCTTCGTCAGACAGTGGAATGACAGCGATCTTTGTGATTTTGTAGACTTTGTGGTTTCCGGGTAAGTGGCCAACCAGCGCTTTCTGCCGGATTAACACCAGGCCGAGAGGAAGATCTGCAGAGAGGAAAAAGCCAGGAAGACATTGGTGGGAGGAGTTGCGCGATGGGTGCAGAATTCCTCACATTCTGAAAGGTGTGAAGGCAGCAGCTGCACACCGGCCAAAAAGTACAGATTTATTTAATAAGGCAGCATAAGACATCTGGTAAATAAATATTTAAATCAGCCTTACAGCCCTAATTTGACAGAATAACAGCACATACTTTGCACAGTGGTGGTACAGTGTTAAAGCGTTCCATCATCAGCATCATCATAGATACACACATTTATCTCACACAGGCAGAAAATACAAATGCAGATGATTTGATATGTTTGATGGTTACCTGTGTGGAGCTGTATCTTCCCTATAACACCTTCCACCAGACCCAGACACACAGGGTTCCATGCCAACAACAGATCTGTAGCTGCAAAATAAAAAATAAATAAATAAACCAGACAGGAAACAATAAAAGCAGTGACACAAAAACAACAGGAAAAGCTTTCACTTTCACCAAGGTGAACAGGAACAAAACACTGAGGCCGGATGTTACCTCGTCTGATGTTTATGTGTGTTTTCTACCAAACGCTTAATGATTGCACTAGAGTTTAACCTGGAACCAAAGCAAACAAAGAGTTCCTCGAAATACGCATGTTTTCTGTTACTGGGTAAATGTTAAAGTCAACGATCTTAATCTTTTAAGCTTCAGGTCAAAATAATCAATGCTGAAGGAAAGGTGGAATATTTTACTACAGTTCTGCCAAATATAAACATCATTAATAAAACATGCATCAAAATAAAAACAGGATTTAGTGCATTTGGAGTGAAAGCATTTACACCACTGCTGTTTGGAAAATGTAGGATGAATTCTTATGGCATCTAAACTGAACATAAACTCTCTAAAGGGAAAATACATTATATAAGCCTGATATACAGTTTTTTTTCTGGAAAAGATTTTTAAAATAAGAGATTTTTGCAGATCTTCATGCATGACAGCCTTTTGTTTTCTGTGTAAATCTACATCTGTGTTTTCTCCTTAAAACACATGTTTCCTTTGCACTTATTCATATGTTTTCTTCCAGTTGTGGTATTCAAATTGTTTCATCTCATAAAGTTTTGTCTTATCGGAGGTTTCTCTTTTTTCATATGACATGGTTTTGTTGATGTCAACATTTACAAACATATATTCTATATTAACTAGGAAGATAAATTCACATGATCTTACTCTTATGTGTTAAACACAGGCTCTGTGACCCTAGAATTGGAAAAGGCAGCGCTTCACACACTGCTTACACTGACATGAAATAACATGGAATTGTTTCTTTCAAATGACATCAGTCTGTAGCAGCAGAGCTTCACCTCCACCATGCTTGAATGAAAGTTTTTTTGAGAAGAAAAAAAAGCCCTTCTTTACCTTCATGCCCTCTGATTAAACTCAAAGCAAAGACAATCACAAGTCGAATGATTAAAGATGTTGTTAATCGTTTATAGAAAAACATCAGCCTGTTTCCACTTAACCGGGCCAAGTGTGAAGTCACTTCTGCTCATGGAAGAACTGGGTAACCAAAGGGAAACCAGGAATGCTTAGCATTGGTGATGGATTATACATCGTGGTGGAGAAAATTAGAAAAATGTGAAGGGTGTGGCTCAGGGTGGTGAACATCAACTGTAGGCAGCTTCAGACAATGACTCTTCCTGTTCCACAAGGCAGAGAATTCATGTAGAGGGGAACCGGCTGTGAGGGCCCCACAGGTTCGGTGTAACAGAAAGAAAACTAAAATAATACCACAACTTCACTGAGAAAGTCTAATTTCATGGAAATACTTCAGTGTGTGCCCAAGAGTGGTGTGGAAACCCAGTGAGGAGTGGAAACCCTTTTTCCAATTAAATAATGAAACAGCGGTGCAACTAAAAACCTGTTCAGGATGGCTGCACAGCCATACGGCTTCAACCGACACACAGGATAACATGTACAGACCTCTCTTATCACTAATGAAACTTCACTTTGGATTCAGCCAATAGTTTCACTTGGAGTATGTGCGTTTCCCCACAGCCAACAGAATTTTACAGTCTTACAGTTCTTTCCACAGCAGCCTCAGCATTCATCTCCAGCAACGGAAAGCGTTTTCAGTTCCTTTATTTAAAGACAAGCACCAATATGACACTAAAAATACTCCACTATGAGTAAAACATGTGCGAATCTTACTTAACTAGAAGTATGCATTATCAGCAAAATGCTTGTAAAATGCAAACTGTAACATTGAAAGTCCCTTTCTGCAGTTTACTTACATGTGAAGTTTTTGCCAATCATTTTACTGATACGTCGTGTATTTTGCATTTTTACACAAATACTTGTTTAAGGTTGAGGTGATGTGACCTATGTTACTTACAGTTAGCAATCTAAGAAACCACTTTAAGTGTTGTCATCCTGTAATAGACACATAGATCTAAAAAGACAAACATGAAAAGGACAAAAGAACTGTAATCTAACAAGTACCCACTGCTGTCAGATATATGTAGAGCAGCAGCATGAAATTCAGTATTTGCCTCTGAGATGTGCTGACGAATAAAATAGGAGTATTCAAGTAAAGTACATTCATGAGGAAATGATCTTATCTGTCTCATTTCTTTAATGTGGTCAAGGTGTGATGCCAGGGGTGGTTTCCAGACATATGATAATTTTTAGTGAGCAGCAGTCACACCATATTTTTTTTATATTTTGATAAACCGTTTATTACATCACACTGTATCATTCCATCAGAAGTGTTAATTAAATGTCAGAGCCATCCAGTCCTGTGATATTCTCCTTTTTGTTGGAGCCTGTTGGGTCTGAAGGGAAGGCTGTCATGTGTCAGTGTGTAACATAAGGAGCAAGGCAATAACTTTAGACTCTGTCTGGGGTGTTGGCACTCCCGGAATGATGATTTCAAGACTTAAGAATGAAACACCTCGACATTTTGACTCCTTTCAGTGGGGAATTGGGTTGTACTCGTAACACAGCTGGATAATTTCTGGTAGATTAGTCGGTGCCGTTCATTACAGGATGAACGAATGAGTGGGATTATAGAGAGAAGTGTGTCAGGTGCAAATATATCAATGAAATAACCTTAACTATGTATACTCAAGTCAACTAATCAGCCTGTTCTCCCTGTGTGCTGTAATGATGACTGTTAGTTCCAGTAAATAGCCGGCTCCAGTGCACGGAGCCGTCCTCCAGTACGTACCCGGTCTGACCGTCATGGTCCCGTCTTTTCGGCTGCACCACAGAGCTCGGTCCCCGCTCTGGAGAATGTAGTCGTCTTTGGCTTGGAATAGCTCCATTTTGTCCCTTTATGTTGTGTGAAAATACGTAACCGGCTGGCTAAAGAGCCAGCTGCGGGTAATGACCAACTTCCACGTCCTGGAGGTGTACTGTAGCTAGCCGGACAGCGACAGGCTAGCCCCGGTTAGCTCGTCTCCCACAGGCGCCTGAGCCACGGTAGCTAGCTACCTAGCAGGCTAACAGCAGCTGGATGCGTGTCGGATTTGTTTATTCCGCCTCTACGCATATTGGTCATCACATTTTGTTTCCACCGGAGAAGCGTCTTTTCCCAGTCACGGCAGACAAATTAGAGTCGAATCCACATGAGTGAATGAGTGTGAAAGTGTCCCAGCAGATGTTCCGTTCAAGACGTAACCGACAGTTTCCTGCTCCAAACAAAGACACGTGACCCGAGGCCGTCATCACCGGCTACAGGTAAATAAATAATAATACATTTTAGAAAAATAACATATATATAAACAAAAATAGCAAAGGTAAATAAATAAAAAAAAAACATATATATAAACAAAAGCCCGACCAACAAGTAAAAACATAATGATAAAAAAGCGATATAAAAGAAATATAAATATCGCCAGCCAACACCTAAATAAATAATAATAATAAAATATAAACATGAAAACACGATATGATAAAAAAAAAAAAAAAGTCCATCGGCCAATAGGTACATAAATAATGATAAAATAAAATAAAAACATGAAACAAATGCACACTGACCAACAGGTAAATAAATGAATAAGTAAATAGTAATCTATCTATCTATCTATCTATCTATCTATCTATCTATCTATCTATCTATCTATCTATCTATCTATCTATCTATTTATCTATCTATCTACCTATCTACCTGTCTGTCTGTCTGTCTGTCTGTCTGTGTAGAGAGAGATTTTTTTTAATTAATAAGCAGATAAATTAATATTTTGTATTTAAAAAATGGTGATACAGGTGAATAAATAGATAATAATGTAAAAATATGATATATTTTGTCTGGTTAAACCTCTTAAGTAAATATACATATTGGTCTCCATATATATATAGAAGCAATCTATGAATAATAATGAGTGAGAAAGATTTGAAAATATCAATGACACTGTTCCACAAACAAATCCTCCTACCAGGTTGACATGATCCAGATCTAAACACTACCAGATTCAGTCCAGACTCTGCTGAAGCTATAACACCCTTTCCTTCCTGGATTACAGACTTTCTGTAGCACAATTAACAGGAAGGATTAGGACATCAGAATGAAAACAAAAGGTGAATGCATCAAACAACTGAATAAAGGGTAAAAAATTAGACCTTCATGATGACACGAGATCCAGAACCATCATTCTTGAGCTGATGGAACCACATTGGTCTGGATTACAGAAGAGAACTTTATATTACCTGTGTCCAAAGATGTCATGCACTGGAACACCAGCACCCAGTGGAAACGTGGACTTGAATCCAGGTCATTTTGGAAAAATATGGAAGAATTGCAAGAATTGTATATCCATATATTTGCACCATTGCACCAATGTTATCCCCATATTTATAAGTGAATGTGGTTTTAGCCTCTTTAAGTTGTAACAAATGAGAAAATAATTTAAATGTTCAATTAAAAAAAAGGCTTAAATGCAGCTTCAATTTTCTGTTTTCCTACCAAATATTAAAAAGTGTGAAGTAAACGTAGTGACTGTGTGATTAGAGTCACTGTTGCTTTGAGGTTATTTTAAACCTCATTATAAACGTCATAATTTACTATTACAAATGTGTTTATTGGAACAACACTACAAAGTCAACATCACAGCTTCTGACAGGGATCAAGTGAGCTGCTGAGTCAGAGGCAGAATGATATTGTTACAAAACTGTCAACAAATGTAAGTTAACACCTATTCTGACACTACTGGATATGTGTACTGTATGTAATATAAATATAAAGCAACAATACATACACACATATATACTGAGCACCGCCACAAAGACAGGAAGAAAAAAAGTGATGCCTGGAATGTCTCAGTGCCCTGAGGGAAAAGCCAAGAAGCAGCTGACCTCAGATGGTGATATAACTGTTTATCTGAGCAGTGAAAAGTCTGAGGTGGAAAACTCAGCCAGCACTTAAACAGCTGACGGACTGAGAAATATCTACAGTAACACACATACTCATAAATCATTAAAACACAGATTACTTCAGAAGATAAATATGTCCCAGTAATCCAAAAATGTGCAGGACTTTGCAGAATTTACAGAAACCCAAATATTACTCACAAGTAACTTCAAATACATTTTATTTTCAACCGTATCAACGTGACTTTCTTTCAATAATACATTACTTTTGCTGTTCATAAACCACAAGTGATCAAGCCACAATCCATAATTTGAAAAGCAGTGGTCCTACCTAACAGATGGCTTTTTTATTTCATTATATAGTGACAAATACACAAACAGAATGTAATCATAAAAGTAATTCTGGACCGTTCTCAAAGACAGATTGAGGTTTTCTTGCACTTTAGCGGCTATTTTTAAAACAAAGTAATTATCTCACAGTTGGCATTGTTAAGGCTTTAGGCCGTTTTCGTGTCGGTGCTATTACAGATTGTGGCTTTGGTAGTTATTCAAGGACATTCAAACAACTTACACCGATTCCTTATTAGCACCAAGTGCTGATTGTCTCACATCTCAAGTAAGATACACCTCTTAGGTCCTTTTTCATTACACATTCATAGATGTACCAAAATACTATATAATGATATAAATACTGATATAATATTTTGAAATAACAAGTAAACTAATGCACATACAAACACTCAAACACATCAATCAAAACTTGTGTAACTGATATATTTCAAATGAAGTGTTGCTGATTTTTTTTTCAGCAAGATAACGTTTCCATGATGGCAAAGTGCAAAGACAGCAAAATCAGTAATGCACCAAAAAGCAGCATCAATAAACATGTTCACTGTGTTCTGTGACAAAGCAGCTCCAACATAGCCCGTGGCTATAAAAGGGAAAATGTTTATCGGTGGACTGAGTTTTGCAGTGACTCTGCTTTAAAGCCCCAGTGTTTGCACTCACACACTAACAGATGCTCCCAGTGAATTCAGAAAAGCTCAATACAATATCAGATCATGACAAAAGGCAACTACACGTAACATTTCTTAAGAAAATACTCTTTTCTTCCATTTATTGATAAAGGCCTCTTAATCAAACTTTGACTAGAAATTGTTGTCAACAACTGAATCATGATAGCTGTCTTATTATGAAGACGTTGGCACAACATAGAAGGCAACAACATTGGCTTGAAAAACATGATTGCACTGAGCTACCATAATTTATGTGCTGAATGGCAGGAAATACCAACACTGTTAATCAATGCATGCAACTTTCACAAATGCTGTAGTGAGAGGAGGGAGAAGTTTAGCCAGAGCAGATTTGTTCACTACCAAATGTACAGCAGGACATCCTTCTCTCTCGGTGTATGAAGTGTGCAGTCATTATGAGATCTCCTTTGCCATCTCTACGTTCTCCTTGGAGATCATGCTAGGCTCCCCTTTCTGTGACAGCTGGTTTCCTGCCATTGGCGTTTCGCCTGCAGGCCGGGTCGGCTGCTCCTCCAGTTGCTCCAGTTCTTCCAGTATGGTCTGAACATGGCGAACTCCATCCCGTCTCGCTTGCCGTACATCTGCCCTGCCCTCTGGGTCGACTGAGTCCAGTGCTAAGAGCTCTTTGGTCAGCAGCTCCTCCAGTAACAAATATTTCTTATCATTCTTCTTTCCGTCGAAACATTTCACCTCTTGCTGCAGTTTGGCGACCCGTGCAACAATCTGTTGTACCTTAGCCAGACCCGGGTGCACTGGGCACTGAGCAGCCTGTTCAGCCTCCACCTTTAGGGGCGGGGCCTCCGGAGGAGTAGCTGCCGTGTCCTGGGCGTCTGCTTTTGCCGGTATTTGGACGGTGATGTCCGCCGTATGCTGCTGCTGCTGCTGCTGCGGTTGCGGCTGTTCTGCTTTCTGCGGCTGCTGGAAGTGTTGCTGCATCTGTGGTGAGTGTTCGGGCGGCTGAGGCAGTGGAGTTGTCTGAGGTGGGGGCGCCTGCTGGAACTGCTGTGGCTGCTGGAACTGCTGAGGTTGCTGAGGTGGAGACTGTTGGAACTGCTGAGGTTGATGAGGCTTTTGGCCCTCAGCTTCTGTGTGTGAAGGCTGGAGGACCTGTGGTGTGCTGTCAGGTTTCTGCTGAGGGATCGGCTGTTCCTGCTCCATTTTCTGTGGTGGTTCTCTTGTGAGGATATGCTGCTGTACCTTAAAATGTCAAGAGTCATAAGAATATGTCAGTGGCTAAATTTTATTATATTGAATGAAAACTTAACATTTTCTCACCAAACATTCATTAATTTTCTGAGACTAGTTAATGCTTTTCTGGGTGGCTGGAATGTGGAGAGCACTCTGGATAGGTCATTAGTTCACCCAGAGCTGACATATAAAGACAAACTATCATTCACTCTTAACATTCACACCATGGAAGCACTTTAGACTGACCAATAGACCTATGACTGTTTGGACTGTAGGAAGCAGGAGGACCTTTAGAGAACTCATACAGACTCCACACACAGAGGCCCAGCCAGGTTCAACCTTTGACCTTCTTTCTGTGATGTGACATAATAAACTAAACAGTATAATATCAGTCACCTTTATTTGTCAGATTGCCATATGCACAGAATATACAGAAAAACTGAAATTACAACTCTCTATGGTCCTCGTGTCACAGGGAACATAGTAGAACAATATAAAAATTGAAAAAACAGAAACTAGAATGTAACTATAAACATAAAATGTGAGTCTAAACAGCAGGTGTTGGAGACAATGTGCAATATCCTTAACTGCAATTTATGGAGCGTATTTATTTTTATGTATTTATTCCAAGTCTGTGTGTTATTGTCTTTTAATTGTTTTTACACTGCTTTTATCTTATGACTTTTATTCTGATTATGTGTTTTGATCTTTTATACTTGTACTCTGACAGACCTCTGCATAATACTTCCTATGTACTTGAATGTATACAAATGGCACATAAACTATCTTGATCTTGAATAAATATATACCATTTGTAACAACTGCAGATATTGTCTTTGATTTTTAAGGTTCAGGGTGTGTTGTTTGGTGATATCTAGTGGTGAAAATTCAGTTTGCAACCAACTGAATACCAGCTACCCCCCAACTATGCAGGTCACAAAAAGAACACTGTACTGCTTTTCCACTTCTGGTGTCAGTTTTGGCTTGTTTTGCTGACCAGTGTGGTGCATTTCCACTGCAGGGATAGTACTCCCTCAGTGTGATGTGGTCATAGTGACTCAACATAAACTAATGTGATGTTGTCTTGAGCGTGACTTCAGCGCCAATGGAGGAGGAACCGTAAAATGGTGCGTTAGAATTTATAAAATGAAATGGTGTGTTAAGGTTTTTTCAGGTGAGTAAACAGTGCTTTACAGTTCAATACGTGATTAATTTATCAAGACAGAGCCAACTTGAATATTTACGTTTTTCCAGAGACGTCCTGTTGGTTTGGTTTTTTTGTCTTGTGTCACAACCCAATGAAGTATATACCTAATGACGCAGCAGTGAATAGATCTGCGTGATTTTAGATCATGTTTCGTATCACTTTAGCTCCCTTGGTGATATCAGAAATAAACCTGGTTGTCCCTGCAGTCATGAGCAGAAATATAAAAAAAACATGACTAGTTCGGTGAGTCAAGTTAATACCATGACTGGAAAAGCAGCATTAGTTTAGTTAAAAGGATATTCGCTCTGGTCCACATTCAGACAAAGTAGTTGACAGTAACGCACTTTAATGCTAGATATCAACTGATGTATAACTGAACAAGAGGCAGAGGAGGTATGCACGTATTACAGACTAATGAAAGAAATTGGAGCTGTATTTCAGAAACAAATAGGTCATGTTATACCAGTCCTGTTTTGTTTCTTCTGAGCCTTTAATCATTCCCTATCATAATAATCCTATATTGGTCAGACTGTAGTAAAAGCAGTCTAGTTAAATTACCTGTGGTCTTTCTCCCATCACCTGTGATACAATCGGTGACTGGCTTCTGATGTGAGGTGGGAGGTGGATGGTTGTTGCGTCACGGTGCTGGGGGAGGAGTATTGGAGAAGCTCGTTCTCGGGGAGACTGCATGGCGGCAGAGTAGGGCGGCCATTCGTCTGTCTGAATGCGGTGGAAGGGCTGCTGGTGCTCCGTGTAAGGAACGCGTTGAGAGTACACAGAGGGATTTAACTGAGGCTGGGTTTGTGTGGGACCTCCTCCTCCCTCGTGGATCACTGGGATGGGGATGTAACCGGCCTGGAGACCTGTGCTGCTGGGCCGAGGGGGCTGGTGATGTGGAGCGGTGTAAACCTTACAGATATAACACATTCCCACAGTAAATAATAGCCTTTTATTTCAATTCAGGGATACAATGTGTAGCTCTGTGCAATGTTGTTTATTTTTTATTCCAGTGTAGAATGTTTGTTTGTTGTTCTTGGCGGTGGTAATTTAGTTTTCTTAAAGCTGCTTATTATTATTATTATTATTATCATTATTGTCATTTTATTTTAATTATCATTTGTACTTCTGCTATTATAAACTATATACATATACACACATACATACAAATATACGGTAGATAGATAGATAGATAGATAGATAGATAGATAGATAGATAGATAGATAGATAGATAGATAGATAGATAGATAG
>JAPSES010000112.1:0-21977 GCA_029822895.1 Maxillicosta whitleyi
CCCCCCCACAGAGAAACAGCAGCACACAACACAGTCAAACCGTAGGCGCCACAGTCAAACAGTGGGCAGGTTGGAGGGTCAGTAACAGCACATGGAAAAGATACAGCTCCAAAGCCAGAGACAGGGATGCAGAAAAGAAAACAGCAAAATAGGAGTGAGAGAAAATAGCACAAATGATATGAGAGTCTGAACTGTGAATGCAGCAGCCATAATAACAGTAATTTCCTTTAGGGGTTAATAAAACCTCTATTTTGTTCTATATAGGTCTTTTAAGTTGCAGAAAAATGCATTCCTGTTCACTGGCTGTTAGCATTAGGCAATCAAAAACACATTTCAGCCTGTTTTTGTCACTGGATCCCTGCATTTCAACATGCTATAGAATTGTTAGATGTTTTAATGTAGCAGGAAAAGGGAGTTTTAGTCAAAGAAAGTAGACATCTTGGATCCTATTAAGTGTCATTTCATCGGAGCTGCTGAGGAAGCTGGGTGGTGGGCTCTCATGACCAAATCTGTGAATCTTCATTCCTCACGCCATATTTTTATAACAAGTTGTGAAGCCGGAGAGGGGTTTGTAGTCAGGCCCAGATACGAGAAGCAGAGGGATGAGAGAGACCTCAAAGTGGTAATCAAAATCAGTGCTGTCATTCGTTAGCACTCTGAGCGGGGACCTTGTGGATAACAAGCAAAGGGGCAATAAGCAGAATGAAAGAGTGTGAAATGATATGGGAACATGAACAGACAGCAGCCCTGGCCCTCCTCAAAGGACCAGGACAACATGGCTGTCAACATTTATTTTGTTCCCATCATTAACACTAGAACAGCTTTGGCTTAAAGTTCCCCTGCAGCCTCATTTCATCTCGTGACATAATGAAATAAGTGTCTAACTCTGGTAATCACTGTTTTTGATGCACTTAAAAACTAACTTTTTTTTTTTGTCATTAGGAATTGCTGGCACCCCGGTTGTCTTCAACGTGAATGGAGATGCTCCCGGGCGCTACGAGATCTACCAATACCAGATTGCAAACAGTACCATGGAATACAAGATCATTGGCCACTGGACAGATCAGCTTCACCTAGATGTAAGCACATTTACCGACTGATTTTTCCAACTGATTAATCGGCCTGATTAATTAGTGTACCACTAATTAATCGACATCAGTCAATATGCAAACGATGTATTAAGGTTTTTGCTGCGCAGAGATACTGTTGCTATGCGCCTTTGTGTCTGTGCTGCCTGGAGAGTTAGCGTGACCGCTACCCCACCCCCCGTCTTATGAACTATTCACCCCCCACCCCTGTCTGTGACTTCCTGTATACCTCACAATTTCATTCTACAGGTGCGCCTCTGATATTCATAGGAAAATATAGTCATGTTCTTATATTCCGTTTCGGTTGGAGTCTGTTTTGTGCTGGAGGTCAGTCATTTGTTGATGTTAGGTAACTTTATATTAGGTTAATAGCTTTATCACTTGCCTACATGATAACACTGATTCATATCTAGAGGTGTCAGGGCAGTTTCTCCCATGAAAATATTGACTGCTGCTTTCCACCAGGAGCAGATGTGCCACTTCACAGCCCTGACATGGTTCAGCTCCATCTTTGGCAGAGCATCAGTCCACATCAAGAGTGGTCAAGAAGTGGCATGTAGTGTCTGTCTGATCTCCTGATTTGGTCATTTTTACTTGATTTTTTTTTCTACTGCAGCCATCAGTCAAATAGGCCCTGTGGTGAAATGGCTTCTTTTGGTTCTATTTGATTTACTGTTACTGTCCTACAAAATGAAAACACTTAAATGTTCTGAACAACATGGTCAAATTTTGTTCAACTTACTAATACATGAGCGTTTATATTAAACTGGTTCCTAAAAACAGGACAAAGGGGCTAAAAATTCAAAACACATTTAGACTAATGTTACGAAGCAAGTTTGGAAGCACTTTGGGTCCATTTAAAAATACATATTTAAAGAGATAAAAGAGAAACTGTTTTTCCACATAAAACACATTTTATATTACTTTTTTTTTTTTTTTTAAATCCAGTACATTTTGGGAACCAAACTAATTATACAAGGCAGAATGTTTCACAAAAATGAAAAGTGTTTCATAATCACTCGTGATTTATTTGTTTTTAAGTGGGCATATTTGGGATGTAATGTGAATGGACATGATGGGTTACACATAAAACCTGGAATGAGGCTGCAGATTCATGAAAAACCCACACCTGAAATAGAAAAACCATTAGGATCCTCAAATCTAACACAGTGTCTTTATTTTTAGCGGTATATAAGACCATTTCAAGCCATGCTTTGAAGATAAATGTATTAACACCTAGGTAGTCTTTTCTGTCCTAATTTTGTTCCTATTTTTGGCTTCAATTTTTTCACTAAAAATGCATAAATTATGAGATGGCTCAGAGCAAGAGTATAATGTTTTTTGCATTTATCTGATGTCATCATTAATGACATCCTGGGGAGAAATAAACGAACCCAGGTTCATAGAAGCACCCACTCATTCTCATAGAGTTAGCACAGGGTGTTTTATTCTGAAAACTGACCAGATATTCTGTGACTTTTCTGTATTTGTCTTCCTGTCTGTCTCGGCTGTTATGTGCTGCTTGACATAGACATGAAGCAAAGGCTATCAATAGAATTGGCCTGTATTTTTAGCAAAGAACAGAGCCAAGTCAGTTCTGGTAGGCTTCGGGAAACGAGCACTGTGTAGAGAGCAACATGGCCAACACAGGAGGCTGTGTTGATGCAGTAAAATGATGCAGCACAATCCGGTGGGAAGCAGGGGTTTTTCCTCATTTTGCTTGAGTCCTTAAATGGCTCTTTTCTGCTCGTCTGCAGCAAAAATACTGAACAATAACAGCTAGCGTTACCTCAGAAATGACTTAGTTAACATTAAACAAACATCTGGCTCCAAGCACAGCACAGACTCCATATAAGTGTACCCAAATGTTACACGCTGAACCTACAAACAGAAAAAAAAAAAAAAAAAAAAACATTAAGAAGGAAATTAAAGGAAGTTGTATATTTGCAAGATGGATTTAATCATATATAAGTATGTGTTTCAAGGATGATAGGATCAATGCAAACTCAAGAAATACTTTAATCATTTGTATTCAATCAACAGTACCAATAAGATACTGCCTCTTTGCTTATGACCATATTATTTCACGTTTACAGCAACTTCAGTATTGCCTCACATATTAGGATTTCATTAATTCACCTCTTTATTTATAGCAGTTATTAAACATTATGCTAAATGCATCTTGCTGGGATGGGTTTTACAGGGCTGCTTTTGACAGATATAATAAATCATCCTATTTGTTGGCTTTTAAAATTGATAACATGCGGGCTAATGTTTTATATGTAAACCGAGTGTTTCTATAGTATCTCAGTGAGATATGAGCCATACAAGTTGGTCCATGACAAGCTGAAAAAAAAAAACACAAACCACAATGTGCACTAACCTCATTTTTTATATTCTTTGCCATTAGGTTTTAGTAAAACAGCAGTTTTTTTTAGGACATACACATGCAGAGTGTCCACAATCTGCAGTGGTACATGTGTTCAGATCAACGTTGCATCATCTTAAATGGCAAACTTTGGAAAGAACAATGTGAATGTATTATTTTTAAGGTTATGCATCATTCATACACAAAGCCCCAGGTGTTCTTATTTTGTTGACGCACATTCTGAAGGTATGTTATTGGATTACTGAAGACATCAAGGACCTGAGTTACTGCTGCAGCCTCACCTGGCAGAGACCTCTAAGGAAAATAATAAATGCCTTATGGAGGTTTTTTTTTAGACACCACACCAATCATCTCAGCCATCCAGATGTGTATTTGAATAATTAAATATACCTGATCCATTTTCACATCCTATTGTGCCCGACAAAGCATCTTATGTAAACTGCTTTCTAATAAAACTATAATTGAATTAAAACAGGAAAGTGCTTCAATTGTAAGACTGTAGGTAAATAGACTATTTTTCCTCTAGTAAGCACAACATTCCTTGTGAGCAATTAAGCAGCAATATAGCTTCCTGTAGATTATACTTCAGTGGGTTTACACTACCATGTCTTGATAACGCCTGCTGTATTCATGTGGTGAATAACCTATTAAGTTTTTCATCCTATTGTGCACTTTTGAGTATGTAAACAAATTTAGAAAGTGTTAATTGAAGTGTCCAAAAGCCCTCATGCATTTTGCATTATGCTGGTTAATGTGGAACTACCAGAACAATAAGCAGTAAATTGTGTTAACATTTTTGCTGAGGTCCTCCATTAACTCTAACTGCACTTCTGCAAATGTAATAACAATGTGATCTCAATATTAATATTGTTTATTAAGAGATCAGGCTTTATAAACTGTTTTTTGGGTTGAATTTGTGTGATATGTATTCCCCCTCAGATCAATGAGATGCAGTGGCCTGGTGGGACACAAGAAATCCCCTCGTCGATTTGCAGCCAACCCTGTCGTCCTGGTCAGCGCAAGAAGACAGTGAAAGGGATTCCATGCTGTTGGCACTGTGAGAACTGTGATGGTTACCAGTATCAGGCTGACACCTACACATGCAAGATGTGCCGTTTTGATTTGCGGCCTAATGAGAACCACACTGGCTGCATTCCCATCCCCATTGTCAAGCTGGAGTGGAGCTCTCCATGGGCAGTCATTCCTGTCCTCATTGCTGTACTGGGCATCATGGCTACCCTGTTTGTGGTTGTCACCTTCATACGTTACAATGATACACCCATTGTTAAGGCATCTGGTCGAGAACTGAGCTACGTCCTGCTGACAGGTATCTTTCTGTGCTACGCCACAACTTTCCTCATGATCTCCACTCCTGATGTCGTCGTTTGCTCTCTGCGGAGAATTTTCCTGGGCCTGGGTATGAGCATAAGCTATGCAGCACTGCTGACCAAGACCAATCGGATCTACAGAATATTTGAGCAGGGAAAGATGTCGGTCAGTGCCCCTCGATTCATCTCTCCTGCGTCCCAGTTAGTCATTACATTCAGCCTGATATCAGTGCAGCTCCTCGGGGTGTGTATCTGGTTTGGCGTTGACCCATCTCAAGCCATCATTGACTATGAGGACCAGCGTACAGCCAATCCTGACAGAGCCCGCGGTGTTCTGAAATGTGATATATCAGACCTGTCCCTCATCTGTCTCCTGGGGTATAGCATGCTGCTGATGGTCACTTGCACAGTTTACGCCATCAAGACCAGAGGCGTTCCGGAGACATTCAACGAGGCCAAGCCCATCGGTTTCACCATGTACACCACCTGCATCGTATGGCTCGCTTTCATCCCTATCTTCTTTGGGACTTCACAGTCAGCAGAAAAGGTAAATTGTATATTTATCATGTGGTTTCAAATACCAAAGTTTGTCCTAGTTTTACAGTTTAGTAATAACCAAGTTTTCTATAGTTGTGCTTTCTTACTGTGAGCACACAATGACAGGAAGTCTATTAAATTCACATATTGGTTGACAGTTTTCCATTTACTATTTCTTTATATTTTCTGGGTCTCATTGTTACTCAAATGATGTTTGTGGTATGGCATCCCCCTCTTGTGTTTGTGGATGCTGCCACTATTCATCATGAGATGATGGGCTTTGTCCTCCAATGTGAGGATTACAAGGCTCTTAGTCGACTCATGAGGATAATTCATTTCACCTCAAGTCTGCTCAGATACGTTTTCATGTTTCTTCTACATGTTTGACACAGCGTCACTGAATGGGAAAACCAAGTAATCAGTGTGCATTCATGCACATAGAAAAAAAAAGATAATGTATATCTGTGTAGAGGCACAGAATTACTGTGACTGTTGATGTTTCTTGTCCATTAAAAGTGAATCGCAAATTATGGCTTGCAAGCGCTAATTCTGAAGTTGCTCAACACAAATGTTTATTGAAAAAGCAGAAAAGAAACAGTGAAAAAGTCACATTGTGAATAAGAATGGAAGCAAAAATAATTACAAAGGAAATGCTGTGGGCTTTATATTAAACTTCAGAGCAATATAATATAAAAATATAAGGCATCTTAAAGGTATGTATCACCTTTGATAGTAAAAATATTACAAGTCAAATGCCTGAACTTGAATAGGCAAAGAAAAGGCAGAGAAACTATGAAATTCCCTTTGTGTTCTCAGCTCTACTTTTCTATTCATTCACACATTTGCTCCAGTAAACACATAGTAACTCTTCCTCTTAACTTCTGTACACACTATTAACAGTTTTTGATGAATATAATACAATTATATGGGGAATTTGTCTGGAACAGCCATGTTTTGTGCTGTGTATCAGAGTGCCAAGTTCTACAGGCAACCAAATTTGTCATGAGGATCAACAGGAGACAAAAGAAAGCGCAAAACACTGTCACTGAGTCTTGGTTTTTGTTGTTGTTTTTTTTTTTTTCTTTCAACATCTGCCATGTTTGATTAAAACACCACGTAATCAACAGCTTGACATTAAATAACTGAAGTATATTTTTGGTGTTAGGGGTAGTAGGTGTAACCATTTGTGTCCCTGTATCAGGATGGATTCTTTGAAGTGGCAGTTCTTTTTCTTAATAGTGAGGCCTCACATGATTTTACGACTCGATTTATATTTTTTACTGGTTGTTTATCTGCTGGCAGGATGGCACTGATGGAAAAGAATATTCTGTCCATTGATTTTTGACAGCATGCGGATATTTAATTTCAGTTTGATCTTTGTAAGTCACCATCTTACCCCAGAGTACAGCGAGTGATTAGGTTACCTCATGCATGTAACATTTATGGAGCAGGCAGCCAAAACTAATAATCTCTGCTTTTCACTTTCAATCACTCGGATCTCCACCACTGAAGAGGAGGTGCACGAACTAACAGGCGAGATGACTCCAACAGAGGATAAATCCAATTCATTTTATACTCAAACAAATAAAAGACTTGTTATATTCTTATCACCAAGCACACAGATATATTTATTTACACCATGAAATTAAACTGTTTCATAAAAAAAAAAAAAAAAACTCAGACTATCCTCCGTAAAAAAATAAAATAAAAAAGAAGTATTCCAACTGGACAATGGACAATTGGACAAACATTCAGGAGGCAGGATGGCTGCAAGCAGAGCCCATGTGCAGGGTTTCCTCTATATCCATTCAATTTTGGTAGTTACAGAGTGCCCCCCCCTCGCCCCCAGTCATTGGTTTCCTGCACTGTACCAAAAGCGTATCGACAATGTATCAAACCAAAGTTTTTCCAAACCGTTACACTCCTAGTCACCACCCATATAATATGTTTTATTTCAATGATGTAGTCAATAGCCCAGTTATTAAGTAAAAGAACACAGAGTACTGACCTCCACACAAACCAATAGCCCATTCTTCTTCTCACAATATTACTGAGCCAGAAATGAACCACAAAGTATAACCCTGTGTATTCACCCCTTTGTCACTGTCTGCCAATAGGTTAACTCTTAACTTCTTATTTCTAAGCTTGAACAGGCTCTATGGTGTCAAACAAAGTTAAAAAACAGAAAAGAACAAAAAAAACAAAAAAAAACAGGCTCTGTCAAATCACAATTTGGAGGTTTGTGTCTGACTAATAATTTCACTAAATTCCATGGAAATCAGTGCAGTAGTTTTTATGCAACCTGGCTGATGGATGGATGGACAAAAGAGACTTCCCCAACCTCCCTGTTGAGGAAGTAAGTGAAGCATAACATTCCATAGTCTGACCAAAAAGCTTTGCTATTTATTAATATTGATACTCCTTGGAGAAACTGCAGAAAATATGCCCATTGCTAATATGCGTTGTGTATAGGTAGGGATGGCTTTGGCAGCTGGTAGGACCTGGAGATTTGATGCCAAATGAAAAAAGAGGAGCAATCCTCCTCCAAAGAAACTTCATAATGGCTCTGCCTGCTGAGGTTTCTGTCCTCAGTCTTGTTCCCTCACTGTGCCGATGGAGCAGATTGGCAATCATATCGGCGTGTCAGAGAAAATTTATGTCACCAAGGCCGATGGAAGTGGACAGGGGTCTCGGCTCTCCTCACAGAGTGACTCCACTCTGTACTCCAGAGGGGTAGCAATATTGTTCCGAACTCACCTCAGGCCACGTGTAATCTTCTCAGGAGATTACAACACTCCCCTTCTATCACCAAGCAGTGCTCATGTGCCTTTTGCTGTATGATGGAATACAATGCCCTATCGCTTTCATTTTACACTGACATCTTTTTTCGTAAACTGACACTGCTTTAGGGGCTTAATTTGAGACAGGTCTCTTTATAGTTTTCATGTGTTTAACACATAAACATACATCATATTGACTGTATGACGGGTCATTTTGTACATCTTTGCTTTTCTACTGAACTCAGTAGATGCCCTAGAAAATCTGTAATAAATGACCCTAAACACATAAGGTCCAGCTGTAATTGTGACCTCTACAAAAGGGTACGTCCCATATGCATAGTCTCCAAGTGTGCAGCAATTAATACATTTATTCTCAGCAACTTTCAACACCGGTGTCATCAGTCTACAACCGCTGAGCCAACCAATGTGGACCCTGATGGCAACATTACAACCTACTCAAAGGTGCTGTGGGAAGTATTTATTTCTGGCAATCATGGACCATTAAGTTGCGTTTCTATACAATAGCATCTGTGGTGCAGAGGCAGATGGTGTGCTGTCTATAATAATTAAGATCATAATGATATAAATATTGTGTATGTAGAATCGTTCAACGCGTTCTTTAGTTCCCTTTTGTTAGTGATTAAATCAATATAAACAATTAAAATAATCTGAAATTAATTTATAAAAGAAAACAAGCAGTGCGTGAATAGATTGAACAATATGTTCATGTCCATGTGAAAATGTAAGTGTTGAATTTAAATTATGGTTGCGCACTTTCAGCACATGTTTCTGCTTCGGGTAAAATCCCCTCAATGGGGGCAGAGTGACACTAGAGATATATGTGGTTCTATTTCTGGTGTGTTTTCAACAATTGTGCTACACCGATCCTACAGAAATACCATTTAAAATATATGCGATAAGATGATGCAATGTGAAACATCATGTATCATGTCTTCTAAGATTATTAGATTATGATAGTACCCGGTGAAAGTTTTAACACTTCAATGGCTTCAGTGCTCTGATGCTGTAAATATGCATCACCATCTGTAATAAGATAAATGTTGTACAAGTTCACATACAAACATCATATGTCATAACCCTATGTTTGGAAACATAATTTATAACAGTAGACATGCTAGTGGTTCGGTGCCCTGTAGGCTATTCCCATGCCAAACGACTCAGTCATTTATGATGTCTGCAAATTTAATGTCAGACAAAACCTCAGGCAAATCTTTTTGAAGGATGTCTGCCAGCTGTGTTTCCACTATACTCTTTTCATGGGATCTACATTTTCATTCAAGAGGAAAGTCAACTCTTCTCTTTTTCCCCCTCTAGTTTCTAATTAATACCATTAACACTGGAGTACAGGTTTTGGACATTGGGATTTGAAATTAAAATGGAAGGCATTTTTCAGATGGATGATCCTTTTAATTGATATGTAAAACATCATTATCAAATCTCATCTGCCCGCTTCTTTATTCACATACTCAGCAACAAATCAGAGAAGTACTGTGCAAAGGGATGATTATCATAAATGGGGAAAAAAAACACTTGCAGGCACTAATAATATGCTGTAGGATGTTCCTGTCTGCTCCATGGTTGTTGCCTGTAGCCATATTTCTGATACCCAGCTGTGAGTTGCAGCTGTCACTGGCTTCAGAGAGCACACAATCCTTATGCTGTTGTCTAAAACCTGAGGGCAAAAACATCTATACACAGAGTACATAGACACCCATCAGGGGGCCACTTCTATTAGTTGTATAATGCAACTGAAAAAATACCAAAACGGGGGCAGTTCAAGAGTGATAAACAGCACTAAGTAAAAGAATAATTGTGACTGTATGCCATCTCAGTCTTGGTTGAGTGCTGCTTTGTGAGGCAGAAATTAGCATAAAAATATCATCCTCCGTTATCCACATTTCACATGAGTGATGTATTGATTGTCTTACTTTGTAGACATAAAGTCTGTGGCACTAATACGCTATAGACTCAAAGAGGTACATCTCAGCCATTTTTCCTTGTATAGTTTTATTGAAAAATTGTCTCTCAGAGTAAAAAACATCAATTAAATCTTAATGGACTCGATCCACATTGTTCAACCCGAGTGGCAAAATTTAGAAAATTCATTACTACGTGCTCAACTCTAACAGAGCTTTTACAAAATGGAGCATTATTTAATCATCTGCTGTCTCTTCTGTTATGCAGATGTACATCCAGACCACAACTCTGACCATCTCTGTAAGCCTTAGTGCATCCGTCTCTCTGGGAATGCTCTACATGCCTAAGGTTTATGTGGTTCTCTTCCATCCGGAGCAAAACGTACCCAAGCGCAAACGCAGCCTGAAGGCAGTTGTCACTGCAGCCACCATGTCCAACAAGTTCAACCCTAAAGGCGGACTGAGGCCCAACGGGGAGGCCAAGTCTGAACTCTGTGAAAGTCTTGAAACACAAGGTTGGTATCCTCCTTAAGGAGTAATAAATAGATAGGGGACACAAGAACATCCCATTTGTTCTTGTAGACATTTACTTAGAGCAGTTGTTTTGTAGGTAAAATCAGTTATTTTAGTATAAAAATATAAGTTTGGTTTTTCCAAGTGAAATCAAGGGTGAATAAAGTCCTTGGAAATAATAATTTTAAAAAATGATAGCAGTATTTTTTGTAGCGCTTCTGTTAATGCTAACCAAAGGAGTGAAAATGAGCCAACGCAAACAATAAAAATGGAAGGAAATGAAGTAGTAGCGTAGACTATTATTTCTGGAAAACAGCGGATAATTATATCTATTTCTTATTTTAGATATGCTCTGTAATGCACAAGAAAATTTGTATATGATATATTGACAACAAATAAATGAATCCAATAGAAGGGGGGAAAAAAGGAAATAGCTTCTTTTTTTGCCTGGATAATCCTGCATTTTGAATATCAGGAGCAGAAAAATAGTGCCATTCTCACTAACTCTAGCCACAGTGGATTTGTGAATCAGGAGGTGTGACAGGGTGCCTACACTATTCTGATTTTGAAAAGGAAGAAGGAGACGGGTAGCTCAGAGCTGAAAAAGAGGATATTTCAATCACCAAGATAAAGTGTATGAGTAGGCAGTCCCTGTGTGGGGGCAGGCTTAAATCCAATCACGCAACCTTATGTTCTGATTAACGATTTATTCTCTCGACAAGCTGAACGGTAAAGAATGATGCGTATTAGCGATGAAAAGCCTGTGCCCACACTTGCATGTATACCATATTTTGACCTCAGTGTAGTTGTTCTACGTCTTTTCATTAAAAACCCCGTCTTTTCACTGCTGATTCTCACCCTCTGGTTTGAACTGTGAATCTAACAACTGCTCTTTGTGCTTATGTATCAGACTGTATTGAGGGAGGGGAGCCTTGTGAGGGACTTTAGACTCTCAGGTAACATGGTTAGGCAATGACTTTGCCCTTTTTATTCTGTGCAAATACTCTTTTCTAATTAATTTCTGCTAATGTTCACCGTAACACTTCTGCCTGCCTCCTCTATGCACAATCATCCCGAGCGCCCCTGGCTAATGTGCCGCCCTCTGAATGACGCAAGGCAGTAATCACGCCCTCACAAATGCACCCTTGACCAACAGACATAAACTTGGACAGACAATGTTGGTGTGCGGTGCTGTAAAATGGCCAATCAGTATACTAAACTCTGTTAATGTGGGAAGATGACACCACTCTGCTTGAGTGCAGGAGACAAGCGATAGCCATGTGTCCCCTGTAATTTGTTTCCCTGTTGACAAAAGAAGGAATTTGTGGTAATGGAACAACAACAACAATAAGAGTGAACAGGAAAAGACAGATGGGTCTGCCAGCTCCAATTCTTTCTGGACCATCTATTCTTTATCTTGGCCTCGCAGCACATAAATATTCAAATAAGGTTCATTTATCAATGCTTCTCTTGGAAGAGGTGCTTTGGATGAAATGGCGAGAATACCGGCCCCATTCACACACCCAACATGGCACTGACAAATATACAGCAACGTTTACCATTCTACATCTCTCCTCTACAGCACTTTTGCCCTGTCTCTGGCTTTCAGCTGCCTTCTGATTGGATTCATCCCCTCTGACATATTCAATCAGCCAAGGCTGCTGTGGGCAGATTGGCAGATTGGTAGTGTGATTACCACCACGGAGCATGCTTGTTGAGGACAGTTTTATTTTAAAAAATGACACTCCCGTACATGCTGGCACTTACCCAATGAAGAATGTGCGCATAGAAGCATGAGTGCGCACATACATACTGGTATGGCCGGCACATCTGACCAGCAGCGTGAAGAAGCCCCTGTGGTCACTGAGGTCATTACCAGCTCCGCTCTGCCCCTGGGTCTTATGTGTTTTGTTCATAGCTGATATAAAATATTCATTTAAGAGAATAAGGATCATTTTTAATTTTTATATTAAACAATGATGAAACCACTTAAAGTGCCAAGCTGGATCACGTATTGCTTTAATAGCATATTTGATGTTAAGACACTGATTTATGCATGTTTTGCTTGGTGCACAGAGTAATCACAGGTCTTTGCATGTAGAACAAGACTTGCATTTGAATGACTATTAATGCATTTTATAACACTGCTGTGATCTGCTTGGTGGTGAATTTTCATACAATTAAATTTAATCAGCTGTGAGGAAAACATTATGACCAAGTTTTCCCCTATTTCATGAATGTAACTGATATTCCCATTGATATGACATTTGCCACAGCCTATTAATCTGCCTCCGTACCTATTTCTGATGTTAATACCTTGAATGCAATCCATTTGGTAACAACCATTTTGCATTTATATTCTGTATTACAGCATTTCGACAGCCTTTACTTAGCAAATGACACATTTAAATTGAAATGCAATACCATGATGAGATCTCATTCCTATATAAGCTTTTACATTAATGTTCTCTGCTACAACTCTGACAGCTTCCACCTACACATGCTAGTAACAGGAGAGTGATGACATAAACATAACTATATAACTAGATATAAATAACTTCTTATCTATGCGGACACGGATCTGAGTTACTGGTTTGCACCTATTTTAATGCCTGAGTTTTCACCCTTTCCCTCTGTATCCTGCAGTGTTGGCGTCCAAGCAGACATACATAAGCTACAGTAACCATGCCATCTAAGACAGAGATGAACGCTGGAGCATGGGCCTGTCTGAAGAGGTATCATCTTATTCTGGGAACTACTGGGGAAATACTGGAGGATTTCCAAGTTGCAACAGAAGGTGGAAAGATGGGTGGAAAGATGGGAATTGTCAGTTCAAGAACACAAAGGATGTGTGGGGGTTTTTTTTCCCTAGAGAATGAGAAAAAGGCATAAACGCCAAATTTGTGACAAATTAGTTGATTATAAGAGGGAGATGAGTGATTTAAGGTGGAGTGGACAGTTAATTTTCCTCTTCCCACCCCATCAGAGACATGCGTAAGCGTTGAGCAGAGACATTTCCTGATGCAGGCTGAGCGAACCACCTTGAGCCTACAGTATGTTTTCCTTCTGAAGTGTATAGCACACAATTTCAGTTCTCTCCGAGGCTGAATCATCTGTCTCATTTCAACAAAAACAGGAAAAGGTGTTCTGTTTTTGCTGAATGCAGTTGACAAAAATCAAACCGCATAAAATAGTCATTATTTTTGGTATTATTGGAGCTGAAAGCTGCAGTACTCTTCAAACTGTACATGCCTTACTACAGTACATTCAGTATTCCTACATAAACCCGAGCATCTGAACACAAAAACAAAGCAGTGGGTCATCCCAGGTTTTAATTTGATTTAACGTTTCATGATACTGATGATGACGCCATCATCTTGGCAAACCTAGTGTACAGTCCCAGAGCATGCTTGTGGGAGAGTCACGTGTACTACTGTGTTGTGTTGTCAACGTCTATGGAATGCAACATTTGTCATTGTTGTCATTCACAGTGGAAATGTCATTTTTGGCCATTTCCCCGCTGGGTTACCCTCTGCTGAATAAAGAGACATTTTTTTTTTTTAAGCACTAAAGGAGCCAAACTCAAAACACCTTTATAGTTTACATCACACTAAAACTGTCAGCGAGGACTTGGGGACTCGATGATACATACTTTAAAACATCCCATATTAATTGGCCCTTATTTATCATGCACACTGCTGGATATGTTGCCAAATGGGATATACCTTCATCCCAGCATACATCTGATAAATAAAAGCTGCTAAAACAAACCTGAAAAGATCCGATACTATTTTTGTAGTATATTTTGAGTGCAATCAAAGAGCCAGCAAGCCAGTTCCATTGTACAAGCATTTCACTGCTGATGAGGGGTTCAGTTATTTCCTGGTAAACCTGCAGTATTTTTGATTTGTATTTCTGTATTGTTTTGTCTTTCTGCACCCTACTGACAATAATAATGATAATAATAATACTCATAATAATAATAATAATAATAATAAATATTACTTTAGACTGCTCTACAATTCTCTCAGTTTGATACAAATGTATAATCTGTTTAAAATGTCAAACACATATTTATCCCTGTTTGGGCGATATTATAAAGCAGCACACCTCTAAAGAACTGACTGATCGGAACAGTGACTATGTTTCATTTGTAGGTCATATATTTGTGTGCGTTGCTTGATAAATAAGGACCACTGCCTTCATTCTGTGCCTCATAACCATCATCCTGCCAGCCGTTCTACGGACCTCTCATGGTGTTCGCTTTTCGTCTACGTTAACTTTAAAACATGGTGTTCAATTTCTTTCAGATGGAAGAAAAGCCTCAATGTACAATTTCCCCCATAGTGTTGAAACTCCATTTCTGTCTCAAGTCACAGTATTTGTCAGTAACTCTGGAATTTGTCTCAAATGTTATCCTCAGCGATGCAAAAATCTGTATGTTGCATGTCAAAAATTCATAACAAGTCATGTGACCAATTTAAGAGAAAGGAGAAATGTCCAGAAGGAAAACTACTGCAGAGAATTATATATACGTAACGTTTCGGTTGATTTAATAATTCTCTCAACTCTCAGCATCCACAAAAGTCAAAGATGTTGCCGCAAATGTTTTTCCTCATTTGATAAAGTATTGTTTGTGGGATTGTTTGTGTTTGTGAATATGATAATTTTAATTTTGTTTTTTTTTTTTTTTTGTTTTTTTTTTGCTTTTTGCCACAACTCCTTTTATTTTTCTAAAACACTTTGTCTGTGTTACAAAATAGAATATGTAAGTGCTGACTGAAATTAAATGGCAAGTTAATGTACGTTATTAAAATGGATTGATCATGTCTGCTTTATGTACTGAATTATTTAAAAAACAAAAAAAGAAAGCTAAAAAAGAATTACAGTGCCTGGATATTTATGAATTATCTATAGAAAAAAATTAAAATGTGTAGAGCATGTTCATTTTTATACAAGATATTTCTAATAAAAGATTGTTTTGCTAACAAAGTGTGGTTACTTGACTTCAGGTATTAAACAGTTGTTTGTTTTTTTTCTCCTCGTTCCTGCTTTAGGGCCCGACCAAGTGAGTAAGAGTGAGAAAGCACTGAGCAGAAATACTAATCATTCCATATCTGTTTTTAAAAATTAATATAGCAGCAACCAGAATAGCTCAAAGTGTAAGGCTAAGCATGTACTGTAACATGCCATTAAGGAATAATAACCAAATATTTAATAAAAACATGAATTTATCATCAGTGAAGAAAAAATATACAGCAGTTATTCAAGGTTTGGAAAAAAAATATATTAAAAAAATTCTGTTCCTCAAGGAAAGTGCAAATATTTAGCATAATACACTTTTCTTAAAATATGAGAGTACATTATATGCAAAAATGAAACTGAGATAATATTTTATTTTAGTTTTAAAAGCCATTAATTCATTGTAACAGTAACATGGTTCAATGTGATGCACCAGAATAAGCAAAGATTTTATTAAGACACTGATAAAATTATGTATTTGACCACATATGTTTCATTACTATATCTACTACACATATTTATGCTATTTTTTTTTCATAATAAATAATATTCAGAAGCATTATAGTATTTGATTATTATGAAATATAAGATTAGACAAGAATATATTAGGAACATTTATTTACACGTTGCTATTTACATTCTGAATTTATGCTGAATACATTCATTTACAACCAATACTGTTTTTAATTTACACTGTATTCACATATATTTTCTTACATATGAAGTTGTAATTCAGTTGCAAATTAAATAAACACAGTTTTAGAGTTTACTAATTAATCAAAAATATTATTTTAAAGAAAAAAGAAATTCACCCTGATGTTCACTTTGGCTTGGCCATGCCCATTAGTGGAATATGACATTCAGTGCACAGAACTGCATGTGAATACACCTAGAGACCTCTGAATAATTTATCAACATGAATTATACCAATTGGAAAGCCACATTCAGATCACACACGTCGCCTTACAATGGGGTGGCCTGAAGCCAAGACCTCTACTTTTACATCCCATGAAATAATCAGGATTTTCCATCTTACCGTATTCACTGCTGAATCATAAAACCATGTGATTTGCCAAAGGAGTAGCTGTCAGAGGGGTGGAAAGACAAATCAATTTCACCATCAGTCAAAAGTGCTATATTGGAAAGTAATATAGTGAAGATCTCAAAGGCCACTGTTGAGCTGGGGCCTCTTCTTTAATACGTTCCTCTGTCATTTTATTAAAGTCCAACTCCACCCCCATGTGAGTGTGAAAAGTGCTAAAAAGTCAGCCTGAGAGGGTGGAGGTGTGGATGTGAGAGAAACAAGTAAATTCAGTGACATCCTGACAAATGGACACTGTCACTGAAGATGTAAGTTAGGTTTCTTTTTCTTTCATTTTATGAATAGGGTCAGCACAAAAAAAGGATTTTTATCAACCAAAAAAGTGAACATCAGCTGAAGTATTTATTTATGCCGGAATGATTTCAGTGTTTACAGCAGATAAAGCACTTTCAAATTGGAAATTAAAGCCCTGAAGTTCATGAAAACCATTATTTGCATTCTGAAAAATGCTATTTAAATGTGTATTTGCGTTGAGTTTTCATCATAGGCATTGGTGATCACATGATCTTGGAGCGTGACTGATCTGAATAAACAGGACTGTACAGATCAAGTCATCAAAAATAAATAAATAACAGAACTTTTAAAAAAAATTCTACTGAGTTGACATTAGTTTTAAATGGTTTGTACACTGGTGTATTTGGGACATTTTACAGACAGCATTGCTCTAATCTATGGGTTTGGAGCATTAACATCACTATTGCAGGTCACTAGGTTAGTGAATTTATTTATTATACTTATACAGTCAGCCTCTATCCACACTAGACTATTCAGGTTTAGTTCACATTCATTTTAAAGGTTTGTATAATGCATTCAAGAATCATCTATGTTCATGAGCTGTGGGTCCAGTGTCTGAACTCCATCAGGCAATGAGTCTGATTTACACAAATGATTATGAATAAATAACATATTTAATTCATAATAAAGCTCAGAGACAGGGTTAGATGGAGGCAACTGATTTGCTGTGGTGACCCCTGAAGGGAAATGCCGAAAGGAGAAAGAAGAATCCATAATAAAGCTCAGACTAATTTGTTTATCACAGTGTGTCTAAGTTATTAATCAAAACAGTGCATCTGTTACAGCTGTGCAAACCGGAAAATGTCGACCAGTGTTTACTCTGTCTAGATGTTGTCAATATTGAGGAAAAAAAAAAAAAAGTGATGCAAAAACACAGACTTTTTAGTCAGATAGTAACAATAATAAACTCATATAGCCCAAGCCAAGAGAAAAACTTCAGGTCTGGCAGTAACTCACCAACATTTCATAAAAGTTGACAAAACTGTGACTCAAACCATGATTCTACCTCAGAAGATGTCACATGATCTTGAGCCATGTTGCCCTACAACCCTATTTGGATCAGACAAATGGTTCTGTGAGGTAAAAACTATTGTTTTTAATCAAACAAGCCTGTTTTGGAAGATATACAAGCTTCAGTTGGCATAGTTTCACAGACTTCTTATGGAAAGTAGGTGGACTCGAATGTTGAGCCTTTTGCACTCATTAAATATTGCAGAAAACACCTGATTTTATAACCAACAGCAGCGATGTGTTTAATCACAGCAGAGTTGAGTCACAGTAGATATTTAGTTTATAGTAAAAAAAAAGAAAAAAAAAAAAAAGTAGTTTATTTTATTTTAGCAGAATAAAAACCTCCAACCAGGCCACTAGACTGTTACCATTCTGTCTTCTACCACTTATCTTAGTCTGGTTAGTTGGGGCAGCAGCCAAAATAGAGAAGCCCAGACACTTCTCATCCAGGCTTCTCCAAGGGGAGTACACATGCAATCCCAAGCCAACAAACAGATGTATCCTCCTGTCGTAGGGTGAGTGGAATGGGTGGGTGGATGCTATTGTGAATCAGCAGGGGGATGTCCGATGTTAAATAAGAGCAAAAATCTTTTCTAGCCTGTGTCCCTTTTTACGGATCTGCTCCAAAATGTAACTGGTTCATCCTCATATTCTAACTTTACAGCAAGGTGTATAAAAACTGACGCAGTAATTTTTGCATAATCCTGATGACAATATAAAGGGACACATCCACCTTGGCAGACATAATTAAAATGTGTGTGTATTGCGAGTTAAAACAGAAAACAAAACTGAACCTTTTTCTTATATTAAAGGTGTGTTAAGGGGCCTCTTAATAGGCTAATATGAACTATAAAAGTTGATGGACTGATGAGATACAGACCTAGTCAAACTTTCTTTATAGTAGATTTATTAGAGGGTAGAAATTGCCACCTGGGTGATCATTGATAGGCATCATCATTAGCCTTGTGAATCCCCTGCCTTACACAATTAGCAAAACAGCAGTGTGCAGAAAATTGTGTGGCCTCTCTTCCTCTGATCTATAGGAAACTGCCCATTGAGGAGTTGAACATTTTTCAACTTCTAATAGCCTATCCTCCCTGCTGCTCACATCCCCAAACCACTGCAAAGCATTTATAGTCTAACAGAAGTCTCCCATACTCATCACTTTTTTTTTATTATTCATCCAACTCTTTCTTCAAGCATTTCTCTGCATCTATATTACCTTCACCAGTTTCAACAAAAGATCGATGACCAAAATAGAAGTGGGCTCTTAATCTACAGTTGGTTTATAAATCTACACCGCCGTACTTCTTTAATGTCTTTAGAGTTGCTGCAAGAAATCTGTCAAATAAAAAGTTTCCATACTATTTTAAAAGTATAATGGGAATAACATTTTTTTAGTAATATTCAACTTTGTTCATGACAAAAAGGAAACTTTGCTGTATAAATAATAGTACTGCACTTTTATATTCACTGGTCAGCCATAACATTCCCGTTGCTCACCTGTGAAGTGAGAATAATATTGATTATTTCCTTCCAACAGTATCTTTTACTGCAGGGGTGTCGAACTCATTTTAGTTCAGGGGCCACATTCAGCTAAATTTGATGTGCAGAGGGCCGAACCAGTAAAATAATGACAGAATAAATACATACATAATGTCACTCTAAACTTTTCTTTATATTTTACAGTGAAAAAAGTAAAATGACATGATAAAAATGTTTATATCTAAAATTTATCCATTCAAACAATGTGAATACTATGAAAACTATAATCACTATGATGCTTTACTTTATCATTTCCACATGTACATTGTAACTTATAGATCACAACAAGGTGGAATATTATTAAAATTACACATACATTTCTCTTCAGACATTTCAGGTTATTCACATTTTTTGTGAAATTATACTTTGTTTTAGTCTAAATATATGAAAACATTTACATTTACAAAGACAAACATTTGGATGCGAGTATTTAGAGGTTATTATGACACTGAATTGGTTCTAATGTGGAACCTGAACTAAAATTATTGTTAATATTTGAGTGTAATTTTAGCATTTCACAAATTCATCCCATGGGCCGGACTGGGCCCTTTGGCGGGCCAGATTTGGCCCCCAGGCCGCATGTTTGACACCTGTGTTTTACTGGATTAGATACATTAAGCACCAAATAGACATTTAGTCCTTGAAGCTCATGTGTTGGAAGCAGCAAAATAGTCAATAACCATCTGTGACTGGGTCAGAGCATCTCCACACCTGCAGGTGTTGTCGGGTGTTCCTGGTCTGCAGTGGTTAGTACCGACCAAATATGGACTAAGGAGGAACACCCCAAACTCAGAACAAAGTGAGCGTCGGTGGTAGGTGATGGATAGATGAACCTGATCCAGTCATGGCGTTACCTAGCTTGTAATGCTATTACTTGGCGACAAACATCAGAAACTTTAATTACTGGGTTCAATATGAGGACACTGAACCCTTATTATACTTATTATACTCACCTCCTTTCTTCTTACTCTAAATTTACTGGAAATATGATTGGGCCGTCCAGTCTTAAAATCTGGATCCAAAACAGACACTCTTTTGCCCTACAAGCCTTTTCTTTTACAGCAGTGGTTCTTAAGTCCAGTCCTCATGGCCCAGTGTCCTGCATGTTTTAGACGGTTCCCTCTTCCATCACACCTGAAGCAATTAATGATCAGCGCATCATCCAGCTCTGCAGAAGCCTGATAACGATGTAATGGCTTCCAGGTGTGACGGAAAGATCTACAACATGCAGGACACTTGGCCACAAGGACCAGGGTTGAAACCACTGTTTTAGAGAACGACTAGCAGCCAATCGTATGTTTCTTCCATCTTTGCTGGACAGTACCTTTTCTGTCAGGGCTGGTTTAGGTATAAAATATTTAACAAAACTATATATTAACTGTTTTACTGATTTCCAACTACTAGTTAAATATTTTTCACTCCCTACGAAGCTTTTTTTTAATTTTTTTTATTAGATATCCTCATGCTCCCAGTTTTTCTTGCTTTTCCTAATGTTTCAGATTCAAATATATATTTTTGGAGCATCATTAAAGGGAACAATTTCCGTCATCTATTCTAAAATCCACAATCTCCAATCAAGCTTGTCTAGTGCCCTTAAAAAATATTTGGGAGACTACCTCGGTGATATGTAGGAGGAGATTTTAAGAAGGGTGCACAGGTCATCTGTTTGTGCTTAACATGTTTCACTCAATGCAGGGTTTTACATCGTGCTCACGACACCAAAGATCGACTGAAAAAATATCTGCTACAGTGTCTCATTTATGTGATCAATGTCAACGGGGTACAGCAAATTATACACATATGATTTTGGTGTTGCTCGTCTTTAAATATATTCTGGTCTCAAATCTTCTTCTTTATTGACAGCAACAGGAAAGAAAATGGTTCCTAATATTTTGACTGTTCTGTCTGGTGTTGTGCCTGCTCCACTTAAGTTTTTTCCTATGTTAATACGGACTTGATTGCATTTATTTATTTATTTATTTTCCAGGAGACTTGATCCATGTTTACACTACATGGTACCTGCTTGACTTGACTTTTTGCATTTCCATTGTAAAAAAAGGACCTAGAATCTGGTACATGGTGCAAGTTTTTTTGGTATCACCTCCACCGAGATTCCAAAATGAAATATTGCATGTCTGACCTTTTTGTTTTTTGGCCAGACAGTATTGGCACCCACTAACAGGTCCCATTGGAATAACATAATCAAAGTTCACAGTGTATTACCTGTCAGTGGTTACAATATTATGGCTGATCAGCATATTAAATAAATAATGGAATTGTGTAAAATGCAATTTAAAATAGAAATGTAATGGGAAACATTCATTAAAGTCATAAATCTGGTCCTTATTAGACTTTTACTTGAGATAAACATATGAAGAGCTCTTTTCCAAAACACTAGCCCCATTAGTCTGTACTGAAGTAGATAATATAA
>JAPSES010000114.1:8275-18302 GCA_029822895.1 Maxillicosta whitleyi
CATTTAAAATATTTTCTTCAAAACTAAAACAAATTCAACAAGTAAAAAAAAAAAAAAAAAAAAAAAGACTAGACAAAAAAGCCAAATCCTACATTCACAAAAATCTGTATCATGCAGACTTTCCCTTTTATTTTACTATGATATTTTTTAATAACAATAACAGCCCCAGATACAGATTTAGAGCTCAAAACATTTTAACATTTATTAAAACGCAGTAAGATAGTATTAAAAGTAACAAAGCTCTAGCAGTACACTACTATTTATGTGAATGATTTGCTCATGTTATGTTTATACTGATCCGTGCAGGGCAGGATGCTTGTATTTTAAGCAAATGTGTCCTGGTATTCTTTTTCCTTTATAATCCATGGCCAACAGACAAATAAAACCAGATGAGGGCTAAGATATCAATTTGTCTTAAAATACAAAAAGCAAATCTAGGGCAGGTTTGGGGAGGAGTGCTTTGGCACGTACACTCCTTGTAGGATACGCTGGGAAATTCGCAGTCAAACATTTCATCCTTCCTGTTTTGTCCTCATCAGGTGCAGTGATCACATAGCATTTGGTCAAACGCCATTACAAACCGCACTCCTGTTTATGACACCGTTTTAATACCGTCGATTATTGGATATATTGGTTTGGAACAGAGGAGTAATGAAAAGAAGAGAGACTGATGGTAACGTGTCAAAGCAGGGTTTGAATTATGTGTGAACTATTGTTGTTTTAGTTCCAAGTAACAGTATTTTCTATCTGAGGCGCTTTTTTTTTATACGATACACATGTAACTTTCCTCCATTGAGTAATCATCAAGAAGATGATAAAATGCCTTTTCATAGTTTTTTTTTTTTTTTTGTCATTTCTGTGTTGGATGTCAGTGGTGAAAGTGAGCCCAGAGCGCAAACATGTGCATAAAATGAATCAAAAACAGTGCAGATGAAATACACAGTTAAACACAAGCACATGTTTCACTTTAACACAATACTGTCACAGCCGTGTACAATACCATCGCAAGGTACATAGTAGTATGAAAAATTATTATTATCACTATTTGTATTTTTTTCCACCAAGGTAGAAAAATAAACTTCAACCAGATGTCAATAGAATAGAATAGAATAGAATGTATGGCATTATCTCTTTCCTCTGTGTGGTATTTATGGTTTATTTGATAGGGAAGGGTACATGAATATAGATAAACAGAGAACTTACCTAATTAATAGTAGGCATTATGATAGAACAGAATAAAATAGAATGTATGGTATTATCTCTTTCCTCTGTGTAGTCTGATTCATCTCCTTACATTACCCACACCAAATAATTTATTTTCTTCAAACACGGATACACAGATTTATTTTCCTTATATATCATCTTCATTTTTAAAAGGGGAAAACACATCTATCCCTTCTGTGTGCGGGTCATTTAACTGCTATTAGTAACAATAACTGAGTAATTCTACAACATTTTCAGTGTCATCAGGCTCTGAAATTCCTCTGCAGAGAAAACATGAACATTATATTATTTATTAAAGGAGAAAGCCAGACATATTTTTTTTATACTGAGATTATTTGTTTTCCATTGTGATAATCCAGATCGGATTTAGGCTCAAGCATGTAATGATGTTTTTTTGTTATAGCTTCCTCAGACCTGACAAGACCTGGGCTAACTGGACTAACCTAGGGTCTGTGTGCTACATATGATATCTGTACACAGTTTTAGGCAGAAATCAGACTTTTGGGTGTGCAAAGAAAAAATAAATAAATTAAAAAAAATCAGGGGGTGCACTTGTTTTCCTGGTCGCCGACCAGCATTGAGTGAATCTCCTGCTACATTGAGTTTTAGGCCAATCAGATTGCGTGTTTCTTGGAAAACTGTAGAACTGGAAGTCAATTGGTAGTTGTGTAGTTTTGCTGTATTTTAGCGGGAAAAAAAATATGGATTTAGCCAAAATTAGCAACTGACAATGTGAGACACAAATATATAGATTTTTGCACGACTTTAGCCAAGGCATACACTGATTTTTAACATTGTTTTTAGAAAGTTGGCCATGCAAATGGCGGTTGCACAGCTCACTACCTGTATCTGTACTAATGTTAATCATATTCTCATGTAAATAAAATGCAGAATGTATTTTTCTGGACACATAGTATAAACACATGCCACTTCAGAGTTAGGGTCACATTACCTCAATAGCCTCTATTTGAATCAAACATGTGTAATATTACTGATGACTGGCAGTTGGACTGGTTGCCCTCTGTCATGGCTGTTGCCTCCGTGTATTGCATTATGGGATTGCTTAATATACTACAATATCAATATTTTATAATGATTTAGCCTACTGAAAACAGGCTACTAAGACATTTTGGTTCTATAGTGACGTTTGCAGTTGCTAGGCAGCTTTCCTAGAAATGGACCAATTAGAAAAGAGGGTGTTCAATTGGAGATGGGGGCGGAGCTAAACATCCAGTTTGAAGCATAAGCATAAGATAAAAATGTTTTGTTTTTGTTTTTTACCGTTAAACAGTAACTGAAAGAAAATATATTGTTGCCGTAATTTTATGCAGGTCATGAATGTAATCCTTTAATGGTGGCAGCACAAAAACTACACTTGATGTCATGTGGTACAGCATCTGTGATTATAAACGCTCACTATACTTCCACTGCACAGTAGATCTTCAGGGTGATTGGAGTGGCTCAATTCAAAGGTGAAGTGATTGCACTTCTTTATTTGTTTTTTTGTTTGTTTTTTTTAACTCCAATACCATCACAATACCCTTGAGGTCGATCTAATTGATTGATACCCATGTGTAATTTTTGTGTCGAGGGGAATTAAAGAAAGCAAAGAACTAATAATGATTAAGTATTAGTGATCCAGAAGCCATTTGGGATCAATGATTTACAATGGAGTTGGTTTAAATTGTTAATATCATAATGAATTACTGATCATACGTTATTACCTCTTGTTAGTTTTCTTTGGTTAGTACAAAAAAAGCAACAACCGGGATTATTTGTAAATGTGTTATTGGATCTGATCGAGCAAAAGTGAACACCAACATGAAAAAAGTACATTTGCACACATCATTTATCAATTGGGCTAATTTTTTTATTTTTTATTTTTTAGCTAAAGATCCATATTTTATGGAAGTGTTACCCTTTTTAAAATACAAATTGATTGTATTTTTTTACACCATAGCCATAGCTTGAATTTGACACTAAAATTTATATCTAAAAAATGTGAAACTGTAGTAAAATCTGTTTATATTGATGATTGTTAAGTTTCAAATATTATGTTTTGATTATTTTGTGAATATTATTGATATTTATGAGTTCCTTAAAAGGCCTTCCCCAAATTTTCTTAAACATAATGTTAAAGTGCTTATAAATACCTGCTCAAATATGTTTAATACATGTATATAAGTTACTCTGATTACATGACAGAGACTGTTGAACACAAAATGTGTCCACGTGTTACCGCTTGATCGGACCCATTATTATTTTTATGATAGTATTTTTTTAATTAAATGAGAATTCTGAAGTAAACAGTTGTATTAAGGTGTTGATATGGAAACAGATTTTTACATTTACAGATATTTTTGGTCTCCTCTTAAATAAATAGCTCTCATAAGTGATCATGAAGCGATGATATTGCCAGAATCGTATGTATATAAGGATCACGAATAACGTTTCTTTCTGGATCCTTTTACCATTAGAGTTCATCAACGCCGTATTGACATGTTTTGGCTTCCATTGAAAGCATCAAAGGAAGAATGCAGGAAAATCAATACAAAAAATATTACCTAGTTTAGACAAGGTTGTAAGGTTAGCGTGGCAGAGCAACAGACCAACACCTGGGCTCATAACACCAATTCAACTGCAGCGCGTTGAAATCCAAACACAAATATCTCATTGGCTTTGAGCAACTTACAGTATTCTTTACTGGTTTTTCATCACTGTTTGCAATAATTCGTACAATAACAGAAGCTTGTTTACTCATGTGAAATTGAATTACAGACAAATGAGTTCTTACTCCCCCACCGTTAAACATTCGTTTTGCTATTATTTCCATATGAAACATAATTTATTGAATTTCTGTCCCATTGGTTGTCTACACGGTCTCACTGTTTCTAAATCACTACCCTTCCTTCCACTTCACCTGGTCATTCCATGGCTGACTTTCTATTTTTGCTTGGGTTTATTCAAAAGTAAATTACTAGGGCAGTAACCAGTGCTGGACTCACCTATTTGTGTGTTTAATTGGCCATGTTGTCGCTGGAGTTAATTGGTTCTCTGAGTCCAGGTAGTTACTAAATGTTTGGCAGCATTAGAACCTCAGCACTTTTCCATTAATGGCGCGTGAAATGAAATGTTTGATACTGCAAATAAAATCAGTGATATTCAAGGATGTTATGGTTGGTAATGTGTTGAAACTGCCATTTAATGGGTCCTAGAAGATTGGGGTAGTGTCAGCCGGAACCGCCTGGGCCCTCTCCTGACATTGCTAGTTGCCTCTCCATTCCCTTAACGACTGTCTACACTGATTACACAGACCCCCCAAAAGCTAAAAGCTGGGGAAACAGTCTCTATTAGCAGTCCAATTAGAGTCATTAGCATATTCAACTTCATTTTGATGCAACGATTATGCTGTGCAAAATATAAACCTTATATGGTGGAAATTTGCAGTCAATAAGAAGCCAGTTTAAGGTGAAAGAGAGAATAGAAAATCTTCAAATGCTCTCATGGATACAGCAAAAAATGTGGACAAAAAAATTAATAAACGTTTCCCGAGTGCTCATTTCAATCGACGAGGTCAAGATACAGTTTACCATACATTCAGTAGTAATTTGACAATATTGCTTGAAGGGTCAACAATCAATAAAACATTGATCTATCCTCAAAAATCAGCATTAATTATATAGATTTAATCTGGCTTTAAATTGCACCGACGACAAGAACGGAGGCACATACAAATATGAGTAATTCTGATTCTCATGACAACTCTGACATTGATAAATGGTGAAAACAAAGCGGGGCTGTTTGCGAGGGAGAAGGGTGACAGACAGGTTTTAATGAGCACGGCGGTGTGACAGTATCAGGTGAGAATGGAAATGAGGCCTCAATCTATCTTTGCAAAGGTTATGTCCCTATTTCATAAGAACATACAACCCCGCAGTCTTTTGCGATGTAATTTCCTGTTTTTTTCCATCTTCTATTTTTATGTCTCTAAATGGACACTGAGAGATGACAAATCAGTTTTTTTCACTGCTTGACAAAAAATACTTAGGACATAATAAATACACTTTTTTTTTAGCAAGCATAAATTATATTTTGCCACACTTGATGATGTTTTGTTTGCAGTCAAGGTTGCTCATTACCGAGGATAATTTTTCACTTTCATTAATTTATAAATGCATAGTTTGACACATGCAAACACGCAAAATGTAATCTTAAATAATTCACATGGGGGGGCATTACCACCTTGTAATATACATAATAGTCTGACCAGAGGAATGAGCTGCGTGCCTCATCATGGAAATCAATATACAGTGTTAAATTTATGACTCATGATCCCTAAGTCATCTATAATTAAGCTGAACGCTATTGATAAGGCAATGGAGTACGTCACCTATTGATATGGTATAAATTAGTCGACCCAAGTGCAACTGAAATCACAGCGGTATATAGTGAACAGTCATGTCACGTTAAAGATTATGTAAAGGAATAAGAGAGAAACAGCCAATATCACAAGAGTCCAAAATAATAAATGACATTAATAATGCAATAACGAAAATGTAGAGAAATACAACATGACTATTTGACTCAGTCGTACTAAAGCCAGAAAGCTGACAGCGTGCTTTTGACAAAACTCAGACACTCTCAGAACCAACGCGAGTATTTCACAGTACATCTGTTAGTGTTACCAGCATTTCCTGTTGGCATTTTATGACGGTGAAACAAGTGAAACATACACCCTCGTGTAATTTTGTGCTAATTTGACAGTCAAAATGATGAATGATTAACAAAGCACTGAGTCATTTGTAGTAAGGAATTCTGACTGAAGACTCTAATCAAAGCTCTAGGCTGTTCATGTCGAGACACGTGTCGTACATTTACACAAAAAAAAAAAAATCATCCAGTGTTTGTCTGATGAGCCGGTGAAGGGTTTACCTGCATCTGGCTCAAATATCAGTCATTTCCAGAGCAGAAAGACCTCTAACTTGTGTATCAATGGGTAAACATGCAGGAGCGAACACGAGCCTGTTTTTCTGCGATAAATATTCAGTTGCTGATGACTGGACAAGATAACCAATGTGTCTTCGGAGGTTATCGCGGAGACTGCCACATTTGGATATATTTTATCAGAGTTTATCTGTTATCTGTTTAGCTAGTGGCAACCACAGAAATCAAAAGAGGGGAGATTTGGAATCAAAATGAGATTGTACTTAGTGAAATCAATACATCTCTGTGCGTAACCTTTTGTGTAATGTATGGACAGGGATGCTACATTTTCCTGTGCTTTTAAATGTTAATAGACCATTTTATGAATGGCTTAAAAGTAGTGATCAGTGTTCATCTCACTAAAATGTCTGCCCTATTTGTATTAAAGAAATGTCAATTATGCCATACCGAATAGTGTCATCAACATCAGTACATAGCATTATATATCAATAAAATACATAAACAGGGACCTAAAGGTTGAAAGCTAAGGGAGATGAGATTACTAAGATTATATTTAATAAATGCCATTTGTATGCCCCTGCTGATGTCCCTGATGGAAAACCACACTACAGCCTTCACTGTCGATAAATAAGTGAATGAAGTAGATACAAATTCTATTTTCTATCACCTACACTTGATGAGAGAATAAAATTGTAATTAATAAAACACCCAAGTGCCAGCATCTCAGATTTATTCTATACCTTTTTTGCCAATTAGGCCTTTCAAGGTGGGACCTCTTTTGAAAGAGGCTTTTAGATTAATCATATTATCTGCAGGTTTTGAAACAAGAATGGTTCTTGACCTCCTCTTCCATAAGAATCCATTATCTTAAACTATCACAGTAATCCTGGCTTTGGGAGGGGAGAGAAGGAAGCAAGAATCAAGGCTAATAGATAGCAAATAAGATTAATCTATGATCTAAGTGCCGATTACACTTGGACCTGCCCTTGAACACTCAGGTGTAACCTTGAGATCTGCATCCACTCTTAGCCAGCAATTGGATTGAAAGTCCCTTAAGGGCCTCGGGTGGTGGAGGGGCACTTTGCCAAGACCTTACCCCTGAGAGATCAGAGGCCAAGCAGCTTAACCCTTACAAAACCAAAGGTGTTAAATATCATAGGTAATGACTGGTTATAACAAATCTATGGAAGCCATTTATTGGTGTGCTGCCCTGCTCATTATTTAGTACCTAATAAAGCACACTTTGAATCCATTATGTATCTATTCACACTAAGAGGCGCATAAAAATATACCTTAGCGCTAATTTTACGACGCTTTATATAAAAAGGGAATATGTAGATTCAAGCTCTATAGATAAATATTCACAAAATCAGGAGTGATAGGGCATATTGGAGCGGAGAAACAGGTAGCGGCAGGTAGACATTTGCGTCTGCTTTGAATAATTGTTTTGTGATAGACTGCACATGTTTAACATATGGAGATCAATATATAAGACTTTCACTCAAGGTTCAGATCTGCAACACGGACGAACCCCAGACAAACACAGACTCGCGGATCGATGCTCCCCTCAGTTTGACTCTGAAGCTGACTATTTGATTAATCTGCCGGGGCAGCCGGGGAAGAGAGAGCAGGCATACAACAGCTGATAGTTTCATGCCATTAGGACGGCTAGAGTAATGAAATTTCATTTAATTTGTCAGGAAGAGAGTGCTAATGTTAAAAAGCTTTCGGGTAATAAAAAAAGTCTTGAGAGATGTGAAGGAAAGCCTTAAGTAATTACTCTGTGTATCTTGGGCCCTCATGATGGAATATTTACATTACTGTCGTGGAGGTCCTAAGAGTAATTAAATTAGTGAGGTGGGTAAGCTCTTTATTCCCACATTTTTTTTAGCCTTTTTGTGAGAGAAAAGACTAACATGTGGACAAAGCCACTTTTCCTCATGATGGAATTGCTTCCCAGTCAAGCCATGGCAGCCATGCTTTGTGTACGGCTGTTATTTTATAGCATATTATGCCACCTTTACCCTCTTGAACCCAAATACGTGCAGCATTCTACACCTTTGGCGGTGCGGATTAAGCGTCAGTAAACCTATCAAAGCTTTCCTGAAGATATGAGGCAGGCGTGGCGGGTTTATACGCAGTATCAGGCTGCTACAAGCAATCATTTATATTGCAGATTCATCTTATGTATGTATTTATTTGCGAGTATTGATTAGGAAAACCATTGGATGTAATTTCTTGCAGTGCAAATCGACGCTGTAAAAAATAAAAAGCATTAGACTTATCTGATTACCATGTATGATAAAGAAAAGCCGCAGATTTAAGATTTCAGAGACACAAACAAGAAATTATTGACATGATTAATGGATAGTTGGCTTTTTATTTCAGCTGCTAACTGGTTAATCCATTAGTTGAGGCTCCATTGCAGTGTTTCCATTCATCTTGCTGTAATTTCGCCTGAAAATATCACATTATCGCAAGACTTCTGCATCGTAGAGGAGTATGCGTTCTCGGGCGGCACATCGACTCGGTGCGAGTTCACGGTGACAACTGCAGAAGTTAAGAAAATAAATCGTATGACGAAATAATGAGTGATATGTATTAGAGCGAGAACAAGGTTAAGCGTAATGCTATTCCAGTTTACATTCCAAGGGTACAGCCTCCATGATGGTGTTAAAAAAGGTCTTCAGAACAAAATAATCATAAATCCAGCAAGCTGTGTGTTGCGTCTGACATCTCTATCAGGGTATATCAGCATCCTTTCTCACTCTATTCGAGTCTTACCAAGACAGATGTGTGAAAGGGCCTGGAAATGTATCTGACCGCTGGCTTACTCTAATGAATAACTTCCACTTTAGGTCTTGCAATGTAAGCAGAAAATCCACCTTGCAGACGCTGGAGCCCCGTCATGAATCTAACCCGACAGCCGACATAATATAAAGGCGACAACACTTGTATGACTTCCATTTTCTTTGCTTTCTATTGATTTTCAGTTAATAACGGAGGGAAATACTAAACGTCCGTGCTGAGTACCTAATAAATCCTGTCTGAGCTTTTTTATTGAGGCGAATTTAATAAAAGCAGTGGGCTAGGCATGGGGATTTGTCTCAGGGAGAGCAGACAAAAAATAGGGATAAGTGGAGAAGGGTAAATCCAGATGTTAAACATTCATTCAAATCTGATAACCATGGCAATTTATCCATTTATTCTATGAGTCACATTTTAGACAATCCACACTTTTTACACGTCAAGCTTTAAAAGAGAATCTGGCTGAAATTTGTAAGCCATAAAGACCCCGGGCTACTTTTGAGGTGGTTCCCAAATTGTTCTTTCTCTATATTTAAACTTTCTTAAGTGATTTGTCACCGTTTGTTATAGTATTATCCTCTGTATTTTGCAATTTTCAGTGTAAATCAGGTATTTTCCGATATTTAATTTAATAATTATGTAAATGTTCATTAAGGCTCAGATTAAAAAACTTCAATTCCAATTTTCAACCTTACAGTGTTATTGCAGGACATAACAAGACTTTATTACTTTTGTGATTTTTTTTTCCAAAATGTCTTATTGTTATGTAAAAAAAAAAAAAAAAATCAAGGTTAATGAAGCTACTGTATTTGGTTCCTTACCCATAAGAAGCAAAAAAAAAAAAGTGTATAAGAATACAAATATATATACACACACAAGAAAAACACATCTAAAGTGAAAGGAACATGTATTTTAGAACATTAGAACATCATAAGTAGTGATCTAGACACCTGTCCACATCCACATGATCCTACTGAACATCATTCCTTACATTAGTACCATTACTTCATCATTACATTAGTACCATTACTTCATCATTACATTAGTACCA
>JAPSES010000115.1:43919-59290 GCA_029822895.1 Maxillicosta whitleyi
AGGAGGGCAGACGGACAGAAGAATTAGATGCCTGCAAGATAAGAACAATCGACAGGTGGTGGTGTGGTCAGGTGATGTGGACTGGAACAACACAATGAATACAGTACACACACACACACACACACACACACGTATACGCATGTACAGACACACACACATATACACACAGGTACACACACATATAGATACAGGTACACACACACACACACACACACACACACACACAGATAAACACAGGTACACACACACACACACACACAGATAAACACAGGTACACACACACACACGCATGCATGCATTCATACACTGTCCTTCCTACATGTGTGGCCTGGGAACAACATGTATGTGTTTTGGAGGGACATGACACTGGACCAATAAGAACTGGACGGTTTTCCTTTGAGCGCCTATAACCATGTCTGATGCCACAGACGTTGTCCTGCATCAGTTTTATGGACTAGACCAGCGCTGTGTGTTTGACTGTAGTAGCTTTAACTTTACACACACCTGTCCCATTTGTCCTTCCTGGTTAGACTCCACACACACGCACGCACAAACGCACACATGCTCACACTTATGACCTGCTGTGTCCATAAAAAAACACTTATAAACATATATACATTATATATTAAACTGCATGTCGTCTATCATGCAGTGTCTATTAAGTGAACAGTCCTGACTAGAAGAGCAGATGTGTGCTGGAGTTTTCCTCTAACTGTGGGTCAGGGCTGTGGACCTCTTTCTTTTTAGTTCAAGGTCCACCTACAGTCCAACATGATCTGAACTGGACCAGACCAGGACAAAGATGAAATGATGAAAATGTTTACATCTACAAACTATCCTTTAAAAAACACAAAGCATGAAAAAAATAAAATAATTTCTCAAAAAAAAAAAATAAAAAAAAAAAATTTTTAAATGCAATTTTAACAAAATTATGTGTCAGCTTCTCATTCTAACCAATGGATCACAATGAATCAACAAAACATTTAATAACACAGAATTTTAGTAAAATTACACTGACTTCTGTGAAGACATTTGAGGTTGTTCATATTTGTTCAGGTTATTCACATGATTTGTAAAAAGATATTTTGTAAATGTAAATATTTTTTATTTTTTACATTTTTACACTAAAACAAACTAAACCAAATGTGTCTGTATGTGACTTCTGAACTATCATTATTTTAAGGTCCTTAACTGTTTATATTTTCAGTATAATTTTTGTATTTTACTAATTCATCCTGCGGGTCGGATCGGACCCTGTGGGGGGCCGGATTTGGCCCCTGGGCCCCCCTAGTTTAGTTATGATGCCAAACGTAATCATTATGTGTGTAAAACACGTCTACATGTCTACTACAGGTACAAATAAAGGAACCTTGAACCGGTACCGTTTCACCTCCAACATTTACACAAACTTACTTGTCTCTGGGATGAGTGAGTCCAGAGCCTGGGGCTCCCGGAGGCCCTGGCTATCACAGGGGGCCCCCTCCTTCAGCCCATTTTCCTGGGCAGCAGAACTCCCAGCCTGCTCCAGCTCGGAGCCTGGGGCTGGGACCAAGGTGGCACTCAGGGGGGTCCCAGTCCCCTCTGTTGTCTCCTGTTCGCCCTCAGCCTAGAAACAAAGCAGGGCGCATCAATTGGTGGAGATGGAGATGAGACAGACGGGCTCCAGACCTGTTCCTTTGGCTCACACACAAATGTGTCTGCTGGAATTTTGTCATGATGATTATATTGATTTGGAATGGATGTGTGTTTCACAAAGCCTTTAAAGGTCTGGAGCCAGACCGATGTGGAAAAAGATGGAAAACTGAACTAAAATATACACCATATGTAACAAATAATTCAACATGTCCAATGGGAGCAACGACAGAAAACAACCAAACATGTGATCAGAAAAAAGCACATGCAGAGTGCAAAACATGAGGAAATGAGTCAGAGCCCTTCTGTCTGTTATTACGTCTGATCTGAAAAGTGAACAGGATGTGACATGACCACTTCATGTTCCTCTGCTGCAGTAAAATGTCAAAAGGCTCCAAAAAAACAGAAAGGTTGGTGTGAAATCATCGGCCTGAACGTCTGCACTTTACAAACAACTGGACAATCATAGTGAATCAGGAGGTGAATTATATTAAACACATGATCATATTTACACGTATGTGGGACTGAATGATGATAAGCATCAGTGTTTGTGCTGACTGTACACAAACATGTCATGTGATACAACAGCTGTGTGTGTTTGGTTTAACAGTGGAGGACAAACATCCAGATGAAATAAATAAAAGGAAAAGGCTGATGGGCGTGGCCTCTGCCTGGACTGTACTGAGGCTTTAATGAATATGTAAATGATATTCCATCATGACCCAGACAGACGTCAGATCTCCACCAAACTGAGGTTTAACCGCCCACCCCCCCAATAAAAACACCACATGATGGAAGGAGTGCTGTCAGAACCGTGTTCACCTCACACACTGATAAAACCAGTGAGTTCCACCTCTGACCCTGATTTAATTACATCATCAAAATAATGTCGTATTTTATTTTAAAGGTTCAACATATAAGATTAAGTTTATGTGTTTGTTTGTTGGCATTAGTCCATTCCAATTCTGAGAAAAAAAGGAGATAGTTTTGGTAGAGATGTGACTGTCTAAAATAGAACCGGCTCTAAAATAGAACCGGTTCTTATTTTAGAACCAAAAATGATAATGGACTTGGAATCATTAAGTTCTTATGGGCTGCACTGTTGTAGAACAGCCTGAATAAAGAAGAACGCAGACAAACCGCTACGCAAAGTTCTGATCATAGGTGTTGGTTAGAACTGGAACGTCTAAAACCCAAGGGTTGGTGGTTCAAACCCTGCTCTGCCTGAGTCATGTGCCCTTGGGCAAGGCATTTCACCCCCCTGCCTCTCACTCTGGTGTATGAATGTTGGATGGTGGGAGGGGGCGGGCCATCTGCTGTGGTCTGTAGTTTCCACAGCAGTGAATGAATGGATCCAAACCTAATCCATTATTATTCATTATAACCCTGCACTGTGATTTTAGAACCTTTTCTGATTTCGTAAACACACAGACTGTGTTTGTGTGAGTTTATGATGAAAGTACATGACCACACCTGAAACAATAACCTGTTTTAAAAGCAGCAGAATAACTTTACTATTCAGTGTCTGAAAAAAACCCTGAGACCCTAGAGATTATTATAGCAGTGCTATTCTTAGATGTTCTCATTATTCTGCATCTTCACTGGTTAGAAAGTACATGAGATGATTTACAAAACCGTGTGTGAAGATGAGGATGTGTGATGGGCGTGTTCATGCAGTGAAACAAAGATGAGCTGTGATAGGCTGAGGGGACAGGTGACATCACACTGTTTGATCAAAGCCTGTTTCACATATGGGTCAAATATGGAGGACCTAAACATGTTACACAGGACTGAGCTGAGCTCCGCCCTGCAGGGGAGCGTCCAGAGGTCAAAGGTCAGTATGAGGGAGCTGAGTGCAGATGTGCTGTCGTCATCAGGAGCTTGTGCATGTTCTTATGGACGCAGCGGTGAAATCAAGACAAGAATGAAAAACTGGAACTGTCCGTCCACTTAACATGTCCAGTGTGGACACAAACCAGTCACCTGCATATTTGGACTGAGGTTTTACAAAAGCTCCACAAACAAATAAAAACTATCACAGATATTTTTAGACGTCTGGAAATCTAATTTTAGAACTTCTGATTCTGTGTTTATTCCCTGTACAAACGTTTTGCATATTTGATTTTCCAGACTGTAGGAAGACAGGAAATAGTGACAGACAGAGGTTTAAGAAGTACTTTTCTAACAGTAAAATAAACACAAACACTATATGACAAGTTCATGTCCTGAATTCAAAGGTCAGGTCGGTTTGGCTTAAATCTAAAAGAAAAAGATATTAAACTGTTAGCCACTAAAAAGGACAGTTTCCATTTCTAACCAACACTGTCAGACATGCAGTGCACCTGTAGATCATCTCTAAATCATTTGGGAGCAAATTAAACCAGTTAAGGAAAAAAGTATTTTAAACTAGTGTTATCCTCTCAGTTAGTTGTAAAAGGTAATAGAGTAACAGAGTAATTGAGTAATAGGGTAATTAATAGGTCATATGGTTCCAAACATCCAGTGGCATTTACAGAAGCAGACATTCTATACCGCAGGTGTCAAAGTCCAGTCCTCGAGGGCCAGTATCCTGCATGTTTTAGATGTTTCCCTCTTCCATCACACCTGGTTCAATTAATGATCAGCTCATCATCCAGATCTGCAGCAGCCTGACAATGATGTAATGGCTTTCAGGTGTGATGGAAGAGGAAAAGATCTAAAACATGCAGGATACTGGCCCTCAATGCTGATTTTTTAATTTTTTTTAAATTTTATTATTTTTGTTATTTATTTATTTTAGTAAAACTGTGCCAGGTTTACACCAAGAGATGGTAACATATCACATGTCAGAGTTCACTCTTCATCCATGACACTGGGATATAGTGCACAGTTACAGGTACTTTTTATGTGACTTTTTCCAACCCTACATAAAAAAATTGAAATTAGTAAAAATGTTGTTATTAGCCTGTAAGAAAACAATCATAAGAAAATGGTACAAAGTAGATCCACCAACACAACAGAACAGTGGGATCTATGTGATGGAACTATTGAGCCATGAGATAAAAGACAGAAAAGAAAGAAATGTAGAGTTTATACAAGGACCGGATAAAGACGATGGAATAAGAGTAAAGTCTAGAGTAAACACATGGCTAATCCACTAGGTTGCTTTTCTATTTTCTATTTCTTTCTTTTCTTTTTCTTCCTTCTGTTTGTCCACATGTTTCATGTTATTAAAAAGAAACAATAAAAACAAAGTGTCAAAAACATTAACCTATAACAGATAAGAAACTCCAACATGTGTGTGAAAACGTCTTCAAACTAAGCTGAAATGGAAAAGTCACAACTAAATAAACATGTACAAAAATACCATAATAATAATAAAAACAGAAAACGATCATAGCGTTGACCTCAAAGGTTAAAGGTTACAGATCATGTGGGTCAGAAGTGTGAAACACACACAGTTGAATGTGCTGTGTGTTCATCTGATAAAAACATCTGTCCAAATGGAGTTGAATCCAGCGCATGCACGCACGCACGCACGCACGCACACACACGCACGCACACACACACTCATGGTTCACGTGTGCATGAGTCCTTCTCACCTTGATGTTTCCTCCTCCAGGTGAATGCCCCACATTGTCCATGGAACCAACTTTAGACTGAGCCTTATCCTTAAAACTCACTTTGTGGGACTCGATCTTCACATCACCTCCACCTGCAGCACACACACGCACGCACGCACACGCACACACACACACACACACGTACTCACATTTATATATGTTATATATTAAACTGCATGTCTTCTATCATGCAGTATCTATTAAAGCACCATGTGAGTGAAGTTAGAACATGTAAAAATAAAAAATAAAATAAATAATAATATAATAAAATAAAGATAAATTAATAAATAATAAAATTCTGAAAACAAACAAATTAATTAATTAATAGTGATATAAAAATAAAATAACTAAATAAATAAAACCATTTTAATTACATAAAAAATAAAACAGACTGGAGCTCACCAGGCTTGTGCTTGATGTTGTCTTTGGAGCCGCACTTTGACGTCACTTTACTTAAATCCACCTTCTTGTTGAGTATCTGCACCTGTGGAACATCACATTTCCTCTCATCAGAAGAACAGTAAAGACTAACTTTTCACTTCCTGTTGTGTTTACAGTCTGTATAACGCAGTAATATGTCAGTATGTGCCTGCAGGTCATCAGGCCCCAGAAAATGACCCAAAAAAGTTCAAATTAAAATGGTGCAAAAAGACTTAAAGGATGAATGACCGCAGTCATAGTTATTCTGCATCTGTGATAAATAAGCACGTCTGTTCTACTGTTACTGTTTATTATTATATACATATTACTGTCAATAATGAACATCATGTATTCCTTCGTTCTGTCTGTAATCACACACTGTTTTCCATGAATGTTGGCTTCATTTATCCTTGACTTTCCAAACGTCACAGACGAACACACTCGGCTGTGCAGGACAACCTTTACTCTACATATTTTCTGCTGGTTTCACCTCCTGCAGCTTCAAGTGTTTTTGTTTGAAAAAAAAAAAAAGGTTAAAAAAACCCCATCAAACTGAGAGTTTCTTTTCAGATTATGAGGGATTCCTGAAACATTTTCAATATTAAACTTAAAAATGTTTGTTGACAGACTGCACTTCCACCCTCCCACATTAAAGACAGTCTAAGTTTTAACCTTTTTTAACCCCCCCTTTAACCTCAACTTTCACAAATCTGCATTAAACCATTTCTGTTACAGAATCAACCATGATAGCACGTATTCCCCCAATGTCAGGTTGGACATATTCAATATGTAACTATTATCATAAAAAATCTGCAATAACATTAATTAAACCATGTCCATTTCCTGAGACAGAAAATCTGTTTTTTTTTTTTTTTATCACTTTTTCCATTACTAATGACCATTATGCCCATTGTTACAAATTTGCATCATACCCAAATATCTGTATTTTATGTGTTATTTTATGTCCATGTAATTTAGCATTTCCATGACAGTTTTAAATGTGCTTTTATAGAATTTCAAGTACTAAGCTCTAGGTTTGTTATCAGAAGATTAGGGGCATTTCTGACCTGAACAGAAATAATAATAAAAAACATTTTGTCTACTCTTATTTAAGTTAAACAATGCTATCAGTGTTGCATATTTTTAAGAATGAGATTCTAATGTTTTTACAAAGCGTGTAAAGATATCTGTGAATGTGCTACATACTTTAAAGAGGAGCAGCTGGACTCATAACAGGCTGTTTTAACTGAAAAATCTGTCATGATAAGGATAAACTGTTTTCCGGCTAAAAACACGTACATGTTGTACCAATGACCTTACATGCTTTTCTCAGGTCTACATTATATTTGTAGGTGTGCTAGGAAGATCACAGTGAAAACAGTTCTGGGCACCAGAACCCATAAAAAACCCTTTTCTGTGGTTCCATCCAACCAGAATACCTTCTTCTACACGTGGCCAATCAGAGGCCGGTGGTGTTCGACTGGAGTTTAGTAGGTTAGTGACAAAGATGACACAGAAAGAGTTGAGGAAAGAAAAAGGCTTGTGAAGCAGGTTTGGGGGGAGGCCGGTAGCATTCTGCCCAGTAACATGGAATCTGTCCGGGGACCAAACCCAGAATGTTCCACACTGATGGTCATGACATTGGTCTGATAGAGAGCGCCTGGAACCTCCCATATCAGGAAGGACAGCCCCTGTACGGACTGAAGGCCTTTCGTTAAGGCTCATGGTTTGGACCGACTGGCCTGTGCGTGTCTCCAGTACTTACATTCCCTCCACCAGGAACATGCTTCATGTTCTCCTTGGAGCCCAAACGGGAGGTGACGTGGCTGAAGTCCACCTTTTTGGAGACTATCTGAACCTATATGGACACAGCATAGCAGCAGGAGGAGGAGAGGAGGGCAGGTGGAGGAGGAGGTGACAGAGAAGAGGAGAGGAGAGAGGAGGAGAGGAAAGGAGAGCAGGTGGAGAAGGAGGCGACAGTGTGGAGAGGAGGAGAGAGCAGGAGAGAGGAGAGGACAGGAGACGATGGCATAGAAGGGGGAGGCAACAGAGAGGAGGAGGAGAGAGGAGAGTCACCATCACAGGTTGGGTTAGAAAGGACAGGACGAAGGGTTGGAACGTGGTACGACCTTGGCTTCATAAATCGTTGCTACCTCAGATGTTTGACATTGTCTGAAATGTCTTTGTGTGGACACACAGTGGACTGTCCCACAGACAGACACGTGGACACACAGTGGACTGTCCCTGAGGTTCCATCTATACTCATACAGCCCTTGCTGACCTCTGACCTCAGGTCCATGTGAGTCCATCAGAGACAGTTCTGTGTGGTAGGATGTTGGTTAGATAACCAGTGCTGACCAGTCGGGTGCACATGTATTCAACTGCACCCCCACATATTTAATTATGTATTTGGGCCTAAACAGTGAACTTATAAACACAGATTGACAAACACAGACAAAGTTAGTATGTTTATGACAAAGCCTGAGCACAGAAAACCTAGTTTATCCAGTTTGTGTTCCACAGCCGTTGTGTTTGACTGTGTAACACCAACACCTTCAGTTCATAGTATCATGTATGTGTCAGGAGGACGCCACAGTCTTGTTTCAACTGTACATTAGTGGTGAAGGTGTACACCACTGTTCGACACCCGCATTCTGATCAAAAGCAAACACATCTATTTATTTATATATTTATTACTAATTATAATATAATACTGTTATGCTACTGATCCATGATGTATGGCCTTATAATAAACACAAAACATTCTGCTTAAAACAAACAAACAAATAAACCCGTTAACTACAACATGACCATTTTATTGCACAAGTTAATAACTGGTGTAAAATCCTCAGGGACATATCTATATTTGTGTCTGAATCAGTGTTCAGAGGGTGTGTGTGTGTGTGTGTGTGTGTGTGTGCGTGCTTAAAGATGGGACCTGTTACTGTCAGGACTGTGTAAGGTGGTTGGGGAGGGGCTGGCTTTGGTTTGAACCCTCAGGAGCTCCAAGTATCAAATCAAAATAATAATTTAAAAAAAAAAAAAAAAAAAAATGATATGAAATGACATTTGACCCTAAACTAAATATGGATGAACACAAAGGACAGTGAGATGAGGTTGAGGGTGTTGCAGTGGTGGTGGTGGTGGTGGTGGGGGACTCACTTTGCCCTGGCTTGTTTCTTTGGAGGTGACGCCCCTGCTCTGAGAAGCAGACGACACCTGGGGAGACAAGCCCACCCTGCATCAACAACAATAACCTCAAACAAAATGACAATGAAGATGATGAAGTCAAAGCGCAGTGAAAAACATGGCTTTAGGATGGGATGTGAAACCATACAGGAAACAGAAGAGACAAACACAGGAGCAGAAGAATGTGGGTCTATAAATGACCTGGTACCAGTAGGATGAGCAGGTTTGGGGCAGGCTCTTTCACTTCTCATATTTCCTTTTTTTTAAAATGCACTAATCTCCACCTGTTTGGTTCTTTGTTTTGCAGAAGTTTAACCAAAGGATTCCACACATTTAGATTTTTCCATCCGACTAAACTGCAAACATTGTCATTACATTCTGGGCAAAACCCAACAGAGTCATGTTCCAGATCCATCCACAAATCCACAACGTTATAGTTTAAGAATGAGTTTCTCTGCTGGTTTATGTCTGATTTGGTACTGAGTGGGTGGGCTGTTCAAATGTAAATGACATTGCAAAGACAGTGGATGCAGGATTGAACTTAGGTTCTTGTATGTATTTATTTATTTATTCAAGAAATAAAAAGAAGTTATTTTTTATCGAAGTAATCCAAAGTAAAAGTTGAAGACAAAGTATAATGAATTAGAATCATCCTTTAAAGTGAGAGTGAGAAGAAAAACTGAGCAGCATGAGGTTTAGAACTTGGCAGGAGAGAGGAGGAGAGAAGAGGGGAGGGGAGAGGAGGAATGGTGATGAATGCTCCATAAAAACAGGCCAGACCAGAGGCAGAACCCTGAATGTGAAGCTGCCGCGGCTGAGGTTAAATCTGAGTTTAAGGTTTGGTTGTTTTAGAAACAGCTGTTGAGAACATTTAAGAACCACACATGTTCCACTGGTGACACCAGGACATGAACACCCACCTTTCCACCTCCAGGCTGGTGCTTCATGTTGTCTGTGGAGCCAATTTTGGAGCGGGCGTTCCGGATGTCGGGGGCTCCAGGTGCACCGGTGCGAGCTGTGGTCCTGGTAGCAGAGGTGGTGGTGGCGGAGGTGGTGGTGGGTCTGGAGGAGGAGGTGGTGGTGGGTCTGGAGGAGGAGGTGGTGGCGGAGGTGGGTCTGGAGGTACGAGGCACCAAGGGCTTCTTCTCAGGTACTGAACCAGAGGCAGACGACGGCATGCTTGGTTTGGTTGCTGTGGTTCGAGTGCGGGAAGCAGCAGCGGTTGAAGCTGTGGCCCTGGTGGTGGTGGTGGTCTTGGGCCTGGTCGAATCAGCTGGAGGACGAAGGTTAAGAATTTATATAGAATGTGTACGGCAAGTCCACTGTCTGAACAACCTCATACCATCAGTCTGGGAAAGGGCTGTTCCTGTTTATTATTGTTATTAAATTATCATATATTGTTATTATTACTATTAATATTATTATTGCCACAACTATTATTATTATTTCCATTATTATCTGTCTTTGAACTGGACTGTTAGAGCTGATTTACTCTGGATACAGTTACAATACTACATCTGGATACATAGCGACCGGGTAGTTTAGTGGTTTACACCACTGACTTTGGTGCGTGTTGGTCATAGCTGGTTCGATCCTCAGGTGGGCACTTGGGTAATGTCCTTTACGCTATACATCCCTATACCTGTACCCACAAGGGTGTGTCTCATTGTGCCGGTCCCAAGCCCAGATAAATACTGTACAGAGGGTTGAGTCAGGAAGGGCATCCAACATAAAAACCTGTGCCAAATCAACATGCGAATGTGATTCGTTCTGGCGACCCCTGAAGGGAAAATCCGAGAGAAACTTACTTTTTCACTACATCTGGATACAGTTACAATACTAGATCTGGGTCAAAACACTTGGATTCAAACATTATCACTACAGTTTTACTGTGTACAGTTTGTATCCTTGGAAAACAAGTAAATCAAATGTGAATGTGAAGTCGTTCATTTTCAGGCTCCTTAGTTCAGAATATTACAATGTGTTTCAAAAGGCTGTGCAACATTTCCACCATAAACTGTGACACCTTTCCCATAAACTGTGTGATTTGTCAGCTGTTCAGGGCCGAGGCTTACCGAACCATGTGTCCTGTTGTCAGTCCTTCCTGACAGATTTCGTATATCTCTGGCTCCTGTTAAGACACGTTTAATTGAGGAAATCCTCCACCCTGCTTCCATGTTTCTAAAGAGTGCTTTGACTTGCCGTATGAACCCTGGCAGATTAACCAAGCTGCGGCTGTATCAGCAGGAGCTCCAAACTCCTGTCAGCAGCAGGAGGACAGTAATCCACAGACTGCTGTGGTGAGGGTTTTTAACAGCCTTTTACTTGTAAAGCCTGCCTCAGTGTTTGAGCCCCTCCAGCACTGTCATGGTTGGACAGTGTGTGCTGCAGGGCCACACTCCTGCTGACAGCCCTGCTGTTGTCAAAATGTAAAGGAGTCTGTCAACAGGAAAAGTTGGAACTGTATAAGAAGACAGAGGGGAGCCAAAACGGAGGATATTAATGCTGAAGTTACCAGAAAAGAACATTAGCAGAAATATATACATGAGGCAAATCATGAGGCAAAACAGAGAAAATGAACAGGATGAGTTAGACAGGAACTCCAAAAAAAGTGTATTGAGCAGGACTGACAGGTAGGAGGGCTGGAACTGGTACAGATTCACTTTAGAACGATGATACAGTGTCTCTGAATGATCAGTACTGACAGGTGTTCCATGGACCATCTGCTGCTGAGCTCCTCCATCATCTTTATTTATCCAAATAGTTGTGACAGTGTTTGTTGTATGGGCACATGGTAGAGGTTTATGGTGTTTGTAACAGCTGCAGTCGTTCACTGCTATATTTGTGCCTGACTCCAGCTGACAGATCTGACACGTCCCTTTAAACTCAGGTTTTGGACATTTGTCGAAGATGTTAGGTCAGGGGTGTCCATACTACGGCCCGCAGGCTGTCCATTTTTAATTAGCCCGCAAGGATTCTTTTAAATAGAATAGAATATGGCCCACACTTCAACTTTTGACCTGAGTGTATTGCACTTCTGTGTTTTACCACCAGGGAGAGCTACTGTTGATCAAGGCAGTTGTTCCAGCAAAAAGGACAATAATCACAGAAGAAATTCACCCCAAATGACTCAACATGGCACAACCAAAGAAGTAAAGGGTAGAGAGTGACTGCAGAACATTTCAGCCCACTAAGTTTACTCCAGACCTTCCAGCCATCCTTTGATCCAAAGCAGCATCACTACTTCACTGCAATGCCGTTCCCACTTTAGGGGAGTCAAATATATTCCACATACCCGTGTAGTAATAAGCATGCATGTGCAAGTACACATGCAACAAATATAAAAAATGCGCATAAATTATACCGCTACCCTGCTTTTGCGCACCACTTTCTTATATGAGTTTTTCTTGTTAACACACAGAGTACACACTGCGGTGCACAGCGCACACACTGGACACGCAAAGTCAGCTGATCTCATTTGACGAAGATTTGCTCCTTAATCAAGTGAATTTGTCCGGATTCTTGGCACAAGTGGCGTCGGATCAGCACTGTAGCTGGATGGCCCGATTTACATACCCAGTGCAGCTGATACTCACCAGAATTATTTACTAAAATTAAATGCACTCCTGTGTTTTGCTAACCCTAATAACTTAAATAACAAGCTTGAAATTTAGCTGTTCCATTTTCCACTGTAAATCTTCTGTCTAAATCAGAGGCTGCTGTTCTGAAAATGAGCTAGTAAAGCCTTTTCTGAATAAATCAGTTAAGATCCATGTATGGAAAGCTCTGAAAAAGGCAGTTTTGTTTTTAATTATTTTCAACAATATAACACATTTGTCCAATTTTTCTAACTTTAATACACTAAAGTTAAGGCTATTTACCTCATTTCTAGTAAGTGGCCCAGCCCCTTCTATATTTTTATGCATGTGGCCCACAGTGAAAAAAGTTTGGACACCCCCATGCTAGGTGGTTCTAATAACAGTTGAATTATTACAACCATCCACTGATCAATCAATGAAGAACTTGCTATCTAGCCAATATTTCTTTTTTCTGTTTCAAGATAGATACATTTTTATGTGAAGGCAGGCTTTTACTGTGAAACTGAATTCAAAAAAATGCTGAAGCTGTTTTTCATATTTTCCACATGTTGTCAGGTGTGCTGATCGACGCCTTCCAACATTTCAGACACGAATGCGTTCAAATAACCACAGAGAACAGCTACGGCCCCCTAGTGTTGAATCATAGTACTGCAGCTCAAAAACTCGGGTCCAAAACCCTTTTCCTCAAACTGACCAATGATTAAAAATTCAGTTTTATTGACTTTTTAATCATGACAGCACAGGATGACAGGACATTTACTTCAATTTTTTTTTTTTTTATCAGGAGGCTTAATGTGTTGCATCTTAAGTATGACAAACGGCAACATCCCAGTGGTACACAGTGGGTGGGCCTACTGGTCCAAGTGGGAAGGTGTAGGGACTGCCAGTGGACAATAATAATGATAATAATAACTTATTATTATTAATTGCCTGACAATCCATCAGGGTCTCATCCAGGTGATCTGAACCCAACAAAAGTGCATGAATTCAAACTGAGCTGTGTCTTCGTCCCCAGCAGAAGAATGTGGCGTCCATCCTCACACACGGTCTATGACCTGGACTCAGCACAGGTTTATCTGAATTAACTGAATGAATACAAGCCCAGTCATTCTGAAAACACCACGACTTTATACAACAAACACTGGCCGCGGCCACATACAGTCGGTGTACCATGGAATTAATCAACTTTGCTCTAATAAAAGGACATGAGTTGTAGTAAAAATAGAAAGTGACCCAAGGGAGACAGTAACTGGGTCATTTTATCCATTATGTAACTACACACAACGTTTTGGGGTTAGATTTGAAGGTTTCTGGACGGCTGAACACATATTTCACATCTGACTTCCTCTGTAATGTATGAGTAACTGGAGGCGCCAACCATTCTGTTTCTGTCTCTCTGAACTAATAAGGCTGTGTGGTTTCATACCTGTGGAGGTCTTCAGAGTGCTCGGCTTCTTCTCCTCTCCTGGTTTGCTGTCAATCTTCGAAGCTGAAATACAAATGCAAAAACTTTTGTGAAGCTTGATGCAAACATTACAGTGCTGTTCTTGACAGTTTTTGTGTGTGAATGTGTGCGTGCATCTGCGTGAACATGTCTCGTCCTCTCTACCCAGGGGCTTTTTGGCTGCAGCAGTGGTTGCAGTGCGAGTAGATGCCGCTGTGCGTGCAGTCGTAGTGGTTCTGGTAGCTGTGGAGTTTTTGGCGGCAGCAGTAGTGCCGGTTTGATCAGAGGTGGCCTTTGGCACAGGGGGGCGTTTCTCTGTGGTTGTCTACAAACAACAAACAAAAACAGACACAGATGTGGGTCAGATTCTCACTTCCTTAGTGCGCTGCTTCTGTTCAGTGACTTCATCGGCTGTTTGAACCTAATATGTCTCAGACTTGAATCTGTGTCAGTACTTGACCACATTTCATTCAGCTGCACCCCCCCCCCTCCTGTCCTTGTGATGATGCCATGCTCCACATACAACTGAGCCGTAAAACAACAAGCAGGTCAAGTGAGTCACCCTGCACCCCTGGGCGCTAAGACCTTAAATAACGACGCTCATTTGATCAGTTGTAGTCACAGTAGTTGCAGTTAATGACATCACCAAAAGAGGGCATGAGAAGGCTGCTGGATTGTTCAAAGGCCAAAGGTCAACCTCACAAATAATGGAACATTATGTCCCTGAAACAAACAACCACTGCAATATTCATTCAAAATTTAAAAAAACAACAACCCAATAAATAAAAGATATAGTGATAGAAAAGATATATGACATTCAATAATAAAAACTGCAAAGGGGGATATAACAATGGTAACTTTGAATTAAACTTATATTTACTTATATTATTACAGGATAGTTTGTCAATATTTTCATCATTTAATGTTATTTTTTGCACTAAAACAAAGACAAACATTTGAAGTTGTTATTATTTATAGGTACAATGTAAATATTAGTCACATTAGTAGATTCCCTGGAAAATATTTTTATAATGACACTCAGTACATTTGGAGGATGGAACCTCTCAGCCCTGGGGCTGTCATGTTACCATAGAAACGGAGAGAGAAAATATCAGTAACTGACCAAGTCCATGAATAATTTTTGAACCTCAAACATATGCAGAAGTGCATGACTGTGCCCACATTGTATAAACCCTTAATACAAATGTTTGCTGATCGAACACATGTTAAAACTGCCTTTCAGTAAAAGAAATGTTCAGTGACAGAAAGTCAGTCTCCTCTAATTCAAATACTGGTGGACGACTAGAAAGGTTCCAAAATATACAGCTTTGACTTCAAAAGACAATGACAAATATTTTCAAAAAACCAATGTGAGGGACCTGCAAAAGGAAATACCAAATGAGATGTGGTCAACTCAACTCAACTCAACTTTATTTATAAAGCACTTTAAAACAGCAAGCTGACACAAAGTGCTGTACATCACAT
>JAPSES010000115.1:101897-121712 GCA_029822895.1 Maxillicosta whitleyi
TCTCTCACTCACTCCCTCATTTGTTCAGCCCCTCACTCACTCGCTCCCTCCCTCACACTCTCACTCACTCAGTCCCTTACTTCTCTCCCTCCCTCGCTCACTCACTCCCTCATTTGTTCAGCCCCTCACTCGCTCACTCCCTCACACTCTCACTCACTCAGTCCCTTACTCCCTCCCTCACTCTCTCCCACCCTCACACCTGGTGCTGCTCCTATCGGGACAGAATGAAGAGGAGGGCCAGGGAACAGGACCAGAATGGGATGCCAGACATTGCAGGACCACCTTGGAGTGAATCAGGCTGCACCGACAAAGCAGATCCTTTCTCTCTCTTTATCATCTCTGTGGCTCTAATGTTGCCGTGGGGAAAAAAGATGGAGAGACGCAGAGAGAACAGCATCATCTCCACAAAGTGTCTACGTCAGTCAGATTGAAGGAGACAGTCACAGAGGTAGAGACAGAGAAAGAAGTAACATCTTCATGATATGTGTGTCAGTGTTTGTACCACAAAGCCACGGTCTCAGATTAAAAGTCAAACCACAACAAAAGGATTTGGAGTGTAATACCACTGGTGACCACTGGTTGGTTTCCATAGACTCACATTGAACTGCCTTCTAAAAATATTACATTTTTATTTCATTACATTGTATTTCAGTCATTTTGGTCACTCTGTCACCTTTTATGGACCCTCTAATATGATATCTGAATCTAAAGTCAGTTTTCATGAATTTAATAATAATATTCTAAGATGAGCAAAGGTCCCAAACAAAGAGTGGCCAAACATGTATCACAATTTGGTTATGTTTTCAGAAACCACTTAGATAGTGTGTCCCACTGTCTTGTCTGATGTCTGTCTTGTCCCACTGTCTTGTCTGATGTCTGTTTTGACCCACTGTCTTGTCTCATGTCTGTCTTGTCCCACTGTCTTGTCTGATGTATTTTGTCCCACTGTCTTGTCTGATGTGTTTTGTCCCACTGTCTTGTCTTATGTCTGTGTTGTCCCACTGTCTTGTCTAATGTCTGTGTTGTCCCACTGTCTTGTCTCATGTCTGTCTTGTCCCACTGTCTTGTCTGATGTGTTTTGTCCCACTGTCTTGTCTTGTCTCGTCCTGTCCCTTTACACTTTCATCTATACAATCCGTCCAACGATGTATATGTAAACAAGCCATGAATGGATGAACCTGTGAATATAAAGTTAGACATTAATACCTAAACACAAGCTGTGATGAAAAATAAAGTTGCACTCTAGCGAGCGACTGTATATGCGACTAAACAGCAAGTTCAATAATCTTCTGTAATAATCACCTTTCACCACAAACATCCAATGTGTGCATTCATTTGTAGCAAGGAAATTAATTTGTCACTGAAAGACTGGCAAAACACAATGAAATGAACAAATGCACAGCAAAAACTTGAACTACAACCAAACACAAACGTCTGCTGCAAACATTTACAGAACAGTCAAGTACACAATGATACTGTAAGAAGGGAACATAAGCAGAGACACGGTGCATTAACGGTGCCAATAAAGTACACTCAAACTTGTGATAAACTACAGCCATAATTTAAAAATAGAACATTATCCCTCCCTTAGTCATTCTGGTATTATCCCTGCCTACATGCTCAACGTCTTTATCCAGATTAAAATGTGGGCAGGTTTTCATATAATGAGAAGACATAATTAATGGCAGGTGTACAGTCAACGCACATGCTCTGTGCCATTACCTAGAAAACATGTCTACTGTGTTTTAGTCAGGTGTAAATGTGGAAGGAGAGAGAGAGAGAGAGAGAGAGAGAAAGAGAGAGGGGGGGAATGAGAAATGAGGTGTGAAGGAAGTGCCAGCTCACTCTTCCTCTCTGTGTCTGTCTGCATGATATAATAACAGGAGTCGTGACTGGTGTGTAATTATTATTAAAACATCCACATTTCCAGTTTATAGTGCAACAAAAAGATTAAAAATGTTTGACAAGTTAGAGTCAATTACAGCAAGTAACTGGGCATGTGTGGAAGAGAGAGACAGAGAGAGACAGTGAGACAGAGACATTGAGAGAGAGAGACAGAGATAGAGACAGAGAGAGACAGCAGTGAGAGAGAGAGAGAGAGAGAGAGAGAGAGAGAGAGAGAGCTGCCAAGGACAAGTTGTCATCATCAGTGCGATGTGGGAGTCAGACCGACTATTGATTGGATCCTCAGGGAGGGTCTCGGCTGCTTTCGATGAGTGGAAGTGTTTCTGTGTGTGGGTTTTTTATGTGTAGGTGTGAGGGAGCGAATCAGTGAGGAAGCAGTGAAGAGAAGGACAAAAACCAGTGAGAGTCACTTGTGTGTGTGTGTGTGTGTGTGTGTGTGAGAGAGAGAGAGCATGTGCACACAGGGGGTGAAGGTCCATGTAGAAGGGTGTGGTTACAGCTTCAGTGTGGACACGTGTGCTTTTAGGCCCTTTAACTCCTCCTATCAACACCTGCTATCTGTCATGGGGGGGGGGACTGGAAGAATCTGTCAGTTTACACCCACACACACACACACACACACACACACACACACACACACACACACACACAATATCTGAGGTGCAGAATAATAAAATAACAGATATATGAGTGTGTGGCACCATCATCCATACTCCCCCCCAGCACAAACCCTGGAAACACCCCCCAAACGGATCCACATCAGTGGATGGTATCTACAGCTCAGAGCAGCAAAGTAAAGGACAAATAAAGCAGGAAACACTGAACTCAAAGCCCAATTTAAAAAACAGGATTTGTTCCAAACTCCTGAACCACACACTAACTGTTATTTGGAACTCACTGGCTTGGTTTTCTTTCTTATTTACTGCACATTTCATTGTCAGTATGTACCAGCTGTGCTGCTGCTGCGCTGTAGCTGGAGGAACCTTCAAACTGTCAAATATGCGTATGAAAAAGTGGATGGTTTGCTGGCAGGCAGTGAGTTTGATAACACCACTTTAATTTGGTGCACTTTAGACAAAATGGAAAAAATATGAACACAGATGGATGCTACATTAAATGATCAAACAATAGGGTACAAGGTGTTTTTGGTTACTGCTGCAGTAAAATAAATGAAATATGCTTAGAAGAACTCAGCTGAAGAAGTCAGCTGTTGGCAGACTTTCAAGTGGAGAGTAAAAAAACAGTTTTTATGCACAAATTCAAAGTGATCCAAGTAAAAACCTTGAGTTTTCAAGCTCGGAATAGGTGTGAAAGTTGGTACTGATCACTATGGAAACAAATTCATCTGATAAATGATGTTCTACACATGTCACATGACTTGATGATGAGATGAAAAATGGAAGCAGATGAAAACATCAGGCATGAGGACTGAGGAGAGCAGACAGTTCCATGAGTTCGCAGACATGAATGATAGAACATAGAACATACAAAGAGACAGAACATACAAAGAGATAGAACATAGAACATACAAAGAGATAGAACATAGAACATTTTTTTGTTTGAGCTAAATATTGGTGACAGTTCTAGTTGTTGAGTTCTGTTTCTCTCCGTCGTTGCTCTGCTCTACCGCCTCCACTGTCAGTGAAGCTGGACAGGAAGTGGACAGTCCAGTGTTGGTTTGTCCAAATGATGGTTCAGAGGGATCTTCATTCATCTGTCTTTTGGTAGGTACTGTCACGTACCATTTGAGTTCATATTGGGTCAGTTCAACTACGCACAGATACCAGTGGAGTGTATACTGTGTGTGGTCTGCCCCCTAGTGGACGGATTTATCACTGCATGGCAAAGTTTTTGGGACAGACAGACCGACAGGTAGACAAATCGATGACCAACTGATGACATTACCCCGCAGCCAGTGTGGCCGAGGGTAAGAAACTAACAAACTAAAGCAAAACCTATTTAAATAAAGTACTTATTCATGTTCCCAAAACCACAGGGAGCCGCAGCAGAAGGATGGAAGAGCAGCAGGTTTACCACCTCCACCAAGTTTTCAAATAAACCGAGTGAAATCCTCCCGACCTCAGACCTATCAGCCACTCTATCGGTGCATTTGTACTGAGGGATGGAACACCATTTCCTTCAGTTTTTGTTTTGATGATGGCCACAGACGGCGTTAACAGACTTATAATTCACAACACAATATCTCATTTCCTTTAAAAGAACATCATAAACACTCATACAATCCAAGTAGCGTAGCCATTGTTATTGGCTTCATCACACTCACAGCTTATGAAATGAGCTTTGATTTTAGTTTCATAGAGCCTTTGATGCAAGAGGAGAAAATACGTTTCTGTACGAGGCACAATAATGACAACAGAGTATACTCAGCCAACATTCTCATCAGAGCTTTCCATTACGATGTCTGCTGTTTACAGTAATCAAACCCATTGTATTAGATTGTACTGCAATTGAACTGATAGCAGTGTGTGACCTGTAGCGTGTGGATAAGTGGAAACTAAGGTGAATGAATGGTTGAATAAATGCATAAATATGAAAGCAGACGGCTGTATTATACAAACATGTAAAACCTAGTTGAAATATGTTTATTGCTTCTGGCTTATTTGTCAGACTTTTATCATTTAACATCATCACCATCATGTAAATCGTTACCATATAATGTTTGGACTGTGATGCTGTTCAACACATTCAGAACACCCTATAAAATATTTTTGAATAAGTTTTACCCTTCAAAATTAAAACTTTGTAGTTTGGATCTTTACCACAAGAATGAGGAAAGAAAGACAAATTATTTAATTAATGTGTTGCTGATCACCCGAAAAAAAATGAAAAACAGTGACTAGGAAATGATTAAAGCCCTGTGTGTCAGCATAGGTGGACATGGATGGATTTATGCAAATGAACATTCGACAGATGTGCGTTTTTGTGTATTTGTTTTTTCTTAATACTGTTTCTATTATTTTATTTCAACATGTCTGACATTTGAGAAAAGGATAACAGTCCACATGTGAATACAAATGAATTTACAATGTATGAATGACAAACTGTAACTACCCTAGAAATGCATGTCAATGGAAAATTATAAAAAGCAATAAATAAATAACTATAAAAAATATTTAAGGTGCACCTTGCTTTGTGATCTAATGTCCCGGAGGTATGGATTAGATTTACAAGGCACAAATACATGTATTACACTTAATTTAAAAAGGGAACAACTTTTAATTTTTGTATTTAAAATGTGGCTAAAATGTAAACTTTGTCATATGTGTAAACTTATCCTTAGGCAAGTCACCGCTGACCAAACCATTTTAGGGTTGGGTTGGACTTGTGCTGGACTTGTATTGGACTATTCTTGGAATTCTGTTGGACTTGTGTTCGATTCCTGTTGGACTTGTGTTGGACTTGTGTTGGAGTTGTGTTGGACTTTTGTTGGACTCCTCTTGGATTTGTGTTTGACTCATGTTGAACTTGTGTTGAACTTCTGTTGGACTCCTGTTGGATTTTTGTTGGACTTGTTTTGAACTCGTGTTGAACTTCTGTTGGACTTTTGTTGGATTTGTGTTGGACTCGTGGTTAACTTGTGTTGAACACTTATTGGACTTGTGTTGGATTCCTGTTCGACTTGTGTTGGACTTCTGTAGGACTCCTGTTGGATTTTTGTTGGACTTCTGTTGGACTTTTGTTGAATTTGTGTTGAACTTCTGTTGGACTTGTGTTGAACTTGTGTTGAACTCTTATTGGACTTGTGTTGTATGTAATTCAACTAGGACAATACTTGAACCACAGAAACCAGAAGATGACGTCTAATGCCTTTTCATTTTATACATATTCAGTTGTTCCCCTGAGCCGAACCCGAAGCCAAAGCTCCATGAAAAGGCTGGATATTAAAAGGTTAAACATTAGACCAAAGTCTAATGTCACAAAATAAAAGCAGCAGACTAAAAATCCCACAAAAAGCTTTCTGTACTTGGCTGATGACTTTCAAAGGCTAGAGAGCAAGTGTCCTCAGCTGCCCTGAGGCTTCAAAGTGTCCGTCTTCCGGTCTCTCCATCAGCTGCACTCCCCAGAGGATGAAACACTAACCAACAAGGAACAAAACAACCCTCCAATCACAAAGACAGAGGAGAGAAAGGGAAGAAAAATAGAAGGGGTGAGGGCAAGAATCCAGCACCCTGGGGTGAGTGAAAACAAACAGCCGTCCTCCAGGGAGGTCACTTACATGGTCACACACTCAGACATGTAGAGTAAATGCAAGAGCAAACAAAGGAACAGTGAAAGGAAAGGGCAGAGGTAGACTTAGACACAAATGAAGAAGACCACTGAGTCTGTGAGGAGGCTTCAGTATGAAACACACAGAACAAGAGGGATGAAAGAGGTCTGAGAAAGAGGACAAGAAACGAGGAATGAAACAGGTGTGAGACAGAGGACAAGAAAAGAGGGATGAAAAGGGTCTGAGAAAGAGGGCAAGAAACGAGGAATGAACCCAAACGGTTCCACCTCCTGTTCTGTAAACGTTGCCCCAGTTCTAGGTCACACGTTCTGAACCCAAACGGTTCCACCTCCTGTTCTGTAACCCAGTCGCCCCAGTTCTCGTTCTCCTCTTGTCTTAGGGAACATTCCTCTCTCTCTTCAGTCCAAACATTAGTGTGTGTTCTGCGGCTGCTCTTACACCTGTGCTGTGGGCGTCGACCTAACTAACGTGGCTCTAATGTGATTGGCTCAGTGTGGTGCTACTTAATTCTGATTGGCTGTTCTTATGTCTGTCAAAACATGGACCAATGAATTCTATCCACATTGTATCGAACATGTGTCATATTTCTATACACAGGTAGTCCTCGGGTTACGAATGAGTTCCAAAGCCCACATATTAATGACTATATGTGTTCTATAGTAACAAATCTATCTGTAATATTTAAAGTCAAAATAGGCCAAAAACATAAAATTAGGTCAATTTTGGACTCCTGTGACCTTGAAATTAGGTCAAGGTCAACCATCTTCCTTTCCGCCCTCTGCATGGACCCAAAGTACAATCATGCAAAGTTTGAAGAAAATCAGAGAAATAGCCTTAGAGAAATCTTCCGGACAAAGTTCAAGGCGGACGCAGACGACGTGGCTTCGGAAACGACACAAACACATAAAGCTCTGCACTTAGGTGGGAGCTAATATTCAGGCTTCAGTAAAAAAGAAGACAAGTTGGACTGAAACACACACGTCATCATTTCTGATAATTGTGGGATGTATATCTCCATGGTACACAGATAGAATAATTGAAACATCAACATTAAAATTCTGTTTTGTTGTGACTCAGCTCCATGAATACATAATAAATGATGAATATTTGTAACCGCATGCCTCTCCATATTAATGCACATTACAGGGAAGGAGGAACGGCGGTTCGAACATTTGTTGTCCTAACTTTTCATGTTTGAACAGAACAAAGCGTAGATGTTTGGGCTCATACAGCCGGTGTTTGGACACAAACCCAGGCTGAGCTGGAATCACAGCAGACTTTCAGTCAGTGGTTTGTGGGTTCTGTCGAGTATCTGCGCATTGTCCCAGTGTGAAGGCCAGAATTCTGGTATTATATTAATGTATGATCTTTGTACCACGTAAGTCTGTGACCTGACCGGTATGTGGTAGTTTTGTCTCTCTCAAGTCAGTGGCTCCACTAAGTCTGGCTGATTCTACCTTAGAACATAAATATTTAGGATTAGCTAACCTTGCACCTGGTGTTTATGTATTACTAGATGAAGCCCCTCAAACCTGATGATTGACAACCAATTCGGCCAATAGGGTGCAAGGCCCCACATACAGTTTCCACACTCCTATAAAGTACAGTGACTTCCTGAACTCGGACAGGTCTGATTGAGAGAGAGGCGAAGCTCTGTTTCCTTTGTACCCTGATATTTGCTGTGCACGGAAATAAACTATGGAATGCCTGATTGACGAAAATCCATTCTCTAGTCTTGAGTCATTTAGGCCTCGACACCAGAATAAAAAAAGGATTCATGATTCATGATTTGTGTTTATTATTATAGAGGGAGAAAAGACACAACACAAAAAAAGTAAAGTCTTTTTTCTGATACAGTACTAGTTCTGTTACCTACAGAGTTCTGAGAATTTTCATAACTTTCCTTTTGTTTTGTTTTTTTTTGTTTTTTTTTATTATTTCAGATGAATTTTACAAAAATAAGATAGATTTGGAAAATTTATTTATTTGTGTCAATTTCACCTTTCTGGGAATTATGAGAAAGCCTCAATTTATAGATTAAAGTAGAATAGAATACAATATAATAGAACAGAATAAAATGAAATAGAATAAAGTAAAGTAGAATAAAATACAATACATTACAATAAAATTAAATAAAGCTATTAGTTATTAAAAGGTTTATCATATTAAGACAAAATAGAATACAATATAATCAAATATAATAGAATAAAATATAATTAAATATAATTAAATAAAGGTTATAAATTATAATAATAAAAGGTTTATCATGTGTTAAGACATTTCATTCCTTTTTCTACACTATGAACAATAATCTCAGTAAACCAAAAGAAAATAATTTTACAATAATTCTACATTGTGTAAGTTTGTGTTGCACAGATTTGATCATTTCTGTTTCTTACATAAGATCTTCACATCATCTGTATCGTTATAAACCAAAGTCATTTCCACATTCAGCCCAGTTTGAACTCCAGTTAAATAATACCATACATTTTACAAACTATCCAAACAAAAAAGATGTGAATAACCTGAAAAAAACAACAAAAATAATGAGAACTATTCAGAAAAATGTGTTCAATATTAATATTAATAACTTATGCTTCATGCATGTGTTACAGATCAGATCTACCCAGGTACAAAATGTCTTTTAGACATTTCAGTTCATATTCGTTCAGGTTATTGATGTTTTATTATTAAAGTACATCAGAATTTGACGTTCTTTGGTGTTTCCATTATTTATTTTCTCACATTAAACCCAGAGGACACTTTGAACTCATTATTTCTGGGTTATTATGCTTTTATTTTGGAGTTCCTTTTCCAGCCTTTGACTGTTAAAATGTTCTGCAGCTCATGTGTGGGTCAGAGTGGGAATGTTTGACCCCCATGTTCTAACCCCCCGTGCAGTGGACATTCCCCCACACTGTTCCTCATTTGCATACAGAAGTGCAGGAGCCTGCTCTGAAGAACAAAGTCACACCACAACTCAGGGGGGGTGGGGGCTCACCCATGGGCAACAGAAACACGTCATCACGCTCCAGGCAAGGCTTCCCAGGGCCGGGGGTGGATGTGATGAGGGGTCCATCTGGATGTTCGTGTGTGCGTGTGTCGACTATGGGGATGCAATTTAAGGTAAAAAGAGTCCTGATTTATTTGTCCGCAGCTGCTGACTGTTGTGTTCAAGGACACTGCTGGTAAAGGTGATGGATGACAACTGTTTGCACTTCCCTTTGTGCCCCCGCCCCCCATTTCCCCTTCTCTTTGTCTCTCTCCATGTACAGACACTCCTGAAAAGCGCCAACACAACTTTCCCCATGGGCAAGAAAAAAAGTGTGTGCGTATTTGGGGTGTTAGGTGTGTGTGTGTGTGTGTGTGTGTGTGTGTGTGTGTGGGGGGGGGGTGCACTGGACAATAAAAAAAGCTATTTGTCTTGGAAGTGTTTACTGATTTATTTTGCCTCCCTATGTTCATTACAGAGCTTGTTTGTTCCAGCTCTGCTTCGACATAAAGGGAGGGAAAAAACTGGAAACAGAAAAATTTGTGTACTACTTTATGAAAAACGTTTACGAAGAAAAAATCATTTTCTGATGATTAGTCAGAATATCGTGTCAAACTGTCTAGAGTGTCATGTCAAAAATATAAAACACTGAACTCTTCCTGCTGCTGTTGGACTGACAGTCCACACATTTATTAGCAGAAAGAGCAGCGGACTGTTAGCACCTGGTCAGCCACATGAGGTCAGGTTCACACAAGGAACGCAATACAAGTAAATACACACACACACACACACACACACTTCTGCTAAAACAAACAAACTAACAGCATTTTAATTAAAAGACTAAAACGTGTCGACACTGAGTCAGCTACTCCTACTTCACCTTTAGTGTTTCCGTCTCTACCTGATGATGGGGGGGGGGGGGGTTCAAACAGGAAAAACGGTGGATGTGTGCCGTATTACTGTGGTGTTGTTGTTCTGTCAAAGATGAAGAAAGAAGATGAAGTTCAATAATACTGTTTATTTTTCCATCCTTTTAGAGACTCGTTGTTTTACGTCAGAAGAATGACCCCCACCCCCACCCCACCAACAGATGGATATGTGATGTGATGTGTTTCCTGAAAATTGAACAAATTAGATCCACATTGAATGGATCAATGGGACGTTTAATGTGTTCATCCTTTTAGTTCTTATGCAGAACAGCTGATAATGCACCTGGACTCTGGATAATGTGTGATTGGATAATCACATAGTGGAGCCCTTTAGTTATGTACTTTGATTATTATTTTTATTTTATTGTTTTTTCTGGTCTTGCTTGTTGTTTTGCTGCAGTTTGGTTCAGTATCAGTATTTCAGATGAACAGGATTCCTTCACGTCTGCTCATATTGTATGATTACTGGAACAGAATTCTGACATGCCGCACCTTTAAATATCTGAATGAAGGTGGAGCTTCAGAGAGGAAACCTGTTGTCTGTCCCATTCTGTGAAAATGTGTATCGTAGCTGTAGATTTGGATATTTCACTGGAGGTCAGTACAAACTGTCTGGAATTGGAGCCATTTAACAAACCCATTCAGCTGTAACCAGGTCTGATTTTTTATTTCTTTTTTCTCCTCTCCTGTTCACTAATTTGTACATTTGGATGTGTGTATAAGTGTGTGTGTGCAGTGTGTGTAAGTGTACAGTATGTGTAAGTGTGTGTGTGTGTGTATGTGTGCAGTGTGTATAAGTGTGTGTGTATATGTGTGTGTGTTTGTGTATGTGTGTGTTTTTATGCGTGTGTGTGTATATGTGTTTGTCTGTATGTGTCAGTTCTCAGATTGTGCCGTACCTAAACACACACACACACACACACACACAGTTTGGTCGTTCATTGATGGACCACAGTTTGCCCCATCACAGCTGCTCCTGCACGCACATTCTCTGTCGATATAAAAGTGCACACACACACACGCACACACACAAACACATCTACACACACTCACACAAATATGATCCATGGATTCGTGCTGCTCTTCAGCTGATTTGCTTTTGGTTTGTTTAATGTCTTTCAATCGTGACACTTTTCCAGTTTAAGGACGAACAGAAACGGTCACATCTGAAAAGTGTCAGCGTTAGAGGAAAGCAGTGTAAGGGGTCTGCAGCACACATTTAATGAGTGGAGGAGAGGAGGAGTGGAGAAGAGGAGGAGGAGAAGAGAGAAGGGGAGAAGAGGAGGGGAGTAGGAGTTGGAGTAGATGGTTATGGGTTGAATGAACATGTCCCCATCTTGTCCCCGTCGTGTCCCCATCTTGTCCCCTGGTGCTTGGGTGCAGACTTGTGTCTCTACAAACTTTAGTCACATGGTCCAAACACATGGAAAGTCCTGGAACATACCCGTGTGTGTGAGCACATACATGTACCACCCACTGAACTGTTCTAATGTGGATGTGTGTAATGGTGTCAGAGGTCAGTGTGTCTGTGCTGCAGCAGTTTGTTCAAACACACCTGTCACAGGTCAGCACTGATCAGCTGATTTCAGGTCTTTATTAAAATGGACGTGAATGAAACGGACACGTGTGTCTCATCAGTTTTATCATTTAAAGTCTGTTCAGGTGTTCCACTTCAGGTCCTGTCATTTCAGTCATTTCTTTGAATATCCATCCATCCACCCATCCATCTTCTGATACTTTTCCGGGGTCAGGTTGCGGGGGCAGCTGCCTAAGCAGGGAGTCCCAGACTTCCCTCTCCCCAGCCCCAGTCCAGCTCATCCGGTGGGATCCCGAGGCATTCCCAGGCCAGCCCAGAGACTTAGTCTCTCCAGCGTGTCCTGGGTCTCCCCCGGGGCCTCCTGCTGGTGGGACATACCCTGAACACCTCACCAGGGAGGCGTCCAGGAGGCATCCTGACCAGATGCTTAAGCCACCTCATCTGGCTCCTCTCAACGCGAAGGAGCAGCGGTTCTACTCTCAGCCCCTCCCGGATGACTGAGATTCTCCCCCTATCTCTAAGGTTGAGCCCACCCACCCTGCGGAGAAAGCTCATTTCAGCCGCTTGTATTCGCGATCTCATTCTTTTGGTCACTACCCAAAGCTCATGAATATTTCAGATATTATTGTACAAGGTGTTTTAGTGAAGACACAAACATGCATATTTGTTTGTGTACAAACTCACTAATGACAGGCTTCTACTGTGTCATGTCATTATTATGACAGCTGTAAAAGTACAATATTTGATCTGATTCATATGAATTAAATAAATACACCATGGGATTAAACAGTGACTCATAACTGCTCCTCATCCATGGATAATAAAACCCATGTATGTATTTGATACCTAACTTCCTCTACACACTTCAGACTTTATTACCTCTGATTTAATAGCACTGACTACTGAGACATGTCTGGGCCAAAAAGCCACTTTGTGCCTTTGAGCTGATGAAATCATATACAAATTAGAAATTAGAGTGGGAAAACAATAAAAATACAGATACAGACGACAACATGTCACACAGACACAAAATTCATTTTTTTCTGTCAAGTGTTATGGCATCACCACAGTTTGAAATAATTCCAAACCATGGTTTAAAACATGGATCAATGTAGTGACACGTCTTAGACACAATATAACAATATATGACAATATAAAAGTGAGGAAAATAAACATGCAAAAAACTGGAATATATGAGTACATGATAGCACAGATGCTGCACATGCAGACTGAAGCTGAAGACAGTGACACCAACATGCTGTAGTGTACTATTATGTGTTCATCAGATGGTGGAAGTACAACCTTCAGTACAAATATTGGCAGGAACATCCTTTAAAGGTTGATACGACACCTGTCAGTCACTTTGAATAACATCTGTTCAGCCAAAACACACTGCATACGTCATGTGAACGTCTTCAACACAACCAGCCAGTGAACCTCTGAATCCATCTGAATCCACTTTTATCCAATGTTCCCACTAAACACATCTGCTCCTACACATTAATATGACACATAAGCAGTAGTGATGAGGTCAGAGGTCACATGTTCTGCTCACACTGCTGATCAAACACACATTTGTAATTTTCCCTGCATGTCCTTCCTGATTGCATCCCGTCTGTCACACCTTGTCACACAGGCCTCCTTCGCACTTCATCTTAATCCTCCTGAGCCACGTGCACACATCTCCATCCAAACACACACACACACACACACACACACACACACACACACACACACACACACACACACACACACTCACCTCCTGAGCCACGAGAGACGAGATGCGGACAGCCCGTCGGACCCTGGCGTTCCTCCCCCCCTCCTGGGGGAGGCTGTCTCGCCCGCTCAGCGACATCTCGCTCATCTGGTCAGCCCAGGAGCCCCGGCCCACGGGCACGTCCCACCGGGCTTCACTCATCCCCCCCCAGCTGCCCCCCCGTGCCCTCCCGCCATCCAGGCTCCCCCGTCCTGCCACACTGTCGGCCGTCCTCCCCCCTCCGCTCTCGCCCAGAGACGGAAAGGGCGAAGGCGGCACCACAGTTGGCACTGTTGGCACCGTCACCGTGCCCCCCGAGGCCTCTTTGTTCCCTCCTCCACCTCCACGCCCCCCTTCCCCTCCTTCACCCTCTTCCTTGTCAGTGATTAGCCAATGAAGCTCTGGAGGAAGCAGCGACTTTTGGCTTCTGGGGTCCGTCCCTCTGCTCCCCCCTGACTGTTACTCTGGTGTGGCTCTGTCTTCTGTTGGAATCACTCTTCCAGTTTGTCTGTGCTCCTGTCTGTCTGTTCTCCTGTCTGTCTGACTGACTGTATGTCTGACTGACTGTCTGTCTGTCTCTGGGGTCTGGCTCAGAATCAGAGCTTGTATCAGATCCACAGCTGGAGCCGGTCTGAGCTCAGCCAAACTGCTGCTGCTGTGGAGACTTCCCTCTGCTCCACTCTGCTCTCCCTCCCTCTGAATCGCTCTCTCTCTCTCTCTTGCTCCCCCCCCCTCTCTCTCTCTTTCTGTTGAAGCTCTCTCTCTTCCTTTTATGCGGGCTCTCTCCCTCCCTCATTCTGCAAGATCTCTCACCTAACTGAACTTGCTCTTTTTGCAGGATTTCCTTTTGCTCGTCTTTCTACACACCTGATCTCTTTCTCTCTCTGGAGACTTTCTTTGTTGATGTTTTCTGTCAGTATATGTCTGTTCTTATTAGCACTTCTCCAGTGTGGATGTGTCTTTTCCTCATGTGGACACTCTCAGACCTCATTCTGCGCTCCACTATGTGTTGCTTCATCTGTCATCTTCTCTAATAAACCTAATAAATCTAAGAAACATCACTATTAGTAAAGATATTACAAACTGCAGTCTGACTGATGTAAAATTCAACCAAACACACTGTACACGCTGCAGCCTTCACTGCTGTTGTTTACTCCTTTTCCAAATATTTCTTTCTCCAGGGACAGTGCACATATATGTAAACCTTAAACAGGACATATGTACCAGGTTGTACCACTAATGCTCATTTCCACCTGTCGTCCCTGTGTAGGCTCATGCTATCAATCAAATCACACATCCATAAAAACTAAAACATACACAAAACAATTTAAAAAAAATACATTTTTATAACTCCATCTGTATAAAAAATTAATTCCCATGTAACCGTTGACTCTTCTTCCTCCCAGTCCAGTCAGTCACACACACACTCTAAACATGTTTACATGACATCACTACAGGTTTGGTTCCAGAGCAGCTGTTTTTTTTTTTTTTACCTTGTAATAGTCTGTAACTGCTAGTAACTCTGGTGGTCATGTGATCCACTGTCACACATTTTGATATATTGTCCTACTCTTTCTTTCTGTTAGGGCTGCACAACCTGTTGTTTCAGCAGCATCAGTGTGACGTACAATGGAAGGAAGCTAAACATGTCATGCTATAAATGTTTAGTGGCTTGATACTCAAAGACAGCTGTCCACACCTTCTACACCTAACCTCCAATAAAAGTGCCTGGTGGAACTCATTTGACTCAAGTGTAAAGGTTCATGGACGTTTTTGAGAAATACAGCGTCTAAATGCACAAAGAACCAAGACACACAATAAGATCATTGTATAATTCCAACTACAGCAGGACACGCCCCCTTGAATATTGATGCTGACCTAAAAACCAGTAAAGACTAAGACTCAAACACTAAAAAGAAGATTACAAAAAGAAAAACAGATTATGTTGCAGGTAATTGTTACAGATGTACTAATGATGATATGAACCAAACACAGATACTTCGTCTACAGTGCGTTGAAGTGTTTGGTATTAAAGTTTAACACAAAATGGTTTACACACCAAATGTCAAAACAGGAAAAAAAAAAAAAAAAAATCATTTTTTTATTTATTAGGTTGATTTTCTATGAATGACTAATCTTTTCCCAATAAAGCCAATACTAATCATTTGGTGGGAACGTCTGTATTTTTAACATTCTAATGTATGTTTCAGGGAAAAAATCTTGAAACACTGCAACCTGTTTGTGTTTTTGCAGAATCCTGCTGCACTATTTTCCATATTTATCTTTTAGTAGACAAACTGAACCACTTTCACATCCACAAAATGTGAACAGTATATTTATACAGTGTAAGCAAGATTTGTGTTGCACTTTGACAGCTTTACCCCTGGACAGTGATATTCAGTACAAATGTGTTGAATGGGATATTTACTGCCTCCATAAGCTGCTACAGGAGGGTGTCAACACCCAACACGAGAAAATGCAACTTTGAAAAACTCCCAGTAACGCGTCTTCACATGCATTTGATTCTTCTGTTGTTCCCGTCCTGCTCTTTCCTAAATCTCAGTCTGTGTCAGCTCTAATTGCTCGGCTGCATAATGACCCCTCACTAACTCTGAACACCCCTCCCTCTCCATCCTCTCATCCCCTTCTGTTGGCTCTCATTACTGAACATGCAGCTGGATTAGAGTGTGTCAGTGTGGATGTGTACACTATTCCTGCTTCAACTAGAATTGTGCTTCCACAGCTTTTTTTTTTTTTTTTTTTTAGGTCTGTGTCACTTTCTTCCACTTTCTGTCTCTCTTCAGTAGACTTGACTTCTTGTTCTCTTTCAGTTTTCTTCAACAACTTTTCTGCTAAAGTAAGAATGTTGTCAAAATAATTTAAGAAAAATAACACATTTCTAAACCAGTGGCCTGCCCTGTAATATGTACTTAAATATCACCATGACTCTTTCATTACATGTATTCATTCATTCAACTTCTGAATCTACTTTATCCTCACTAGGGTCACTTGGAGCCTATCTCAGCTACTTAAGGGTGGAGGCGGGGTTCACCCTGGACATGACCAGTTCATTGTGTATCTGTTTGTTTAATTGTTTGGGAAAAAAAAAAAAAATCTCCTATTTTCACTTGTTTAAAAAACAGAAACCAAACATTATGTTTATCACATAGACCTGCTTTATATGCTTGGATCCTTTTTGTGTCCACCGCAGTGGTTACTAGCCTTGCCTTGGGTGCACAATGTCAGAACTCCTTACAAAACCACCTGTAGATACAAACAAATGTGCCCAAATAAATGCAGCCTATCCTCCTAATAAACAAAAGGTGATGTGCAACAGACAGAGCACACCGATAACATGGGTTTGTAAGTGACAGGGATTAAAACGAGTCGTTTCATGTACCTGAAGGTCAACTGGTGACCTCCTGTGCTCATACCAATGAGGGCAGGAATAATAAAAAAACATGTTGGTCCAGTGCCGTCATCGAATGGGGACAAACCTATCCTTCCAGCTCTTTTTCCGGACAGTAAACAGGTTTTCTGTACTCTAAAACCTTTAGGCACTAAATACGGATCAGCAGGGTTTTAATGGTGTCAGTAGAACAACACTACAGTAGTACCAACGATATATTTACCCAGCTACCATCTATCCACCCATCTACGCATCTACACAGTTCATGTTGCATCAATGAAGGAGATTAATTATGAATAAGACGCGCTCATCAGCACTGTATGCATAACATGGGTAATGCAGCAGAACTTAACCACTGGTTAGGTCACTTATCCCCTCCCTTCTATTCTCACGTTCAGGCTACGTGTTGAAAAACCTTCCTTAAGTGTTGTTGAGCAAGAAATTTCCTTCCATGTTCCTCTGTGGCAGAGCTTTAACTCTGACCTTTTTTAAGCCATTGAGTAGAGGATTTCCCTTCAGGGATTAAAAAGTATAGGATAATGATTTCTTAAATTATTAAGTACCATCTTCCTTTTGTGAAATGAGCAAGCTCCCTGGCCATAGAAGGCTTCTTAACACCAACTTGTTCTACATAGAGGGAAGATTTTCCTGGAAACACTCCCCACAGATGTAATTATAGAGGTGGCCACATTAATGTCCTCACACAGATCATGAACAATCAGCTATGTTGTTGGTGAAACAAATGACAACAATCAAAAGCAGCTGAACTGATGATTGCTTGCGTCATATCAGCCAATCGTTGGTCTTTAGCAGGAGCCGTGCTTCATATTGATTTATTGTGAGCCCATTTCTCTGATGGTAGGTTATGATTCATAGCAAATGACGCTGGCTTCTGCTGACCTAGTTTGTATGTGTGCGTGCACATTTGTATCCACATACACATGTGGGCATGTCACACTGTAAAACATTACAAGGTTTGCTTCTGGCGCTCAAATGTGCACATTCTTCGAAAAAAAAAAAAAAAACGGAAATTAACTTTACATTTACTTTACCATTACATGGTATTTGGAGGGCACCAACATGAAAAAAAAAAAAAGCAATAGCCTCAAAATATTCCTTGATGAATTGCACTGAGAATAGTCTTCTTCATGATTCTCATTATTAAACCAAAATAGTTTCAGGCAGAACTATTTGTTTGAGATGCTATGACGCGTCCTGGTAATTATCTGTAGTGAACAGTACATGAAATACTCCTGGCACTGCAGGACCACAGAGCTCTGCACTGTTAGGGGAACATGCATTCAGGAAGTATGTGATGTATTAGATACAACATGTAGTGCATATGTTCCGTTTCCAAATATTATATAACTACATAATACCATGAGGTAATTGTGATGCTCACTTCAGATCTACACAGCATGAACCAAAGGTAGAAAAATGTCTCAGAAAAAAGCACAAAGTAACTTCTATGTTGGTCACATTCAAAGGTTAATTCAATTCAAACCATTTATATTCACAGAGAACAGATGCAGTTTAAGTTCTAAACTAGTACCTTCAAGTTTCAAACTTCATAGATTCTTAATTTTTAGTCCAAGGTAAGCTGTCAAGAAGTGAGATACTGCAAAAATAAAAGAGGCAACAGTTCAGTACAGGCCAATGTTAGCTCATGTTGTACAATGTTACTGGTATCGAGGAAGGATCCAGGCGTGGGCATCAGGATGTCAGCTGACCAACCCAATCCTACATGATACGTGCAGACGTGTCATGGATGTAGTTGTAGTTTCGAAAAAGGAATTAGCTTATATTTTTTAAAAATGACTGCATGTTTCAAAAGACTAATCTAAATAAAAAAACACACTGTGGTCATCACTATCACAGTATAGAATATATATTGTTTATGTAATTAATATCACATCATTAATATGAAGATTAACATGGATTCATGTAACTATTAAAGTGTTGTCTTTAGCTGATAAACTTCTGTTTATCACACCCACACACACACCCACTCTGTCCGTCTGATACCTGCCTTTCTTTCACCTGGGAGGCTTCATAAATAATAAACAGTGCAGCTCCATACTGTACGCCAGCTCAGGGCAGCTGGATTGATGGATGAGGACATGTTTGACCCTTGGTGCCTTTGCAGATCTAAAGTGTAAAAGTGAAATAAAGGCAAGACCAAAGCTCTGCGAACACTGGCAAAACAGCACCGGGCTGATGCTTGACCTTCCTTCACTGCTGAAGCATTTTGTTTATAGAAAGAAAACAATGCTCAAGTGTGGGTCAACTTAAAGGATATGGAGCTTGTCTTTTCTTCCCTCAGCTCAGATTGTTAAATTAAAGCCATATTTGGACGGTGAACTTACACTTGTTCACACAGCCGCTGTAAACCATGTCCAACTACAGACATGATCACACTCCATGTGCCCACAGATGACGGCAGGTCCTGCTCATTAGTTGGAGGTTTAGTGGTGGTGGTGCACTCCACACACCGGTCTAATATCACCTATTCTTACCACATATGCAGATGACACACAGATTTACAGTTCAGTGTCATCACATGACTACAGGCCCATACTTTCACTGAGTGTTTTCATCAAATTGAGTGAATGTGCCAGAACTTTCTCCAGCTCAATTCAGACTAGACAGAAGTGATCGTTTTTGGCCAAAAACAGAAATGTCAAAGATCAGTGCGCACCTCGACTCCATGTCACTGAACTGTACAAACCAAACCATAAATCTGGTGTAATTATTGACTCAGACCTGAATTTGAACAACCATTTAAAAACATTTACTAAGTCTGTCTATTACCACCTGAAGAACATCAGCAGAACCAGGGGTTTTGTGACCAAACACAGACAACCATGTTCACACACTCATGTTCAGGGGGTTGGATCATGGTCCTGGTGTGTTCACAGGTATAAAAGCAGCTGATCCAGAGTCCAGACTAACACCATAAACTGGAACACACACACACACACACACACACACACACACACACACACACACACACACACACACACACACACACACACACA
>JAPSES010000115.1:121812-138928 GCA_029822895.1 Maxillicosta whitleyi
TATATAAGGTTTTTATTTTCAGATAAATATAAGTGAGCAGAGAGATACTGTGTACAACATGCAAAATTAAAATCACATTTTTGCTTTATTTTAATACTAATTAATGAATTAATTCACTTCAGCTTCAGCACTTAGAACTGTGGGTGAACTCAAATCTGCTCTGTCAAACTAACTAACTGTTATCCTTAACCTGGTTTTTATGGGTTTTTTTTTTTAATGTCTTTTAGCCATTTTATATTGTCTTAATCGTACATTTTATACTCTGTTAGTGTGTTTGTATTGTTCTAATGTGCATCCCTCCAAAAAGATATTTTATCTCAAGGGACTTCGCAGTTAAATAAAGGTGAAACAAATGATTTATTTATTTTTGATTTTGTGTGTTTTTGTTGTTTGTAGTACTAGTGAAAGCATGTATGTTTGAGACAAATAAATAATAATTGCTAAAGTTCTAAAAAGCACATTACAAGACGATCATGAAACCGTGCTTATGTAACTATATGTTACAATGATAAAAGAGGTTGTATAAAAGTCAACTAAATCTGTAATTACAAAACTAAATCAACCAAACCCATAGTTTGGATGATTTAGTTTTGTAATTGCAGCCAAGAGTTGAGACGATACACAGACTGGGTGTCAGAGGATTAACAAATGTTTATTAGACAAAAAAAAAAAAAAAAAACTAAAGATCTTATGCTTTTAAAATTTGCTTCAGAAATACATTTGTCAACTTGTGATATTAAAAAAAATGATTTACAACTGCTGGCAGATGTAAGGGTAAACATCTAAACTTTGTGTCGTGGGAAACATTAGAAAGTCCAAAGACAAATTCTGTGGTTTATTTTGAAACCTGAGGAAAACAGCAGATAAACTGTAACCTGTCAAATCTGAGGCAGAACAGAGGGCCAGCTGTGCTTATGTTCCAGTCCAGGTTAAAATATGCACACTGGCACAGTTTCCACTGAGACTTTTCCACAACAGGCCTTCTCCCCCTAACACACAGGGAGGGGGGAGAGGGAGAGAGAAGGAGAACAGAGAGAGAGAAAGAGAAAGAACAGAGAGAGAGAGAGAGACACACACATTTACATACCTCACTCATGCATATTCAGATTAGCTTGACTAGTGGTAAGGAACAGGCTCTCAGAATAATAAAAGTACAAGGAGAACGTCTTTGAACCCCCAGACTTGTCTGTCAGACGAACACATACATACTCCAGCTGCTTCTGTAGCTGGAAATGTCTAGACAAAGTGGGAGAGCAGAAGAGCTGAAGAAGACAGCCTGACAGAAAAGACACAGAGGAGGAGGAGGAAGAGGAGGATAAGGAGGTGGAGGAAGAGGTGGTGGAGGAGGAAGAGGAGGCGGAGAAGGATAAGGAGGTGGAGGAAGAGGAGGTGAAAATAGAGGTGGAGGAGGTGAAGGTAAAGGAAAAGGTGGATGATAAGGTGGAGCCGGAGGAGGAGGTGAACAGTTCATATATGGGTACCTACAAACCACAGTGTGTTTAATATCCAGTCCAGTCAGCCATGACTGAATTGTGATTTTCCTTTCAAAGCTACAAAAAGCCAGTGGATTGATCCATCTGCACAGTTATTACATAATATTACATTTTAACTAGCATAATTTCATCAATTTCATCATGAATTATTATTTTGCTCCAATTTGTGATGAACAGTAACTTAAATAATAATAACATTATTCCACATTTCTTCCCCAAAACATGTGTAAAACTGAGCGTGTACTTGACAGATTACTGGACAACACACAGAATCAGACAAATATTTGTGGCTTGGTATGTGTTTGGTTTTTGTTTTCGTTCTTTTTGCAGGTTTTGCATTTTATAAATTAACATTGAGGTTTGGATGTATCATCTGTTGTTATAACTTTATTGTAATTGTACAAATATACGTTTATATGAATGTGTTGAGCAGTGACCGCTCGTCAATAGAGGGTGCTGGGGTGCCACCCCACCTGTCTCACATGAAGAAAAAGATGATAGAACTCACCAAAAATAATTTTACAAAAAATGTAATATTTAAATAAATGAGCTATATACAATACAGTGTGTGAATGCCATATGCCGTAACAGACTCTCGTTATAAATGACACGTATGCAGCAGACCCCCTCCAACACAAGAGAGAGAGGAGAGCAAAGCACCACCCACAAGAGTAAACATCATATCCTAAAAAGAATCCAGATCTTCCTCAAAAATAGAATCAACACACGGGTCCCTAAGAAAAACTACTGACTTGTTAGTAAGTGCTTAGATGATTTAGTAGTGAACACAACTGGCTTTGATGCGGGAAGCACAAGTGCTATCACTAATCTCTTTTCCTTCAGGTTTATGTGTAAAACTTTACACATATTTACTAAAAGTGTTAAAAACATTAGTGTATAATGTCAGTTTTTCCATTAAATCCTAAATGTGCTGATTAGTTTATTTATTCTGGTAGATGACAGTAGAAGTCAGTCCATAAACATGATAGATATATTCATTATTATTGTATATTACCCTCTATCTGATACTAAACTATTCCAATGACTTTGGATGCTGCACCCCATGCTAAAAATAATTTTGCCAGTTACGTCTGCTTTTACGTGGTGCAATATTGCACTTTGTCTTATTACATGACCTTATGTTTTAAATAACACACAAAGGCATTAGTCCATATTAGATAATACAGCTGCTGTTATTATCACATACCTTTAAAGGGCTAAGGTGGGCCTGGGTCCGTGCTAATCTGCATTAATAAAATGTGTATCCGGCCTAGAGCAATAGAAAACTTATAATCAGTATCTTAAAACTGACTGAGAGCTTTTTTATCTACCGATTCCCATAACAAGATTACTAGTACATTTAAATAAGCCTCTTCTCAGAGTAAGATTAAATCAGCTGGTTAAATGGAATTAAATATGGCTGCTTTGCCTCAGCTAAACAGGGTTAGTGACACCTCTTTGTGTTTAGCATGAATGTCAGTGAGTATTTCGCAGCAGGAAACACACACAGCCCTTCACATTACCTGGAACATGTTATTGTACATGTCTGTACTGATGGGCGTTCAATGTGTGTGAGTGAGTGTGTGTGTGTGTGTGTGTGTGTGTGAGCGTGTGCTTGTGTGTCTGTGTGTGTGTGTGTAAGCATGTAGAGCAGCCTGGTATACCCATTTAGTAACTAATGAGGCGTACACATAACATAGCACTCTCATAATTCCACAAGTCATTATTCATTATTTTCCTATCACCAACATAGAGGGAAATCCACACACTAATATCAACACAAATATACGCATGTCTTTGTCTTCTTATAATCATCTCTAATTCATCTCAAATGCCTTCCTTAGTGCTAGTCTGCAAACAAAAAGCATCTCCAGGTGCTGCTGATAAACCTGTTTTACGAGCGGCCGTGTGGGACATAATTCAGAATTAGCATTCACACACACACACACACACACACACACACGAAATGCATTCACACACACATGTGAAAATGCACACTCAGGAACAGGAAGTGATTTGTGCTGAACAAATGAGCGTGGCTCATATATAAGGTTCTTTATAATTACTGTTCTGCATAACTTTGATGTTGATGTTCAGTCTGGAAAAATAAAGTGTTTCTCTGTGGATTTTTTTGGAATGTACGGTCAGATTTTGATCAATAAAGTTGAGGGGGAAAAATGAGTGTGGTGCACATCCAGGCATATTAGCACCCAATGGTAGAGGCACAGATCCCCACAGAGCTCAGTTGTTAGTCTGATGTGATGGACAAAGCATTGCTAAGTGGTTGTCTATGGATCCGACCAAAGTGGTCGGCTGCTGAGAGTGTGTAGACACATTCGCCAGAGTCTGTGCAGAAGCAAACAAACTCTGAAGTAACGTCACTGCTTCAGATAAACAGTTTACTGACATTACAGCGAGCGGATCAGTGGTTGCAACACTCCAGTTCCCTCTTCTCTGCCTCCACCAATAAAAACAAGGAGGGAAAAAGGTTTCATCACCTTCCAGTTACAGTAAATATAAAAGTGTGTGTATGCATTTCACATGCATGTGAATATTAATTCTGATGACACAAAACACTGACTAGGACAGAGTGGGATTCAAACTGCCAACCCTTTGGTTAATGTATAACCCGTTCTGCCTCCTGAGCCATAGCCCCGCCCCCAATCTCACAAAATAGAGGAAAACATAGGTCATAATTTGTAAAGAATGGACCATTAGCTACAGTGGATATGTTTGAATGTTTTTTTTTAATTTTTTTTTTTAGTTTTCCCTCCACGATCCTGACCTTTTCTGTGTTTGCCATCAGTGCTCTGTATGAGTAAAGCTGTGGGTTTATGCTGGTCCACAGTTGCTGGTTTGATTCCAGCTTCCTAATTTCCATCTCTCCTGTCCATGTCCTCTGTCTTACTTAACTCCTCTGTCCTCTTTTCTGCTACATCACAAGCTAGAGTAAAACTTCACCTGTTTATCAAATGCACATGTGTAGAAATCAAACAAAAATGCCAACATCACAGTTTTGAAAATGCTTCTGTCTTTGGTCCAAACACTTATTGCAGTTTGTTGTGTGGGTGATGGCTGACAGCATTAGTCTTGTTTGTGTTTGCACATTATGTGCTCTTAGCTGGAGGTGGGATCATCCGCGGCAGTCACCTCTCCTGAGAGGCTGCAGGTCTCTAAGTGCTCTGCTTAGCTACCGCTGCTAGGCAATCAAAAGTCCCCCCCACCCCCACCCCAGTCACACAGGGCAGCCTGTTTCACTGGCTTTGCTGTATTATACACTTTTGTCTGACAGACACCTGCCAGTCCTCCAGGCCCACCACACTCTTTTCATGATGCCTGCCCGGGTGTTTTATCTGCCTCTGGTCTCCTGGAAACGGCTCGTTGTCTTTAAAGCTGTTCGTCTGTGGAAACACTGCCCGCCTCAGCTCTGTGTGGAGGCTGCCTCATGGTGCTGCTGTGTGCTGCTACCATGCATCCATGCACATTAGCAGGGTGTTACTGCTGTAATCCTACTGCCTTTGACTTCCTTATTAATATCGTTTCAACATCAGTTCAGCTTCTGAAAGGGAAGAGTTCAGCAGTCATGTGAGTGTCAGTGTTGCAGCAGAGGGACCGAAAAACACAAGACATGACTTGCCAGGGTTAATCTAATCTGCCCCGAGCCATCAAAATGAGTAGTGAAGGCCCACATCATTTAAACTACAAAGCATCAGGACTGTTTCATTAACCAATCAGATTTCAGTTTCACCTCCACCTCACAGGGTCAGCTGGCCTCAGTGTCCTCATCATTTATCCTTCCTCTGATTAGATGGTAAGAGTAAAACTTATTTAATAGATTTGACAATATTCTTTTTGATTCACTACAGCAAATCTCATTTAATTGAACTGAACTATTAATACATTTGAGGTACTTTTTTTTTTTTTTACACCCACAATGTCTGATGGAGAAGAGGAAAATGATTTGGTCTCGACAGGTTTAAAAATCCATTTTCAGGCGGACTTTTCCAGAAAAGCCCGACATTGTGAGGAGAGTTCGGCTAAACTCTGACAGTAGCCAGCTGGTTGAATGGATGTTCTCTGTCCTCAAGAGAATAGAATGTTATGTCAGAAATATGACTGGACAGAGGAGACCGTCAGCCTTGGCCTCACTGGACATAAAAAAGCCCTGATATCAGGAACTGAAACAACTCAGATCACTTTCATGACAGTCAGGGAAGTTTTCCTGCACAAATAAAGGAGGTTGGATTTTCTACATCATCTCTGAGTAGGCCATGATGTTTTTATTTAAACTCTGTAGGCTTTTGTCATGTTATTAAAATAAATAAATATAAGTCAAGTAAAAAAAGACAATTTAAGTATAAGCCCCCCCCACCACCACCACTATTTGGCCTTGCTCAGCCCTACTCTACTCTACTCTGCCCTATTTGGCCCTACTCAGCTCTATTCTGCCCTATGTTGCCCTACTCTCCTCTATTTGGCCCTACTCGGCTCTAATTGTCCCTACTCAGCTCTAAGTGGCCCTACTCTGCTCTAATTGGCCCTATTCGGCCCTAATTGGTCCTCCTTGGCTCTACTCTGCTCTAATAGGCCCTACTCTGCTCTAATAGGCCCTACTCTGCTCTAATTGGCCCTACTCTGCTCTAATTGGCTCTACTCTGCTCTAATTGACCCTACTCAGCTCTAAGTGGCCCTATTCAGTCCTAATAGGTCCTACTTGGCTGTACTCTGCTCTAATAGGCCCTACTCGGCTCTAATTGGCCCTACTCTGCTCTAATAGGCCCTACTCTGCTCTAATTGGCTCTACTCTGCTCTAATTGGCCCTACTCTGCTCTAATTGGCTCTACTCTGCTCTAATTGACCCTACTCAGCTCTAAGTGGCCCTATTCAGTCCTAATAGGTCCTACTTGGCTGTACTCTGCTCTAATAGGCCCTACTCGGCTCTAATTGGCCCTACTCCGCTGCTCTTTCATTCATTCACCATCATGATCACAGACCGTTCTGTGGAGTCGACCTGCTGCACGATGCATCACACAGCACTTCCACCTCTCACTGCATGACTGATTCAGACTAGTTTATATTTAAAAAAAACAAACAAAAATAAATATTAGCAATTTAAGTACTGCTGAATCCATTCAGTTGCCAATTAATTCAAGAAATCATCAAAAATATATATTTAACAGAAACTAAAGTCATACATGGAATCAGGAGGTGGTTCTGTGATGAGTGCTACTTTGGTTATTTTGGCTCAGATGTTCTGACTAAATTAACTTGATAGTCGGTTCCTGCCATTTCAGCTCTGTTTGTTTGTACTGAACTATATGAACCAGTTGGCTTCATCTAGAATCCAAAGTCATTCAAAGATATAGAATCTACCATGGATTACCCTGCCATTTAACCAAAGTAGGATCTGCGCCGTATACAGAGAAATTAATCTATACATTTCAAATACCTTCATCAAAATGATCTTTTAATATTTTATACATGAGAACAAGGTGTTTTTTATGAACAGTAGTAGAGTCTATGCCACGTGTCATTTGTTTCATATTAGTTTATATTAAACACATTCACACACTACACGTAAAAGGGGCTCCTATCTTAATCTTGCCATCTAAGTTTTTGGCTGAGTTTTGCTGTTGGGGTCTTTTCCCTCGTTATTTGACAAAAATTGTGTTTTGCATACATTATTGGACTATTTAGGAACTAGCACTTAGGTATGTGACACAAGTCTGCTCCCACAGGTTGGGCAGTGTTACTTAAATCAAAATGTATGAATATGTAAAATTGTAAGAGCTGACCTTGTGGTGTTGACGTTAAAGACATAACAAAATAGTACGAAAGGAACAGTGTGCTCCTATGTTAACCTATTACTGGGAAAAAGTAGTTATAGCCTCCTCACCCAGCAGAAACTGCTCTGGGACATAACTGTGCCCTACATTTAGGTGCTACCCAACAGGTTTTAGTCCAACAGGCCAAAGTGAACAGAGGTGTGAATTTGAGAGACAGTAAATGACATAAGTGTCAGTTAAAGGATAATGAGGAGGCCCCTTCACATAAAATACTGATGGTTTATTTACTCGTCTTCCCCATAATTAATTTTTCCAACAGAACAGTGGTGCTTTTTTAAAAAAACCAAAACCAGTGCATGTTGTGCAGAAGTGTGCACGTGAGCACCTTCCCATCACAGTTTACCTGGAGAGCATGACTGATTAAGCTGGTGAGCAATCGGAGTCGGACAATTGAGCGTGAGAGCGAGAAGGGAGATCCATCATTGTGAAGGCTCATGCCTGAGCTTGGCACTAGATAAATGGGCTCAGAGAAAAGCTGTGCACGTGCACATGCATGTGCATGTTCACCGTGTGCATGTTTGTGTGAGTCATAGATACACAGCTCCACCATTACAAATAAAACGCACATCTACACACTCAAAACTTAGGCTCCTTTTCAAAATCAAGAGTAAGGCTATTCTTTGTCTTTTCTGTTTGATTTCAGGAAAGGAGGGAGCAGAAGACGGGAGGAGGAGGAGTGGACAAGAACCGGTGGCATAGTGTTTCCTCCTCATGTGCATTATGGATGAGAAATGTCTGCGGTGTTCGATCAGCTGCTCTGTGATGGCTTAAAGGTGGCCTGTGGGGTTACCTAAGACTGTGTTCTGTTTGTGTGTGTGTGTGTGTGTGTGTGTGTGTGTGTGTGTGTGTGTGTGTGTGTGTGTGTGTGACTGACAGGATGCTTTCTGCCCACACATGAAAAATGTCCTTTATGACCTGATACTTTTATTCATTTACTATCTTTAATTTAGTACAAATATGCCCAGTTACATGCACAATTCAACACTTTACACACATGGACACTGACCAAGATGGTCCAAGACACAAATGTTATCATCCTGTCAAATATATCTATGGTGTTACTGTGACAACCCAGAGAGCTTGTGTCTGCGTCTGTCCTTTGTCCTGTTACTCTTCTCTGTGAACACAGAAGTGTTTAAGTGTAAGATAAGTATTTGCCTCCATGCCATAGTGCATGACTGTCACAGCTCCCCTCTTTCCTGTCTGTGACCTGCAAAACACGCCAGTTCTACAGTTTCACTCAAACATTCACCACACCTTAACTCCTTAATAAACATTCTTGACAATCACTATCACATCCGTTTTATGTTTAAGGCCCAGTGGGGAAAAAAGCCTACTTTATTCAAACTTTAAAATGTTGCCCTGTCATGGATGCAAGAATCGTCCTTGTACCTTTATCACCTCTATCATATTCATACAGAGGTAGATATTCTTCATGTGACGATGATCACTGGGAACAGAGAAGAACCTCAAAGGCAGTTCCTGAAAATTGAAACCTACCAGGAATGGTGCCTTTTGCTTCTTTTCAGATACAGTTAATGTACAAGAAGTTAAAAAAAAAAATGTAGCTGTAAACATCTGTTTGTTGCCTTTGCTTGAAGAAAAACATTGTACACTTATTTTCCCCAGAACAGCTTCTGATGAACCAGCATGAAATCCCATCTATACTTACGTTACTATCCATGGATGAGTCAGGATAGAAGCTAAGACAGCTATGACTCTCTGTCGAGAAGGTGAAGAGGAGTCTCCAAGGCTTTGGGCAGAGCTCAACTGATACATTTACAGCATGATCCAAAGAACACATGGAAACTCACTTCTTATAGTAAAAATGACACTTCTATTGTATTTAGACATGATGTTACACTGAACTCCCACACTTATCATCCTCAGTGACCCACAACATTATTCATCCATTCATTTTCTGTAACTCCTTAATCCTTTGCAGGGTTAAAAGGGGGCTGAAGGCCATCTCAGCTCACATCAGATAAAACCAGGGAACACCTGGACATGCCACCAGGGCTGACGCTAACAACCATTCATTCTGTCGTTCACATTTATGGACCATCCTGCAATGAATCAACAGTCAGTGCACAACCATGTCACCCAACATTATTAATGAAAACTGAAGAAATAAACTAAACTGAACAGCAACAAGAATTTAAATCAAATGTAAATATGGATAGCCTATAGAGATTTAATTACTTACTGCTATTATTATTTTCTTCTTATATTGTTTGTCTTGCCTGGAGCAGTGAATTTTTCAGTGCATTTCGCAGAAAGCACAAAGAAAATAAATACAAGTCGTCCAACAGCCCCGTGTGATCACACCAGTCATGCTTTGATAATGGTCATTAGATGTGTGACCATGTGACCTGTGTTGTGGATATACCAACACCCTTGAACTTGGTTTTCAAGTCCTTTAACAGTTTACTGTTAGCACAAGTCAATGTCAAACATGGAAAAGCAGACCGAAGAAATGCTGTCCTATGGTTTAATAATAATATTCATCAACTCAGTGATGAAAAACAACACCGACCACCTTCCCTTCACCCGTCTGAGGAACAAAGCAGTGACGGAGCTACGGAAGGCCAACACCAACTACTTCCTCAAACTAACTGAAGAGGCCAGTGGCACCACTTCCACAGATGAACAGACTCAAGCAGACAAAAACACCTTAAAATAAACAGTCTTAAAGTAATAACTTCATTGACAGTAATGAGTCAATGGCAAATGTTTTTAACCGCTTCTTTTTCACGTCTGTACATGAACTGGTACGTCATTTCATATCAACTGACCCTAAGATATTCCATGAAGATTGTGATGCTTCCTCAGATAGTTTTCACATCACAGAAGTATCCAGTGATGTACTTAAAGCAGTTACTGCAAACATGAACAACTCAGTGTTAAAGGATATTCAGAATTTAAAGGTTGGTTTACATTACATTTGGTTGACGCTTTTATCCAAAGAAACTTACAAGGTATAGGCATGTATAGTGTAAAGGAGCTTGCCTAAGAGCCCAAGGGCCAGATGGGCCCATCTGGGATTTGAATTGGCAACCTTCCATACAAAAGTCGGCGGTGTAAACCACTAAGCTATCCAGTCACTATAAGTTTAATTAATACCAGAAATATTTTTTATTGCTTATTAGTCACTTATGCCCCGTTTCCACTACATGGTACCGGCTCTGATGCCGTTCAGTTGTTGGAATCATATCTGGGGAAAGACAACAATGTGTCAAGGTATTTGGGAGAAATCCCAACTTCTCACCAACAGCATGGGAGTACCACAGGGGTCCATACTTGGACCACTGTTGTTCACCATGTACATTAATGACCTGAGTTGTCCAGGTGTCAGCTGCCAGATGATTTCTATTCATAATAAGCCTGTGAACGATCATAGAGGTGATGATTAAAAATGAAATAATTACTAAGGTGAATTCCCAAATGCTTGGGAATTAGACTAAATAAGGACTTAAAATTCAATAAACAAGTACCATACATCTGTAAAGGATTAAACCACACCTAAACTGTTTCCATTTTATCAGCAGACACATGTCATGTAAAGCCACACAGTTTCACATGCACACTATGATTATGATTATGGTCACATGCTTCCCACGTCACTCTCAAACCTGTAATACCCATATACAAACAGGCAATAAGAATTATGGATAAGAAACCAATAAAATGGCACCACAGAAAGCACAACGTTCTTCAATTTAAAAACTTCACAATTTACCATCAGACTGGTTTCAAAATGTCTATACAATTATGTCCCACCCCTCTTTTCTGCATTGGTAAAAAAAAAGGTGTTGGAGACCAAACCAAGTAAATCCCTGAGCTGAACAGGGGCTGTATTGCTCCCAGACGCATAACATCATTTGGACAGTCTGTCTTTTCAGTCAAAGGGATGAACCTATAGAACAGTCTACCCAATGGAAAGCTCTTAACAGAGGCTCAAAGCTAAGCAACAGTGTATAGACACAGACTGTTCTTATTACTTTTATTATTACTACTGTTATTGTTGTGATCATGACTCTAACCTGTTTTATTTCCTATTGTTGATCATATGCTCTGTGTTTTTAGAAAAAACATCTATGAACACTATAGATACTATATATACACCCAAGGAAAGCATCTGCTCTGTCCTCGGAGGCAGTTCTCAGTGTACTTGTGATGTCCATATCAAATCAAATCAAATCAAAACCAGTGAGACAGAAATGACAACACCTCTGGAACTCTGCACAGAGTTGTAGCCTCTCACAACATAGTTTCATGTAACAGATTACAAGTGTGTGTCTGTGTGTCCATGTCCACAACATAAACAGTGGAAATTGAAATGAACAGAGGGGCGGGGCAAACCTGCAAAGCCCCCTTCACAAGCATCACCAGAGAACAGACAGCTGGTGCCATCCCTCTGCCCCCCTGCCCATGCCTTTTTTTTTTTTTTTTTTTAAACTTTCTCTGATGGGTAAGAAGGTATTCAGATTACACGAGCCCTGGATTCGGATACTTATCACCTTTCTTTCTGACTCTGTCTCTACCACATCCAACTCTCTCGTTTTGTCGTTCTTTGAGGTTGCTCTTGTTTTCTGTTCTCTTCCTCTGTTTCTTTCTTCTCCTGCTGCTCTGGTTTCTAACTACAGGTGGAAAATGTCCAACAGATACTTTGGCCATAGCCCAGGGACTGCTGACTTTATTACCACAGCAGGTCTTTATCACCATGGAAGCTGTCTGTCGTCGTGGTGACCAGCATCTTGTTACCTGGTTCTGGTCCAGTTGGCAAGTGTGAAGACATAAACACAAAGGAGAGAATTCTCCAAGGGTTTCCCTCATGTGATTTTCTCCAAAGAGCATCATAAATGAAAATTCATATCTATATGTTCTCTTTTCTAAACATTCGTTTTCTGTGTAGCATCACTATGCACCAAACATGAAGACAGACACAGACCTTATTTTCAACCTTTTCAGCTCATATGAACAAGAAAAGTCGCCTCAAACTTAATAGATGCAAAATGTAAAATCGATTTGGAAGGTCAAGTCCTATGCCTGTCACATTCTGATTTAACACAGGTATTCAATCAGACACAAAGAAAGGATTTTCAAAACCATTCTAATGAATAAATATCTGGCTTGAGGCTCAAAAGCACCAGTACCTTCCATAATGCTCCTACTATCCAAGAAAACCCACATAAACAAACATGAACCCATATGTCTTACCCCTTTATGCTTCTATCTGTCTTGACATATGAAATTGTACGTTACAATAAGGTTTTTGCACAGATCCACTACTGCCTGAACTTAAACCAGCTCCTTTATTTCCTGTCTTTCATTATTGGACAAACTGATCCAGGTGGTCAGGTACACCTGGATTAATCAATTCATACTACCCATTAGGTTTTTTTTTTTCCACTCAACCCAAACTAACCATACCCACCCTCTTCACACACACACATTATTCAGTTGTTCTGATGCATTGGTTCTTTTCCTACCATCTTTGCGATAGAGATCGATCTCCACTTTCCTCTCCTCCGATCCCAGTAGGGCTTGGGCCATCTGTGCAATGGCGAGTCGCTTGGTGTCAGGTCCATACAAGAAGTTACATGTGCAGGGTTTCTGCATGATCTCAGCACGTGAGTAACCACACATGTGGCAGAATCCATCATTGCAGAAGATGATGGCACAGTTCTCCACCCTCGCATTGGCGATAACAAACTTGCGACCTGTGGAAGAAGGAAAAGAACCACTTTAAATTTTTTTTACAGTTACGGTATGTTTTTTTTTTTAAATGTCAATCAAATTTGAAGTAAACTTTTGGAAAACAGCTAAACAAATTTGTAAATTATGTGTGTTTGTATGAACTCATGTGACTGATTAAGGCTGTGTTTTGTCACACATTAGATATATTCATGAAAATGTTCACCTATTATTGTTTTCATCCAGACTCTGGAATTCTATAACTATGGACTGAATATCAAATATCTTTGAGTTCCTCCAGACCACAGCCAGCGATTGAGTGAATCACACAAAGTTATCAAACAGCAGATCACAGCACTCAGTACACAAATGACACAGGACTGACACACAACTGACACACAACTGACACAGGTCTATGTGTAGGTATTGCCAACAACCTCGCGATACGATACATATCCCGATACTGGGGTCACATTACGATACGCATCGCGATATATGTGAATTACAGTACATGGTATTCAATGCAATATGCATCCCAATATTTTAGGCCTATATTCTTTCTTTTCTTTTCTTTAAAACAGTTTTTACTTTAACATTTTAAAGAAAAAGACACATGTATACCCAAATATTATTTTTTTGCTGTTGCTGTAGAGCAACAATTCCACTGTAGATCATTTAAAACACTGTATTAAGAACTTGGCTGTAGTGCACAAATAAAGATGGCTTTGATAAACTTAAAACATGCAAAGTCAGATGCCGTTTGAGAAACTTGATAAAGTAATTGTTTGTTGCATGTGAAATATCGATACTGACACCTCTGTATCGTGAAGAGGTCCGTGACAATATATCCCCATATCAATATTTTGAACACACCCCTAGACAGGACTGACACACAACTGTGATCATCTCTAGTAAGGCCAACATTTGATAACATCTGTGGGAATAGACAAAATGACGTTTTGTGTCAGTACTGTACACAGCACGTGAAATTAGCACTTGACCAAAAAAAAAAAATCTTTAATATAATGTATTTTTCATGGAATAAATGTATTTAAGTGAAAGACATTTAATTGTATGTTTAACTCTTATGAACTTCCAAGTGTTTGTGTTTCAAAGTGTAAACCTCATGTTGACACCTGTGCAGTTCCAATGTCCCACAAAGCTCTGATGTTTGACTCTTTGGAAACCACTCATTACAAAAAGAGCCATTTTGCTCCATGACTTCTATTCAGTGCCACAGGATGATCCTGCACTCCAAGAGCCAAAACAAACACTCACTATTCTGCACAAAAACTGCACCTCAGTACAACAGGAATACATGTTAACTGTCCAGTTTGTGTTGGTGAATGGAATGAGTGTGTTGTTGACACAAACTCAAATGTGTGTGTGTGTGCTGGTGTTGCATCATGGTGACAGTCTGTTAGGCTGATAGATGGCTTCCACTAAAAAGCCTTAAGACCCTGACGACGACCAGTGTTTCCTGTGACTTTCACTTAGCACTAGGTCCCACTGTGAGGAGGCAGTGTGCTCATAAATAGTCATATGAATTGTTAAGAGGGAAAGAAGACAGCTGGGACCTGGATAAGAATGAACAAGTACAAAGACTGTGGGAAGAAAGAATGACAACAACAAATATGATCAAGTGAAAAAGAGATGGAAGAAGAAGAACAAGAAGGACAACAAGCAGAACAAGAACAAGAAAGAGAACAAGATGAAGAACAAGAATAAGAATAACAAGAAGGAGAACAAGAAGAGGAAGGAGAAAAAGTAGGACAACAACAAGAAGAAAGAGGACAAGAACAAAGAGAAGTATTTCACTTGAATAGTATGAATAATGATTGGAGTTCAGAGCTAATAGAGGACGTAGATGAATACTTTGACAGGTGTGTATAACAGCTCACTGTCAGACTTCTTTATTGATTTTTCGGTCATATTTGTACTTTATGAGTTGTATTAACAACAATGTCAAATGGGTTTCTTACATGTACTCCTCCCACTACCACGGCTTAATGCTTTCCTCCAAAGTGCCAACATGGTAAAGACCAAAGACCAAAGTGTTGTCTGATATAGTGTTTGGTTTGTCGACATGTTGGAACGGACCAGACGATGACCCAACTGTAACCTGTAACCCAACTGTTTGGAGGTTAACAAGGAGCTCAGTTAAGGTTCCTTCACTATGAACAGCCTTTTAATTTGGTGTTAAGTTACAGGCTTTTTCTTCAGTTAACGTCTTCCAAGTGTAGCTTAAATAAATAAAAATAGATAACACAAAATTCAAGGTGATGTTATTAATATGAGTCCATACTAATTAAAGAGTAATAATTAGAAAATGAACTGGTTGCAGATCAACAAAGACAGGGGTGGAGGAAGTACTAAAGTTTAGTAAATAAAAGTACCAATACCCAGCAAAATATCTACTCAAATAAAAGTAGTAGTAGTACATCAACAATCTCACTTAAGTAAAAGTACTGAGTAGTTCCTTAAAGTCTAAAAGTCCAAGTCCTCCCACAGTGTCAGTCTGTGGACTGTGTCATTATGATACAGAATGTAGACATACTTATTTATGCCTCTGACAATGTCACTGCTCAGTGTCACAACTAGATTATGTGGATTGAACAGATTGGCGTCAATATTGTGTGTGTGATTTTTCATGGAAGATTTAGATGAAAAGATGTTAATATTGTAGCGACGCTGGCATCGTTGTGTGTAAGGGGGGTGGCAGCTGCTGCAAGGCATGCTGGGGGTTCATGTTCGTGTCTTGTTTTTGGGTTTATTTGGGTTTAAGTTGCCATGTGTTGTTAAAGTAATCATCTAGTTTTGTCATGTTTTATTTAGTTTGATTATTTATTGTGTTTGTGTGTGTGAGGAACCATGAGCCAGGCTGATGTGCGCAGCCGTGGCTCCGGTCAGTGGGTTATGTGATAATTGTACATTGTTCAAGATGGCTTACATCCTGGTTAAACCAGGCTGTCAAAGTAAAAGCTTGGTCTTCGTGAATGTCAACTTTGCTTCCATCACTCCTGCACCACTCGCCACGATATTATGTAATAAGTAACGGCACCAATTTCTGAATTGTAAGGAGCAGAAAGTTCAGATAACTGCCACAAAATGTAGTGAAGTAAAAGTAAAAGTATGCATTATTATTTTTAAGACCTGGGATCTGGGACCCGATACTATTTTTTTTGTACCGCCTCAGCCGAGGTTCCAAAATGTTGGACCGACACCAAAACGTGATGTGACACTGATTGGTCAGACAGTTTTCTCTGTGACAGATTTACAAAAATCAGATGAAAACTACACCATAGACAGTCACATATTCAGTCTTTGGTGGCGGACGTAGAAATTCAGACGGGAAAATACGCAACGGGTGAGTTTTTGGCAACTCTGAGCAAACTCTGAGCTGAGACGAGCTGGTCCCGTGTAAGTGGAAAAGAACCACAGGAATACTGAGTAGAGTAGAACCGGTACCATGGAGTGGAAACGGGGCATAAGGCCTAATCCTAATTCACCCTCGGCCCTACCTCTTGAAACGGAGCTGCAAAGGTTAGTGGTGTAAACATTCTTCTCTGAAATGGGACAACCCTTCACGACCTGTTACATCATCAGCGGTCATCAACGCCGCTATAAACAGAAAACTTTGTTTCTGTAAATATTCACCATGTCGTCAGCAGCTGTAACCTGTTCCATGGGCTTTGTTCATCTTTTTATGTCCATCGACTACAAACCACAGAAATGTGATCTATAACACATATATAAAACAGCATTAAACAGTCAATTTAATAATTAAGTTGTTTACAAGTACAGCCCTTACATCTGTTTGTTTCTTTCATCACAGCTGCAGGTTTTACTTCAGTCTAACCAATGATCTGAACAGAATTATGTGAAACTCCTCCTACTCCTTCGTTCGTAGTGTGGTCCTGGAAAATCTCAGTTTTGAGGGGTATACAACTGTCGACTGTCACAACATGGAGGGTCAGGGCCAAGGGGTGAATTGGGATTCAGATTATTCCAAACTTTTGGTCCAATTAACTTACCATTTTCCAGGGTTTGAATTTTCATGTTGACCCTATGGGCAAAAAA
>JAPSES010000115.1:148514-172440 GCA_029822895.1 Maxillicosta whitleyi
TATATACATATCTGTATGACTTTTTTGGTTAGAACCAGTTTTGACCTGACATGTTACCACCTTCTAGTGCGTTACCATGTGTTGCAGAGGTGTTGAACCGTGGCTCCAGGTGGCAGCAGGGCATCTGTGATCTCCTCAATGCTGCTGTTCCAGTTTTGGTAGGCAGGTGGCAGGGACAGAGCCGAGCAGGGACAGTCAGCGTGGGACACACAGGAGCCTCCATACAACACCTACATGACACGCAGTGACAATGATCAGAATGACACAGAAGAAGCCTGTTATCCTACCAGTCACACACAGCACAGGTGTCCTGACCTGTCCAGTGGGGCAGGTGCACCCATGGGTGCAGGGTGCAGGCAAACACTGAGTGTGTGGCCACAGGTCCTCACAGGTATGTGGACAGGATCCTGAACAGTTACTGGAAACCTGACCACGGGGACAATCTGCAACATAAAATAAATAACACAATAAATAACATGGACTTTATTTTCTGCAGGGAGATATTAATCTTGGACACTGTGTTACAGTTTGTTGCATTCCATAAATAGGAACAACATAAGGTCAGTATGATTTGACAATACAATTCCCCCTGGAAGCATTCAACATAAATTCAGAAAAACATCCAAGAAATACAGGATGCAACACTTTGAAGTATGAGTGTATTGATCACACTCTGTTTCTGCTATATTAAGTTATGACAGCTTGGTGGACGCTGGAATAAACAGCTCAATTTTCAGTTTGATGTCTTCAACTTGAAGGCAGCAATTGAATTAAAAATATGCATAAATTGCATTTGTTATTTTATTAATGTCAATGAGTTCCACAGTTCATATATTTATATTTCTGTATAGACATTTTAAAATGTATTGTATCCATAGGGTAGAGCACTTTGGTGTATATGTACAAATATGTACTAAACATCTGTCCAAACACTGTCCATTTTTGTATTTTATGGTGTATCTTACGGTGTCTGTATTTCATGGTGTTTGTAAGTTGTATGTATTTTGTGTTTTTCTTGTGTATGATATTAACTAACCAGGAGGCCTGGGCTATAATGTGGCATGTTTACATTTATTTTCTTAAAATGTTCATTAATGGGCATTGATCCTCCTTTCTCAAATTGACTAACTGAATTGAATTTGAGTTCTGTCAGACTGAGTCAAAGCTACGGTTTGTATGTATATGAAGCTGTAAATGTGCTTGCTGTACAATGTGCTGTTTTTAGTATGTGTTTGTGTTACCAGGAAGACAGCTGTTGGTGTTGCAGACAGTGTGCTGTTCCAGCGCTCCAGCACAGGCCGCACCACCAGGCTCCGGCTCCTGAACCACGGTCTTGTTCCGTATCGACAGTCCACCGCCACATGTGGTACTACACTGGCTCCAGGTTGACCACTCACTCAATAAACAGCCCACTACAGAGAGAGAGTAAAGAAAAGTTTACTTAGCCTCGTGTCACTGACAGTATTTAACATAACAGACTATAAATGTGTTGAGTTAATTTAAATCGAACTTTTCAAGTGGTGCAAAAGAACTTTAAGAAAAGATGTGTGAAATGAAGCCTTTCCATCCTCTACTGTGACTGATCATGAGAACATTTAGGTCTACATCAGGTAATAAATGTTCACTACCGAAGAATTTGTATAAATTTGTGTTTCCATCTCCCATAAACAACATTAGATTGAAGTTTTTTCCATCAACTTTGTGCATTACTGTCTGCATAAAAATCACAAGACAGAATGGAGGCTTTTGATGGAACTGTTTGCTTGTGTTTGTGATTCATTTCAGACCTGGACAGGATGGCAGATCACAGCTCTCTGTCTGCATGGTGTCAGCACATGAAGGGCCACCCTCTGTGTCCTTGCACACACGTGTTCTTGACCTCTGGCCCCGCCCACAGGTAGATGAACATGCGCTCCACGGACTCCAGGGCTCATACACTGGGCAGGGGTGTTTGGTGCATCCCAGAGTGCCATTCTCACACACACTGCACACACATTTGGGTGAGGTCAAAAAAGATGCCACGTTAAAGTTGTAATAATTAACAGTGTGCCACTAAATAATATTACATTATATATTGTTCTATTTTTATATATTTCATTATAATATTTACATTATATATTTGCTTTAACTTGCTAATAAGTGCCATGTCACATTTGGGGAGGGAGGTGGGGGTGGCCATTTGAGCCATTCTTTGAACATAGATTATACTTTAGTCACACAGATGATGACCCCTTTTCAACATAACCTCATACATGTTTGTTTACATAGTGTTGTGGATCAATGAAAAGGATGGATATAAAAGTTGTTTTTTTCCTTATTTGTCTCTGAGGTCACTGGAAATTGTTACTTGAATAGATCCCAGTAAATATGTCAGCCCTCCATGAGTTTTCAAGTTTAAACATAATTAATAAAATAAAATGAAAATGAAAACAGATAAAAAATCTGATGTCAAAGTTTTGTCTATTCTCATTCACAAAGCTTTCAAAGTCACATGGATAAATGAGTTGTCACCAGGTGTTGCAGTCCATGACAAAGGTCTCTTTAGGGTTGAACTCCAGTGTCCCATTGCCCGATGGGATTCCACAGCGACACTGTCTGACTGGAACACAGTGACTGTCCTGCAGCAGATGTCCATCTGGACAGCGACAACCTGAAGGAAAACAAAGAAGGCCATTAAAAAGGAAACACAGACAAACAACACTGTTTCTTGGTGAGTGTTTTATTACAGACAAACTGCTGATCATGACGGAACATGAATGCTACCTGCATGACATGCTCCTTGGAGACACTGGACGTGCTCCCATAAGTCAGTGCAGCTGCGAGGACACTGATTGGCACAGCTTTCATGGTAGATCCGTCCTCTGTCTTCACAGCGTTCTCCTAGAATAAAAGGACTATTTAGTCTCTTACTTTACTTTTATTTTAATTGCAATGAAACATCTGGTTGTCATCTGAGGACAGTTTCATATATGCATTCATGCTACAAGCAGCATTGGTCGGGACCTCACACTCTGGCCTGGTTCTGCCTCTTGTCACCATCAATGCCTCAGCTACACCCACACCACACTGTCCCAGCTCTAGCCACAACTCTTACATGTCCCTCCTGCTTTCATCCCTCCAGAACACACAGATGTGAAAGAGTACTTGCACTGTGCAGTTAGTTTTTCAATTACTGAAACAAAAATAGCTTTTCCTCCTGATATAGAATCATAAACAATTTCTTCCACAAGCAGTTCATGTTTGCAAGTAGTTTAACAGATATTCAATTCAACATGTTTGTGTCTTATGGAAATGTTTAAAAAGGTGCCTTTTCTTACATTTTTAATATATCCTCATTGACCCCACAATGACCTTGCCTTGGGATTTTGAAGTGCAGTTTATGGTATATTTTGTGATGTGTTAAAAGAAAACTGGCTATTGATTCAGTTTGTTTTAGGAATATTGATGAAAGTATTTAAGTAACTGTCCCATAAGACACTGCCATAAATATGTGTAGAAAAATAAATCCTCTACAGTCATGTCTTCTCTTTACAGTCTGTCTTCTCTTTCTTGACAGTAGAACCCTGTTTAGTGTTCTTGTCTCTTAAATAACCTCAAAAAAGGAGATGAAAATTTTGCCATTTTTAAAAATTTGCACATCAATACTTTTGAACATGAACACAAATATGATATTGTCATTGGATTTATATCAAATTATGAAAAAAACAGGGTTTATTTTAGACTTTTACTTCAATAATACATATAATGACTAATGTTTGGTGTTTCTTCTACTTCATTTCTTTTCATGAAAACATCTCTTTTCATCCACATATTCCTGAAGACAAGGGCTTCATCTTGTAACCCCAGGTGTTTTTAGGTGAGCTCTTTTACCTGGGCACAGTCCCGTGTTGCAGCTCTGGCTCTGTGTTTGTTGGCTCCCACAGCGGGGCCCCGCAGGAGAGGCCAGGGGCCATCTGTAGCGCTGCCTGACGCCTCCGCTGCACGGCTCTGCACAGGCCGTCCAGGCACTCCAAGCACTCCACTGACACACATCTGGAAACACACAGTGATTACTGGAACTGGTCCCAACTCTCACCTCCTTATTATCACCCTCATCATAAAAACTGTAATTATCATGATGAATGACTGTTGTAACACTCATCACCAACAAAAATAGCCTGTTTATTGTTCATGCACTTGAGCTGCTGAAGATGTGATTCTCATTTTTCAATTTTCACAAAATACACATAAATAATAGAGATAACTGATAAGCATCAAGCTTACACATATTTTGACAGTGATTAAACATTTTATTTAGAACTGTTGTTCTATCAATAGATTTACGAAATGTTACAGTGTTCATCATGAAAGGAAACTAGCTAAATAGTACACATAACATTCTGGTTAGCCTATAAACTTGAAAAATACAGTCATTTGATATTTATGGTGATCCTTATTTCCATACCACTGACATGAACACAAGACACTGTTTTTTGCCATATTGCCCAGTTCTGGTGAGAAGCTTATTCTCCTTTAAAGCATCTGAATAATGACATTTTCTTTCACTTGCGTGTTAAACATTTGGACAGTCCACTGAGGACAGGTGTAATTTTGCTGTTTTCATTCACATCCAAAGCGGAAGGACCAGCGGTGAACTGAGGGATGATAGTTGAGTGAAGGAAAAATCATTCTTTGCACACTGGATACTAAATCCAATCTATCTCATGTCTCCCTGCAGACATAAACACATTAAACTCCTCCTTTGGTCAAATTCCTTTTTCATTTTCTCTCCACTGGGAAATAATGAGAAGAGGGCTGCACGGATGGACACCAGCAATTTTCACTGTGGATACTGATTATAAGCTCTTACACTATCCACTGGTGGCAACATCGAACTTATGCAACATTCACATAGCCCATGAAAACGTGGGACACATGACAGAGTAGACAATCAAATGATGCAGAGTTCACTGAGGGTCCACCCTAAGACCCTCTGTTTAATCTGTGGAATGTGGGCCAGATCTATAAAGGTACTATTTTACCTGTAATAATTTGCATGCACAATCTAGAATTTTAGATGTGGGGTTTAATTCTGGTTTGCTGGTGATTTACAAAAACTGCTTGTGCAAAAGTCAACAGGTGCAAAGACTTTGAGACCGCCCTATTTAAATGAGGGTTTAACCTGTTCTACTGGAGACAGTGGTCTGTGTAAACTGTTGTCATAGAGTTAGTGGTCTGTATAAACCATCATCATGGAGACAGTGGTCTGTGTAAACTATCGTAGTTACTATAGACTAGTTATAGTTATAGACTAATTATAGTCTGGACCTTATATGTACAAATGTGGGGACGGAGCTAGTTATACACGTAACCAATGAAGAAGAATTTCAAACAAGTTGGACACATCCACTGGATTTGTGTCCAAATGAATGTAAAAATAGTTTATTAGCAGCTGGAGGGTTCAGATTCAACCTGTGTGAATTATTAGGTCCAAATACACAAAGAAATGAAACACAGACTAAGAAAAATGGCTTAAGAAATATGAACCTTTAAGGGTTTATGTTAAATATGAACATTTAAGGGTAATTATTTTTTTTTCCCTGTGGTGCCATTCTTGTCTCTGACTGTATGTAGAACATGTGGTGAATCAGACTCAAACAGGATAAGTGCCACAACGTGCTGAAGGAAACTCAGCCGGAACACTTAACATTAGCCTTTTCTTTCTGGAGACTGAAAATACAAACTGGAACTTGACAAAGGCAGAGCTGGACATGGACTGTATTTCCGAGCCGAGATAAAGGACTCATTTGGCTGAAACTGAATCCCATTTCATGACCTTGGACAAACACTATTACCTCGGCAGATGTTCACATCTGGACAGACTCTTTCCTCCATCAGTGGTCCTGGACACTGTCTCTCCTCCTCGTCTCTGGAGACTGGGAGACCAGAGTCCAAATCCAAACAGGCCCGGAAGCGTCTCTGGACTGAAACCATTATGCCACTGATAAGCCTCTCTGGTAAAGTGCTGAGCTGAAGGGAAGCGGACGGCACACATGGGGAGCAGCGAGTCCACTCTGACCACTCACTAAGGATGACTGAAAGAAAGCGAAGAAAAGGCAACGTAACCGCACGACCCAGGTATTCAAGTAACACTGCATATCATGACTGTCATTACTCTGTATTTTACCTTCACACTCTCTCATGTCACATCGAAAAGTCCCATCGTGGCAGAGGCTGGAGGGTGAAATAGAGGCAATACATCAAACTGAACCAGAGATCATGAACAGTGCAAAAGAAACAAACACACAAGCAGGAAGCAAATGAATAATGACATCAAAACCTCAAATTCCACAGGATGACTCAGACATAACAAGAAAGGCCCATCATACTGCATTCATGTTCTATTAAAGCTGTTCAGTGCTGGTTAATTCCACCTGTTAACCACATCATCAGAATTACACACATTTATGGACACTTCTGTTTATTAGTTTTACTTAAGATAATGATAATATTTTTGTATTATATATTTAACAAATTGCTGTTGTAAACACACACATACACACGTAGTACTGATTATTTCTGTCCTCCTACTTTTTGAAATATTTGTATGGAACAACTGTAACACACAATTTCTCCTTTCATAAAGAATTCAAATTCTAAAAGGTTCAATATGTAAAATGTGCATGTGTGATAATCTTCCAAGTGTGCACTGTACAAATGGTCCTGACAGAAACTGGTCAATACAGCTGTACCCAGTACTCACAGTTCACCATCCTAAGCTAACAAAAAATACAAAAATCATATGCAAAAAACATATAGGCCCAATTCATCCCTTAGCCCTAACTCTTACCACACTACCCCTTGAAACGGAGCTGTACGGGCTAAGGGTTGAAACATTCTCCTCTCAATGGTCCAACCCTTCCAGACCTGTTCCGTCATCAGTCATGGATGTGACTATAAACAAATGAACATCTTTGTTTCCTACAGTTTTCATCATGTGTTCAGCAGCTGGAACCGTCTGTGTTCCATGGGCTTTGTTTATCTGTTTACATCAACTATAAACCACACAAATACCATCTAGAACACACTGGAACCACGCTAAACACACCGTCACATGGTTCAGGTGTTAACAGGTACAGTCCTTTCATTAGTGTGTTTACTTCCGTCTGACCAATGATCTGAACACGATTATGTCAAACTCCTCCCACCCCTTCATTCGTAGTGTTCCAGGCCTTCACCTTAGCCCCTCCCCTCTGCTTAATTGAGAATCGGGACAACACTACCTCTTCATGTGAAAGGCACAACAGGGGGATGGGATAAGGGGGAGGGGCCAAAAGGTGACTTGGGATTCAGCCCTAGTAATTCTGAGCTTTATATTCCATTTGTGTAATGAGATTATTCTAAATGTTACACACTGGACCTGCAGGTCATCGTGACTTTTTAATGACCTGCAGGAACTCTGTCTTGAACTTGTTTCACAAACTGCTGATTAGGTTGTCTATCCCAACTCCATATGTAATGAAGAGCGGTGGTCTAACCAGGTACTGCAGCCTATGGTCACAGTGGACCCCTGAGGGACTGTGACAGCTGTGGGTGGTTGTCCAGAAGCTTGGTGTTGTAGGTGGACACAGCCACACTCATGAGGAGGAACACAGGTACCATTCTGCTGTAGCAGACCCTGCAAGACAAAATACAACTCACATCTTGCCATTTTTGATGTTTATATACATGTGCAGATGTACTCATGGGGGAGATATATGAATTGCAGCTTATTACATATTGCTCCTAATCATAAAATCACTTTTTTTTTTAATGTAACCCACTGTCATTGAACCAATTATAATTATCACCACTGCTCTATTCTACAGCTCTGTGATTGGTTTTCCATTTCATATTTCATTATCTAACACCCTGCTGCTGTTTAGTCATAGAATCAGTACATCACAGAGTGTTTTACTGGTTTTTACTATAAATTAAAGCTCCAAAATTGGGCCATGTAACATTATACCCAGTGGTGTAGTGCAGTGTATATGGCGGTAAACAGACTATACCAATTTATTTTTTGTCATTGCGTATGCCCTCCTCTAAATCCCCCTAATGCGTAACATTCAGTCACATCTGAACCAAACTGACCTTTTTTTCCCCTAGGATGGTGAAGCCATGACCTGCCCTACTCTGTCTCTAATTGGCTTGTACTTGGTATATTCACTGATTAGATTGGTTAACTTTACACATGATGACTGATGAGCCAATCAGAGACAGAGTAGGGCGGGTCATCCTCAGAAAATATTGCTAATTTAGCACCAGAGTCAGAACTCTGCCCTGTCCACCTCTGGAACCTGATTGGACACCTCCTCAGGAACCACTACACCACTGATTATAAAGCTGTCATTATAAGGTTATTATTGTTAATGAAAACTAACAAAATGATGAAAGCTACAATTGAAAAAACATTTTTGTTAACTGAAATAAATAAAAACTATAATCAAAAGAAAAAAGAGGTTCCCAACCCCACTCTACTTGACAACATAGAAACTAAAGTTGAAAAAAGCAGTAGAGTCCTTATGGGATTTATGTGAATACGATGGCAAGGAAGACAAAAGATATGATGACAAAACTAAAATTAACCATTTCAAGAAAATGAAAACTAATAAAAACTGCCAAACCTGCTCTAAAAACTAATTAAATCTATCTCAATTAGAGAAAAAAAGTCAAAACTAAATAAAACTAAGCGATAATAAAAACTCCTTAGTCATTACAGTTCAGATTAACGACGTATGAACACTATGTGGTGGAAGTGTCTGAAAGGAGCCAGAGAAGATGATGTCGCCTCTGTAGATTCACATGGGGTCTGACAGAAAACATTTATGGTATCACCTACAAAACTGTATAAACGTCAGTTTAATTTTACATTCTATTCACTGCACATTCACATTAAATGAAACTTTGTGACAGGGACCTGAAACACTCCTCAAAACTCCCTGACTCTCCTGAAAAAAACAGCAGCAATTTCACATCCAAACAAACAAACAAACGGATCAAGGCGACTCTAGAAGGTAATATGGTGGCTTTGAAGAATCTGATATGAAGGCTGTAGTTCCTTCGGTTAAGAAGGTGAATGCGATTTCACACGTTCACAGCGAGGAGTAGTTGGGCCTCTGATAGAGGATGGAATGTAGCGAACCCACAAATGGCAGACTCAACATCAGCATTGGGTTTGACAAATGCCAGGATAATGTTTTAACAGAAAATGGAGTGATGGGCTATTTTCACCTATAAAATGATGATTTTTATTAATTCACACTTTTTGTTATAAACACTTGAACTAATGATGGTATTGATGATGATGATGATGATGATGGTACTTGAACATAAACTGATGCGATTCATCACTGTAAAATTATATAATTCAGCTTTTAGTTAAAATCAGATTTTTTTGGCATGAATAATTGGGGCATGTTTTACAAGAGTGATAAAATAAAAAGTGATAAAATAAAGGAAAAACCATGAAGTGTTTGTGGAAGGTGTTTCCATGTCTCCAGAACAGTTTCCATGTGACGCTAGAGGTGTGTGAACTCTAAAGGAGGGATGAATGCTATTCTAACAAAAGATTCTCTGATGTTTGAATGATGGTGATGGACCGTGCCAACGGCAACAAGTTCAGTGAAAATTAAGTATGAAGTTTAGAACAATTAATTAGAGAAGATATGATCACTGATCCCTTAAAAACCAGTGTTACTAAGTGTTACTAAAATCAATAATGGATGAAAGTGGCTTTCAGCTTCTACTATTGTCCTCCTACATCTTGTGCAGTACATTTGTTAAGTAGACTACACAAATGAAAGCCTCACCTGTGGGCAGTAGCACCCGGCTGTACATTCTCTACCCAGACATAGATCCTGGTTGCCCTGCAGTGCACACTGTCTCTCACAGGGTGAACCACATGGTGAATAAACAAAAGGGGCAGCACAGTCTACAAAAAGAGAAAAATATCATAAAATATGAAACCAAATTAGAATAATAGTTAGATTTATATGCCTTTTCTATTTACACATACTTAAAGCACATACATTAGATTCATTATTCATTCACACACACATTCACACCCTGGTGGTGGTAAGCTACGCGTGGAGCCACACATCTTGGGGCATACTGACAAAAGCGTGGCTGCCAATCTGCTACAACAGACCCTCCGACCACCACCAAACACGCATTCATACACCAGTGTGAGTAACACTGGAGGCAAAGTGGGTGAAGTGTCTTGCTCAAAGACACAAAAGCACATGATTAGGACAGAGCTGGATTCAAACCGATCACAAGTGAGCTCAAGATCAGTTGTGTATCATATTTGGATTGTTTTGTGCTATTACACTCACCAGTACAGTTGCCGAGGCTGCATGTCCTGCTCTGTGTTTCAACAGGAGTGCATTGTTGCCCCCTAGTGGCAGGAGACAGAGCTACACGATAGCGCTGCTGCCTCTGAGACACACAGGAGCACTGAGACCAGACACTCCACCTGGACATGGGACAGGCTGCAGGAGAAAACACAGGAAACAGTCTGATGCTGATCCTGCTGATGACAAACATACTGTTGAGGAAGCCTGTTTAGAAATTAGGTCAATATGAAAGACCTCTGATATCTCAAACTGATATCAACTAGTACTAAGAACTGTAAATACAACTAGAATTAACTAGTACGCCCTGATATAGACGAAGAGCAAATGCAGGAGCCACTGAACTCCAACAACAACAAAGATGATTTAGAACAAAGTGTAAAGATACCTTTAAACATTGACTTTGTAAGATTTGAGCATGTACACATGCCCACATGAAGTTTGTGTTGGAGTCTGTTTTGTACTGGAAGCCAGTGGTTTGTTCAATCTAACATCCTGCCCCCTCAAATAAAAGTCAGGCAGGGGAAAGGAAAAGGAGATGTACAACAGCAGGAGGACAAAGAAATTAGTAAAGTGTCTAAGGTTTCACTTTCACTTTGTGCAGTCATATGGTGTGTGTCAGTTAAATTTAGGAACTCCTTGAAGATAATGCCTTAATTATGTGCATCATCATGAACACATTGGTGGCGATAAATTCAGAGGGGTAGGACTGCCTCTAGCACAGCACAGCTCAGAATAGAACAGCAGATTACACAGTATTATTAACAGGCACGATCATCCATATTTGTACACTCAGAAAACAATGGTCTATACTCAGCAGAACTATAATGTCAGGGTCATTGTGTTCCAGAGTGAATACAGTGGCCAGAACCAACCTTCTGTTTCACAGAGGGGTTATTAAATATGAGGTTCTTCAAAAGTTTATCTATTTATTCTTATTTTTTTGAAGATGGCAGTGAATTCAGAGTTGAAACCTTGATGTTGTTATTGTAAACAGCTTTATTCTGTAATTTATTTTTATGGCTTAATTAATAGTAATGTGCTGTTTAAGTATTTATGAATGTTCTAATGAATGTTTTTGTTCATCTTTTAGCATCAAGCTTTCCTTTGGATTTATTTCACTCTAATCATTCATTCATTCCTTTTACATAATTTAATACTTTATAGGGTCACATGGAGGCTGTAGCCTATCCAGCTGATTACCTGGTTTAAAAATAAATAAGGTAAAATCAATCATTCAATCAATCAATCAGTCGTTAATCTCTCTGTCACAGATTCTAATCAGAGGGAGTCAACATAATTAAAACCTTTAAATTAGAGTGACTACTGAAATACACCAGAGATTAGGGCTGGAAATAACTCAAAAATCCTTGATATGACTGGCAATACTGATACACTGCTTTCAATACCACTTGCTAAACATTGTTTTTGATACTAATTTCTCATTCCAAGGAGAAGGAAATTACATTACTTGTTATGACATAAAGTTAAGTTTGGATTTTTTAACACTCAGAATAAAGTTTCACAACAAATCCTACAAAAATAAACCAATTTACAACAATTTGCAGTTATGTGCTCACATAAGAATATTCAATCATTCATTCTTTGAACCCATTTTATCTTCACTAGGTTCATGGGGGCGGAGTCTATCCCACTACTACTATTCCTTGTACTCTACCTGAACAAGGCTGTTTGTAACACAGCTGAGTCTCCTCTCTGTTCCTGTGAACTTCAATCTCAGCAGGACACGCTGCATCACCTCCCTCCTCACATATACACACCCGGTGCCGGGATACAGACCCTGCCCCACAGCTCTGCGAACATGGTGACCATGGTGACCAGGGACAAAGGTCATCTGTAGACACAGATATCAGTATGAAAAATTGTTAATATGCACAACGCTGTCTTACTTCATAACACTGGAGGTGATTGATATATTGGCTGGTTTTGAAAGGTACAATTATAAATAAATGAAACTCACACAGGTTGTGTATGACATGCATAAAGTTGTGGTTGTGTACAAACCCAAACAGGGCGGAGTGTGACAATTCTCCATTTCCCTCTCTGGTCCGCTGCAGTATGAGCCATTGTTACGTGGTGGAGGGTTGATGCAGGCACGGGTTCTGACATGTGTGCCTTGGCCACAGGTCACCGAGCAGTCTGACCACACTGACCATGGAGTCCAGCCACCATCCACTAACAAGAACACAGGGTCTGGTCATCACACACAGCACTTTTATCCAGGATTTTCACATCACTTAACATTTTTGTCATGAAACACTAAGTATTTTAAGACGAGGCTACACATGATTTTCTTGTATGTATGCTAAATGTGGAGCAACTGCTAACATTTAATTAACTTAGATTAGCATTAAGATTGGAAGCCACAGACTGTGTGATTTCAGTCATATGTAAAATGGACCTTCCAGCACCCTCCCCATTGGCAATTCTAGCGGACAGCCCCCCCCCCCACACTTCATAGACCTCCTTCACTCCACAGCCCCCACCCTTCAGACACTGACTCAACCACAGATTTCCCCCTCCTCCGGTCCTCACCACCGACCAGAGGTGGAGGTACAGAGGGACTTCTCCAAACTGAGGAGGAACTAAGCCAGCGAGCTTGACAACTTCAGCCCAAAGGTTCTCAGGATGTACTTTAGACAGCTTGTGGAAGTCTTTCAGCACCCCTTGAAACTCTCCTGCATTGCCTCAGTACCGAAGAACAGATGTCGCAGCACTCTCACTGCCTCAGGCCGGTGGTGTTCACGTCACATGCCATGAGGACTATTGAGAGACTCATCCTTCAGCACCTGAGGCCCCTGCTCTCTCCTTTCCTGGACCCCCTGTAGTTCACATCCCAGCAGCAAATTTGAGTGGAAGACGCCATCAACTCCGTCACCCACAAGGCTTTGTCACATCTGGAGAGTGCAGCTCTACGCACCTTCAACCAGACATTAAAGCTGTGAATCCCAACCACTGAGGACGATTTGATACACGTCTTGATACGCTGCCAGCAACACGATCCATTAATGATACGATTAACAAGGATGCAATTCATTAATGATTAGACTTTATCCAATATGATTTGGTTTGATACGATTCATGATGGGATTGAAAATGATTCAACACAATACAAAAATATAAGCCCCCATCTGGTTTGCAAAACAACATCACAATTATTTTGTCCTCTCTCTTTCCCTGTGAAGGATGTTGTGAGGATACTAGTATGGTTCCTTGTTTTCCCTTCCTTTTTGTGGGGGGTGTGTCTTATTTCCCTGTCTTGTCCCTGTGTGTGTGTGTGTGTGTGTGCGCGCGCGCGTGTTTGTCTGGAGCTGAACTATCAAGCCACCTGCCAACAATCAGCCACTTCCACTCTCCCCTGGACATAAGCCTGGTTCAGTTCATCACTCATCACCTGATTGTCAGCTTTAGCTTATGTCTGTGATAGTGTGATGTACACAGGCTTTCATCTGGATACAGTTTCATCTAGATACAGTCTAGTCCTGCTAATCCTGTTCCTCTCTTTCCCTGCTTCAGTCTCAGACCCCATGCTCCACTCCACCTCAGCCAGTTCACAATCATTAAAGGGTTTTTGTTTTGTTTTTTTGCAACTACTTTCTTGGGTCCTTTCTCTGTACCGTAGCTCCAGTTCTCATAAACCCAAACAGATGTATTTGATACTTGATTGTTTTCTATAAAGCAACCCAACTTAAAAAGAAGATCCAATATGGTACAGGATAGGATTGTTTTATTCCTAATAAACACTAAATTATAAACTTTTTTTTTTCATTACATTTGTTTTAAATCTCATTCTCTAATTATACATTTATTGAGGTAATTGGTTTTTGGCCTCTTAATAAAAAATATTCAGGAACAGTCCTTTTCTCAGGTCCTTTTACTAATACTGTTTACAAAACACTTATAAAACTGAACTATTAAGCATTTTCCAGCACCAGCAATGTGCATTGTGCAGATAATCACAGTGCAATGCCCACCGCCTACTACTGCCAGACTGATGCTTGAGCTGACACTCCTCTAGTTGGCTAACTGAGCAGGTGGGGGGAGCAGCGTCAGAGGTATCCACACCATGATGCTTTTTCATGCGAGTTACCATGTCCGTTGGGCTGTTACCATATTTTATAGCAGCACGACATTGTTTGCAAATTGTGGATGTCTTCTCAGGTTTTCCATCTTCCATCTTAAAAAATCCAAAGTAGCACCAAACTTTTGACATGTGTCTTTTCAGAGGTACAATGAACATCTCACTTCCCTCCATGTTTGCGGTTTACTAACTGTGGCTGCATCAACTTAGCCTGGCTGCCCATCTGGTTTTCTCAGTATCTTCAACACTGAGAAAACAGGCTGGAATTGGGCCAGTCACTGTGAAATATGTCTGATCTGTTTTATACCAGACCAATCACAAGTCTTCAGGGGGTGGGTGTTTTGCAGTGTCATATGCACCGACTTCTTTTTGTCACGAGTCAAAGTCAGTTCCATGTCTGCAAATCTCTTTACAACTGTTATCAGTTGTTTGATTCAAAAATAAGTATTGAATTACAGATGACACTGTATTCTTAAGTTTCTCTGACAAAAGAGTCACATCCATCTTAACTGTGATTGGTTCACTCAGTGCCTGTTAGTCCCGCCTTCATATCTGGATTCAAGCCCCACGATTCCAGACAGATTTCTCATTGAGAAAGACTAATGGCTGGCCAGGCTAGTGCCAGCTGTCTCCCATGTGTTTTAATAATAAAACGGCAAAAGATAATGATGGTGCATTCAAGGCACATCGAAAACACAAGTGCAGAGTGGATCAACTATGTTATAATCGATGTAACCATGGGTTTTATCAATGCAGACATGCAAGACAGATACATTGTGCACTAAAGCTACTGGTGCAGCCGCATCACAAATGTCTGTCTCTGACCAATGATTCATATTGCGATTCTCTCCATCCTTATTGGACTTTACTGCTTGGATTTTGGATAACTCACAGGCTGGACACAGTATGACAGGGAGGATGGCTACACATCTGAGATGGTGTCAAGCAGCACTGGAATGCCCCAAGTAACTGTATTGGCTCCATTCATCTTCACCCTCAAAAGTTCTGATTTCCGGTTTTACTCTGGATCCTGGCACCTCCAAAGGTTTTCTGACGACTCTCCTATCGTGCATCACCAACAATAACAAAGAGGAGTACAGAGGACTGGTGGAGTGCTTTGTTGCATAGAGCAGTAGGAATCACCAACATCAGCAACACCAAAGAGGTGGTGATGGACTTCAGGAGTGAACCTGCCACAATCACCATCCAGGGTGAGGAGGTGGAGATCGTGGTCTCATACAAGTACCTTGGGATCCACATTAACAATAAACTGGACTGGGTGGACGACACAGATGCACCTTCCAGGAAAGGCCAGAGCAGGATATTCTTCCTGAGGAGACTGAGTTTGTTTGATGTCTGTAGTGGCCTCCTCAAAACCTTCTACCAGTACATAGTGGCCAGTGCACTGTCCTCTGCTGAAGTGTGCTGGAGGACTGTTGAGGGTTGTTGAGGACATCAGGCTCCACAAGCTGCTGAGGAAAGCCTGTATTGTGGTGAGACTGGACCTGGACAGTCTGGATATGGTGGTTTTACATTTCACACAAGTGCAGAATGTATGCTGAAGTCGGTAGTGGAATTGGTTACAGTCAGTATTATTGGTGTAATACAGTTGTAGTACGTTATAACTCATGGCAGCGCTTCTCTTATTTATTATTGTACTGTGACGTTATAGGTCAGTTGACCCTCTTCCGGTTCAGTGTCATGGACATGGACTCCACTAGCTACTCACCAGCCACTTAACTGAATGTGCAATAACTTGTTTTTATCTTCCAGTGCTTTAATAATAATAATAATAATTATTATTATTATTATTATTATTTTATTTTTTTAGTAGTAGTAGTAATCTATTTTACAAATGAGAATCTGTGTTTGTAACTTCTTTTTTTTTAAATATGTTTTGGCTGTTTTTATGTTGTAGCTGTTTCTATGTTTTGTTTCTGTTTTTATTCATGTTCTTTTCGTTTTCTATCTCTGACTCAGGGAAACACAAGAACTCCAATGTACCTATACTGAATGTATCTGTGTAAATGGCAAATAAAGTCTATTCTATTCATGAGAAAGAAAATAAAATAAACAAAAAATGTTCATATATGTACAGGTACTGCAAAAATAAATCTGTTTTTTTTTTCTTTTTTTGTTTTTACCTCTAAGCTTAAAAACATGACTGCATTGTGAAGAAACACATCAATGTTGGAGTTATTGACATTCTTACAAATGTTAAAATGTCATGAACTGTAAATAAGTCACCATACTACATCTACTGTTTGTGGCCATTCTGAATATTGCAAAGCTAATGCAAGGTTCTTCTTAATGGTGAGTTGTCTGTCAGCATTCATTTTTAGATACTGATTGACATATGTTGATTAATACTCATCATTTACAGGAGGTTAGGTTATTTTTGACTAACTTTGGACATCACATTTTGAATTCTGATGCAACTGGACTTGTACTTTTGACAGCTGTAGCAGCAGCACCAGACCGCTGCCTCTCCCTTATGGGTCCCTCATCTATCTTTCTTTCTTTCTGCCTTGGTCCTCTGGCTTTGGGCACTACTAACAACAGCTTGAATTTATACAGATTGGGACCAACATTTTTCTGTGGCTTGGGGAGATAATTGAGGATCTGTTGCTTCATACACCCTCACCACCCATTGCCATTTGTGCATAACACATTAGAGCTTTGTGTGTGGTCGCTCCCAGGATCAATAAAACACAACCATAAAATTCTATAAGAGGCTAAAAAGTTACGTACATACAAACAGTACATCACATAAAACCTTATATAAAAAAAAACACCCTATGAGAACTGTATAAAAAACTATAAAAACCCAGGAGAAAATAAATTGAAAAGTACATAATTAGAATGAATAAAACAGAATAAAATCCAATGCACTGCAATATGGAAGAGGTAGTTATTTCACTCACATCTAGATATACACAAATACACACACACACACACACACACATCATATTGCACTTGCCCTTTTATGTTATGCTAGCCAACAGTCAAACTGTGGGTGGGAAGAAGCTGTTAATATATATTTTTCATTTTCAAAATTATGCAGTAGGTGAAATTAGACTCTCAGAGGGTGTCACTGCCACAACTTCCTTTTCTCCATCCATCCATCCATCCATCCATCCATCCCTTCTATCTGCATCTGGCCAGGTATGGTGACTCGTTTTGGCTGTGTTTTGGGGATAGCATTATATTTGATCTTTTGATAATTTACCATAAAGTTTGGTCATTCGGTCTTGGTGTGTTTGATTCCTTTTTTTGTTGTGGTCTTGAGCCAGGTCATGACAGAGAGGATGAAGTTGCAATTTAAGGCTTGTGTAAGTAGAAATGAGATGGCCTACCTTGGCAGTCAATGTCTTGGCAGTAATGTCCCTCTGGAGTGCATGTGCTAGAAGGCAAAACCAATGACAGTGTGTGAGTGTGTAATACATTAAATATTCATTTAAAGTCCAAATGATTGTTTTAATCAGTTTGTGTGCATTAGTCTCACCATTGTTTACACTCTCCCTGCAGCCACGTGTCTCCCACAGTCAACTCCTGGTCACTATGGAGACAGAGAGGTGGGCAGGGTCTTGGGTTGCAGGATTTATGCTGGACTTCTTCAAACTGGCAGTCTGCTCCTTCAGTATCTGGGATCAGAGATCTGACTCACAACAGTGAAAGAAGAACTGTCATCAGCTCTGTTATCACACTGCTTTAGAACTCCTTGAAATTTGCAGGTGTCTTTTTGTCACCTATATCTAGTCCTCTGGCCCCGCCCACATGAAGTGCTGCATGGGGCCCAGCTGGACCAGGAGCTCCAGATACAGGTAGCCTGGCAGCTGTGGTTGGTGCAGAGGAGCTGTCCATCAGAGCAGCTGCAGTTGTTACAGTCCACCTGATGTGAGCTGCCAGCCGCCCAAATGTGTCCCAGTGAGTCCACACAGTCACACTGCCACAGGTGCACACACACACCCTCCTGCTGGAGCTGACCTACACACACACACACACACACACAATTAGGGTTTCTGCAGGTTTCAACGAGTTAAAGTTGAGATGTTTATGACATTTTAAATTGCAATTCGAGACCTGTTTCAAATGCATAGTGGCCAAAAGTATTATTACAAATTATATGAAGGAAAATGGATTACAGGACAGTCAATTTGCAGATTTTTTTTTTTTTTTTTTTTTACAGGAGCTTCAAGGAATATAAAAATCAAGTGAGACTTTTCAATCAACAACACAAACTGTGCCACAAATTTATCATAAAATGAAAGAGAAGAAAAGTCCTGAGATTGAGATGAACCTTGTTTTCTAAAGAGCTGACCATTAAAGAATCATCAATACAATTTATTGACATGCCCTCACTCAAGCATGGAGCAATTTTTTTTAAAAGCCTATCCATATTTACAAGATTAAGAGATGTATACCAGACAATTGGTATGATGTCTGCTCATTTATAAAGTGACTGTATATTTAAGGTTTTGTTTTGTTTTTTTTAAACCAAGGGAATATTCTTCATTGTAACCTCAGACTACATCAGAGTGACACCTACAGCAGCAGACTCAACATTTTCTAACAGAAAATTCAACAGTAGCACATGCACTCTGGGTAGAACAACAGCCTATTTTAAAGCAATCTGTCATATCTAGCACATTCATATGGTTTAACATAATACTGCACTGTATGTTCCTGTTGCAGTTCATTTGTGTTATGAGTGGCACTTGACTTACTTTATTTAAAACAGTATGGCCCTGTGGGAAAGAAAAAGAAATACTGCCCTTGCATTTTTAAGGAAGAAAATTCCAGTTGTAGATGTAACAAAATCACAGCCCAACACAACACACACCACAGTGTCTGCACCGTTGTAAAATGGATCCTTGTAATTTGGTACAAATGTGCACACAGATAAACACACATCCAGAACTCAGGGCTTATCTGTTGTATACCAGCACCCACATAACCTTTAGGAGAGAATCCATCAGGTCTGCATAAAAGCAGACACACACACAGTGTTATCAGTTAATAAAATGATTCCGTGGCAGCGGCAGCCTTGGTACCTTTAGGGCAGTGACAGCCGGGCTGACATTCGCTGCTGCCCTGGCACTCGATGCCTTGCTGGAGGTCTGTGCATCGCTGGGGGCACTGGTTGGCACACAGGTCGAACTCCTGGCCCAGTGGGCACCCTTTCTCATCTGACAGCACACAAACAGAAGGTCATGAATTTTCTCATGATGCTGCAGGCAATTGTACCACAAAGAATGCTGATCGCAAGTTATGTTGATTACTTTAGCACAAAAACCCTCCTAAGAACCTTTATATGCTGACTTAATGACCACTCATGCACATGATGAAGTGTACTACACTTTAAAAAAGCACAGCGTTCTGTCTCACCACAGGGTTTAGTATTGCAGGGTTTGACCTGGTTCTTCTCTCCTTCACATTTCTTGCCTCCGTTCTTGGGTGGGGGGCTGGAGCAGGAGCGTGTGCGTATGGAGCGGCCACCGCCACAGCGCTTATCACAGCGTGACCATGGACTCCACCGGGACCAACCTCCGTCCACTGAAAGACGCACACACACAGAAGCAAAAGAATACAAATGATCCAAATCCAAAGCCTAAACTAAAGCAGTATTGCCTCATGTAGGGAGCGGTACCATATTAAAAATATAAAAAATATTTCATACACTGCAGCTAATACATTTCATATCTATTCTGAATACTTTTATAGTAATTCTTACTCTTTGGTTCCTTGGCCAGAATAGTTTCATAACATCAGAAATATAAATATACTCATCACAGTAAAGTTCAACTTTAGTTATCACTTTTACATAAAATAGCTTTAAGCCCTCTTTACACTCAAAACAGTTTTGCAACATAAGGAATGAATAAATAGACAACATCTTTGAATTGTCTGACATAAAATCAATTTTAAAAATGTGTTACAGAGGTGTGTTCATGCATGTGTATATTGATTTGGTCTATACTGTATATGCAACTCTATTGTTCCACACTTAACAACAGCACTGTCCTACACCTCTAATATTCATTTTAAATGATCCTACTACTAATGTTTTAGGGTATTTTACAAACAGTCTTGCATTATGGGCAATTTATAGCATTAATGTTGGTAAATATCAGTCAAGACAAAAGCTGTTCACTTAGTTTAAACTGCAGCAGTTTTTGTAGTGTGTTGTTTTTTTCTGCCAGTCAATTTAAGGTAAATTAAAATATAATGTTCATCCACAATAGTAATTTTAGACATTTTAATTTAATTTGATAGTAAGTCAACAATGGAGATGTTCCGTGCTACTATGAAAGGTGTAAAATAAGAGTGTTAAATAGTTTCAGTCCACTCCACTCTACTTTACCAACCTTTGCAGGGCCTGATGTTGCAGAAGCGATTCTCCAGGTTGCCTCCTAGGATGTCTTCACACCATGACCCATTGGCCCTGGGGCTGATGAAGGTCCGGATCCTCTGCTGCTGGCCTACTCCACAAGACCGTGAACAGGATCCCCACTCCCCCCACTCTGTCCAAGAGCAATTCCTTTGTGCACATTCAGCCCCAACGCAGTCATCACCAGTACCTGAGACCACAAAGGAAACAGTACAGCCATTAAATGAGCCAAACATCAAACAACAGATTTTAGAAAACCCTCTGCTGCCTGATCAGGTCTGTAAAAAGAATTTTCTAAACTTTTTGGGTCCAGAGAACCTCAACAGAGCATCGACAGAATGAAAAGAATGTGTTCACTACAAGTTGTACTTTTAGAAACTATTGGAGCTATTTGTTTTCTATGGCAGACACGTGTTTCTCAGTAACACTAGGGTAGAGACAAAGCTTAAAGCACAATAAGAACAAAAAAGAAAAAAAAAAACAATTATGCTGGAAAAAGTATCAAAAGACAAGTTGAATGATTATGGAGGGCCTCAATGAGAAAAGTGGTTTGGATTTAGAGGAAGAGGGTTCTATCAGTTAAGCCCATCCACTATGGACGTAATCAGTCACTTAAACAAGATTCAAATAGTAAAATGAATAGCATCATGACAGTGATTTAAAAAAAAAAATATTCAGTTGAAGATTAAAGTTTGCACTGGACACATCACTGAAGCCGAGCTGAGAATGTCCAACGGTCAGCTCTTTCTCCAGTCTTGGTTGTCTGGGCTACTGAACCTCTAGCAACAGCGATGAGGTCTAACTAGCAGATAAAAGACATCACAATGGGTAGCAAAGAGCACAGAATAGCTTCATATGCTGATGATGTGATTTTATTCTTAAAATAATTGAATATCTCTTTATCAGTACTGCAAGATGTGAGAAGCCAGTTTGGCAAAATCTCTGGATATAACACAAATACCTCAAAATCACTGCTTATGCTTAGCAATGAGAACCATCAAACCCTGAGTCAAAACCTTTTTACCTTGAGAATACCACCAGGATTTACATACCTGGGAATCAAAGTAGTATGTCAAGTAGATGGTATTGTTTTGACACATAATGACACAATAATAACATCAATATCTTTTGGAGGTAACCTTGATAATCTCAGAGTTCATTTGGAATAAGAAAGGCCCTAGAGTCTGAATGTCTTTGTTATATCTCCAGTTTGAAGCTCCAAGGTTAAAATGTCTTAACCTGCACTGGTGTTATTTAGCAGCACACTTAAGAATGATCATTACTTCTCTCCTGAAAACACACTATCCAGGGTAGCCATGGAGTCAAGTTCCACAGTATTACTACTAAATTTGTGCGTGTATTTAGATAAGTTTAGATGCTTCAAAAAAGTAAATGATATGATTATGTTTCAGTATGAAGTTAAAGCGTATAATAAAACTCCAGTCTTTTTATGACATTTTAGCCCAATTAGGGGCAATAACCTATTCAAACCAGGCAGGATGGGCTAAACAAAATATGTGACCTTTATGAGGAGGGAATATTAATGTCCTTTGAAGAGATTTCTTTCAAGTATTACATTCCAAGAAAGAGTTTCTTCAAATACCTGCAAGTAAGAAACTTCTTTTCCTCAATGCAAAACCATCTAATGATGATGCAAGAAATGTTATAATATGGGACTAATATCACTATTTTATAGCCAGCTCACATCTGGCTCTCCTGAAACATCAACCTATCAACTTGAACTATGGGAAATTATCTTAAATGGATATATCTCTGATGATGATTGGCAGCTAGTTTGTGTTGAGTCCCAGAGATAATCAGTAAATGTTAGTTTAAAACTAACCCAATATAACTGGGTGATGCATACATACATAACTCATGTTGAACTGAACAAATGCCTGAGATGTGTATATATATATATATATATATATAAATGTTCCTGTTTGAATAAAGACTGAAAAACAGAAGATGAATGAATCAATGTCTTTTGTTCATCACATCCAGAAGCAGATCCTATCAATAAGCATAGAAAGACTAATGGATTAGTGATATTTAGACTATCACTCTGGTTTTACAAATTTGAAAAATCATTTATAATGAAAGTCATACGCAGCTTTAGGGGTTTTAATGTACTATAAACCACTGTGACAGAAAAAGAAAAAAAGATGAGTCATACCTGAGCACTGTGGTAAGTTACAGACCTTCTCCTGGTGAGAGTTTGCTGAACAGGGAGGTTTGACACATTGTCTATGACGGGACTTTGTGGCTGGGTTACGAGCATCACTGCAGGTCTTAGTACATGGACTCCACGAAGACCAAGGAGAGAAACCAGTGTCCTCATCTGTAAGATGAAGGGACAGAGACACAAAGAAAAAAACAAAACAAATGGAAGTACACCACAAAAGATACATGTAAGGTTTAATGATAGGATACCTTACCTGGTATGGATGGCTCTTCTGTAGGACCAACAACATCTGCAAAACATACATGAATCACACAACAGTTGCATTAGGTAATACATTTAAGTCACACCAAGTCCTACCCCAGATATGGACATGGATATTATTCTGAGGTAGTGCAATGACCAACTCAATAACCTACTCTTTATCTTTCACTATGACATGATGTTGACAGTAGCATCAATACTAAGTTTGAATGTTAGATGGTCACTTGAACAGGCTTTTTGTATGTTCTGTCATATATGCATTAACAACGATGTTCAATAACTGGTGTGACTTCTGTCATTGTCACCACTGCTCTCACATGGACACCCTTCAGTCCAGACAACCTACCTGGGCAGTCTGGGGCTTGGCAGTAGGTGGTTTCCTGTCGTGGTCCCTGACAGTCTCTGCCTCCATGGGCAGGAGTAGGATGTGTGCACCCCCTAAAGCGACTCTTCATTCCCAGACCCCCACAGGACAGTGAGCAGGGGCTCCAAGGACCCCAGGGGGACAGACCACCATCAACTGGGCAATGCTCCAGGGAGCAGTTCCACCTGCTGTGTTCACAGCCACTACAGGGAGCAGCAGAGGAGGAGGAGGAGGAGGGGGAGGAGGGGGA
>JAPSES010000115.1:198005-223769 GCA_029822895.1 Maxillicosta whitleyi
TGTGTGTGTGTGTGTGTGTGTGTGTGTGTGTGTGTGTGTGTGTGTGTGTGTGTGTGTGTGTGTGTGTGTATGTATATGAAGCGAGACAGAATAGTTGGTTCCAGCTATTTAATCATGATTAATTGAAATTAATCCACACTTGGCGTCCTCTGGTTGATGTGTGCCACCTGTTCTTGTTCTCAGGGTAAACCGTACTACTTTGACCAGGTGTTCCAGTCCAACACCACCCAGGAACAGTTCTACAATGCTGTGGCTCAGAAGATCGTCAGGGGTAAGCAGAGTTTAGTGACAGATGGAACACCAGTCCAAGCCCTGCCCATCTCTGCTGTGTTTTATGTTGCTTTTTCTGCAGATGTTCTAGAGGGGTACAACGGGACCATATTTGCCTACGGACAAACGTCCTCGGGGAAGACCCACACAATGGAGGTAATATGAAGCATCAGCTGACCTCCTTCAACCATAACATTCAGTGGATGAGTCATTCATACATATCTGTGTCCTAAAGGGGAAACTCCATGACCAAGACATGATGGGGATCATTCCCAGAATCGTTCAGGACATCTTTAACTATATTTATTCCATGGATGAGAACCTGGAGTTTCATATTAAAGTAGGTTCACCTCAATCACAACTGATCACATGTTTCACTCACATGTTTCACAGTCAGTCTCATTTGTGCTTTTGCTTTGCAGGTGTCTTATTTTGAAATTTATTTGGACAAAATCAAGGATCTGTTGGACAGTATGTATCACATTTACTATGGTTGCAAGACATTTATACAGGAATTAGGACTGAGGGAAGAAACAGTGGATATTTGGGAGAATAAAGCCACGATATTTTGAGAATAAAGTCATAATGCTATGAAAATAAAACCTCAAAAATCAAGAATCAAATTGTAATTGTATATATAATGATTGTTAATATTGTATGTGAATAAAGTTATATTTTATATTTTATATTACAATATTATAGCCTTTTTTCCGCAAAATATTATGACTGAATTTACAATAACACGACTTTTTTTTAAAAATCACATTTTATTGTTTAATTACTGTATGTCCTTAAATAAACACCAGGAGTCACAAACATTCAAACATATAATCCGGATGTTTTCAACAGCTGTATGTGTTATTGTAAGTCTGCAACAGCAGTTCAGTCATTGCAGGTGTGTGTCTGTTTGAGTGAGTATTATGTCTTTTATAGAAACAACAAACAAACAGGAAGTCAGTGTTTTCACAGTAAAAGGGTTGATGAGCAGTGATTTGGATTTTATTGTGTGTTAAAGGAATTCTAGAACACAGGTGTCAAACATGCGGCCTGGGGACCAAATGTGGTCCGTGGGATGAATTTGTGAAATGCGAATATTACACTCAGTTTATTATCAATTAAGGACATGAAAATCATTTTAGTTTCAGTTCCACATTCAACCCATTTCATTCTCAAGTGGATCAGAACCAGAAAAATACTATCATAATAACCTATAAATGATGACAACTCACTCAAAAAAGACAAATTACAGGAAAATGTTTACATTTGTATGCTATTATTTCACACAAAAAAGTGAATAAGCTTAAACTTAGTTGTAATTGAACCAATATTCTGCCTCTTTCTAAATGTGTTGTGTAATTGTAGATCCACTGTGATCTGTACGTTGTCATGCACATTTGTAAATGATAAACTGAGACAGAATATTGAAAATTTCTTTGCTTAAGAAATGTAATTTTTTTTCAAAGTTCTTCACATTATTTACATTTTTTTAAAGGATAGTTTGTAACTGTACAATTTTCCTAATGTAAATTCACTCTTCACTCTAAAACATAGAGAAACGTATGGAGTAAACATTATTTATGTTTTATTATTTTACTGGTCTGGCTTTAATTCATTGATATTACAATTTATCAAACTACCATTTAATTCTTTTTTTATTAAGTGATGCATTACATAACAAAACATGTGAAAGACATGAATAAGAGCACAAAAAAGATACTAAAGAAAGAAATGACAAATTGGTAACAAATGATAATTTAAAAAAATCATCTGTAACTATAGTGATATTAACAGAAATAACAAAAATACAGAACCAATAATAATGATAACACGCAGATGAAGGCATTTCACAATTACATTCTTTATTATAACTTTATTCTTCTAATATCACTTTGTTCCTTCAGTGTCATCCTCCTCTTCCACAGTTTATCCATAATGAGCAGATACATGATGTCATCTTTGAACAGCTTGACAGGGTCATATCCTATGGAATGGGCCAATTTAGATTTTTTGTGTAACCAGATTAAAAAAAGATTCTACCAAAGTTCACTCATGACTTGTCTTTGGATTTTCTACAGTCACTAAGAACAACCTTTCTGTGCATGAAGACAAAAACAGGGTTCCTTATGTCAAGGTGAGAACATGTCAGTGACTTTTATTTGTCCAGTTTATTGAAGGTGTAACATTTTGATCGGTGTCCCACTCACTCCTGAGTGTGTCTGTGTGTGTGTTTAAGTATCAAATGATTACAACATGTACCATGGACTTGAACACCTACCTGTCACACCTGCCTCCAGTCTTTACTTTAGTTTGTGTGTCTTTTCTTCCTGTTCTCTGATTTTCCCGCCTGTGTGATTGCCTGACCCCGCCCTAATGTGCTGCACCTGTGTCTTGTTCTCTCCCTCTCTTCCTGTGTATTTAAACCCCTTGTTTGTGCTGACTTGTTGCCAGATCGTCTCAGATCTTGTGTGACTTACCAGCGTTGATGTTCCGTGTTTTGATCTCTGGACCTTGTGAGTTTTTGCCTACCCCTTCTTGTTGTGTTTGCCTGTCTGAACCCTTTTTCTGAACCTGCTTCTGCCTTCTTGTGCCTTTGCGCTGTTTGGATTAACACCCAGATTTTGACCTCGGCCATACTGAGCCTGTTTTGTCCTTGTTGGTACTTCTTCCTGGATTCTCAGTCCTTCTGATTACCGAACCCTGGTCTGTCCATCCACTCCGAGCCTGGATCATCCCTGTGTACTGTTATTGTATTATTTCCATTATTGTGAGAAATAATAAATAGTGTTTCTTATAATTCCCATAGTCACTCGTGTCTCTGTACTCAGTCGTGACGCTACCATGTCCTGTTAGTGCACACCTGTGAGCCAAAACCGGCCCTCCAAAGGGTCCAATCCAATTTAGGGGATGAATTTATGAAATACACAGAACCCAAAAGCAGAGATGAGATTAGAAACTGTGATTACAGTAATGAAAACAAATTTATTAGAAGACACAAACAAAAAGTGCAGTCAGTAATCCTTGGGGATGATCCAGAACATAGTGGTAAAGAGGCCAGGTGTTGAAGGTGTTGAAGATATTAATAAAACTTACCCGCATACAGACCAATGAAATACTAACATAACTTCTAAATACGGACACCTCCAAATTTGCTAATTGCTTTAAAAAAAAATTTTTAATAACATGAACATGGTAAAAATTACAAACTATCATTTTACAAAAAAATGTGAATTACCTGAACAAATATGAACAACCTGAAATGTCTGAAGAAAAATAAGTTATCCATGCTTTGTCTATTTCATTGTAAGTTGTATTGCACATGTCTAAATGATAAACTGAGGTATAATATTGTTAAAATTGCACTTACTTTTCTTAAAGGGGCCATATTGTGCAAAAATAATTTCTTGGGGTAATGTTGCTCCTGTTTGGATCTCGTCTAGTCTTATAAACACTCCAAGTCTGGAAAAAAATGACTTGCTATTTTCTGTGAATTACTACAATGAATTTGTCAGAAGCTCAGGTTGAGCCGTTTAGATTTCACTGCCCATGTGATGTAATAAAGGGAAGAAATCCATTAAGGGGGCGTGTACTTGCTGTCCAGGGATGGCCAACTCCACTCGCAAATGACGTCAACCGTGCGCCATAGCAGCTAGCAGCTAAAACTCAAAAGAAGAAGAAGAAGAATTCGTTCAACATTTTGTTTATTGCAAGCATGTCTAAAAGGTGTTGTGTCTGGGTCTGATTCAGGATCAAACACGGTTCTGCGGGCAACCATAGCGAATTAGGTAGCCTAAGTCTTTGGCTGCTGACTCGAGGGGGCGTGGTCAGACAGAACACTTCAGGGTTCTTTCGAATGTCGGACAAAACGACGTACTGTAAAAATAACTGGCGCTGACAGGAAAACAGAGCTGGTGAAACTATTTTGTTTAGATGATTCTGAGCAGGGAACTTCATGAACATGTTTTGTATAGTCCATAGAACAATTCTAACTGGAGTATGAGAAGGCATAATATGGCCCCTTTAAGACATTCCACCTTGTAGATGTAAACGTTTTCATCATGTGATTGGACTGTTTTCACTATTATAATTGTAGTGGTTCTGATCCACTTCAGATAATATTGGGCTGAATGTGGAAATGAACTAACATGTGTTTGACTCGTCCATATTAGTGGACTTTCATCTTTCTGTTTTGTGGAGTTGTCATAAAAATAGACGGAGAGCTGTAAATAAAACTAATCCAATGTAGTAATATGACAGTGTTCCTGTTCCTCAGCCTGATACAGTCGCTAATTCTACTGACAGTCTTGTCTCTGTGAAAGGAGGCTACAGCCTTTCCTTGTGATGTTGCATTTGTCCCCAGGGCGCAACCGAGCGTTTTGTGTGCAGTCCCGACGAGGTCATGGAAGCCATAGATGAAGGCAAAAACAGCCGACACGTGGCTGTCACAAGTGAGTGGGTACACTGAGGGCCTTCAGTGGAGCTGATCTCATGGGTTTAACCTCAGCAGGTCTGATGACTGGGACCCAACACACACACACACACCAGCAGCAAAAACAGTTACTGCAAAAAAAGACTGTAGAAAAAATATCACAAAATATTGAAAAATCCAAGCAATGTACGAAAGCTACAAGACAAAATCTTAGAAATACAAATGTATTTCACTGAACCTTTATGTGACCAGGCAGGTCCCATTGAGATGGGGGATCTGTTTTAGAGTCCGGCCTGGCTCTGAGTATAGGCGACATAGTTGGCCCTTTCATATACAGTCGTCATGTTTCCAGGTGTCATCTAAGCATGTGCATTGCGTATCTGTCAGAATGGTTGCTAGCATGAAGCGGAACAGGCTGGACTATATTCATGCAATCAGCCGCAGTAAGTGCATATTCATTGTATTATGAAATAGAACTAATGATCTTATTGTGTTTCTTTATGTGCTTGAGTCAGACATGAATGAGCACAGTTCCAGGAGTCACAGCATCTTCCTCATCAACATCAAGCAGGAAAACACTCAGACTGAACAGAAAATGACAGGGAAGCTGTACCTGGTCGACTTGGCCGGGAGTGAAAAGGTATCCCCATGCAGTTCCTCTGGGCCACCACCAGGGTCAACATCCTGTCATGCCATCTTGGTGTTTTCCAGGTTGGTAAAACTGGTGCTGAGGGAACGGTACTGGATGAAGCCAAGATGATCAACAAGTCCCTGTCTGCCCTGGGGAACGTCATCTCTGCTCTGGCAGAGGGTTCGGTGAGAGACCGTCCACCTGAAGGCTTCACAAAACAACACTGACCAGTCACAGCAGGAGTTTGGGTGGAGATGGTTTAATGGATGCGCCACATTAAACATTAAACGACCCAGTATAAGTGCCACTGTGTCACTATGGGTTGTTACGCTTGGAGAGAACTAACACCATACACAAAAAAAGAACTTCAAAGACCAAAAAAAAAAGGAAAAACTGGGTAAAATTAATTGTGTGTGGGTTCCATCAGCGTAGGTTCTATCTGTGGGCATTCTAACCATATGGGTTCTATCTGTGTGGGTTTTAACAGTGGGTTCTAAATGTGTGGATTCTCTCTATGTGGGTTCTAACCATGTGGGTTCTAACCATGCCCTCTATCAGACCTACGTCCCATACAGAGACAGTAAGATGACCAGGATCCTGCAGGACTCCCTGGGCGGAAACTGTCGGACCACTATGGTCATCTGCTGCTCGCCATCGTCGTTTAATGATGCAGAGACCAGATCCACACTGCTGTTTGGACAGAGGTAAGAACCCATGTGGAACATACTTGGAAACAGAATCACATTTATTATTAAAGTCCCAGTCCAACGCATGGGTTTAAAGCACAGTTATTACCTAAAAGGAGCTCCTATCACATGACAATCCAAATACCATCATCTGTAATACATGCATTTAATACAGAATTAGACACATTTCTACATAAAACTCTATGTTTGTATCATGAAGGACTGGTGCAGGAACCACAAGTTGAAATCCACTGGTTGAGCTGATTTAACTAAGCCCACATCATTGTCATGTTTAGACCACAAGCCCACCATAAAAGAACAGTCTTCGCTAATCCAAGCATCTTTATTTTCAGTAGCTAAATAGCTAGCATTTTTGCCTGAAGGACCATGGGTCCTAAATGTTTGGGCTCATGACCTGGATTAACTAATATTGTCACATATGAAAGACTATTTTTGATCCTAAATTCTTTATCTTGGTAGACATTTCCATGGACCTCCATTGCTGCTCCCAGTTTTTCTAATATAATAGAACATGATTGAATCTCCAGCCAGTACACCATTTCTTCATCTTTTTGCAAAGTCATTTGGAGGTCTCCAGCATCAACAATTACCCCATTTGGAATACACAACGTAGCACATTTCAATTTACACATTGCCACTCTTCCAAGAAGATTTATAGGCATTTGATCAGATATATCACTGCTTCAGAAGTTGGCATTGGCTGCTTCATCCCTGAGAACCCAACAGTACCAATGTATTGTCCAGATCTTGTTAGGTAATGCGAGTCAGCCTGGCCAGTAGAGAGCCCTCCCCACAGTTGGACAAACACTGCTCTAAAGTAAGTATTACTAGAAATGAGCAGTGGCAAAAACATTAGTGCAAATAAATACATAAATAAAACAGTGAAGACAAATTAAGCACAAGTCTTAAGAGGCTGTTGTATGAAACTGTTCTGAAAGTGTTCCTGTTCCTAACACACTGCTGTCCTATCATTGTTCTGTCACCAGGGCCAAGACCATCAAGAACACAGTGTCGCTGAATGTGGAGCTGACGGCGGAACAGTGGAAGAGCAAGTGGGAGAAAGAGAAGGAGCGGAACAAAACCCTGAGGAACACCGTCACCTGGCTGGAGAATGAGCTGAACCGCTGGAGGAACGGTGAGGAACGCATCCTCCAGGGCTAATGTTGCCTTCAGGTGCTGTTGGGAAAATGGTCCTCTACACTAGTTAATGTGAAATTAAAAGTGGTGTTGTGTTCAAGTGCTTTTATTATCATAGTGAAATGAATGTTTATTGTGATCTTTCTTCAGTAAAACAGGTTTGGTTGTGTTCATTCATCTGCCTACAACATTTTTATTTATTTGGTTTGGGGACTTTTGCAAATTGTGGACACTATAAATGTGCAAAATCATCAGCTAACAGCAGCAGAACCTTAATATAAGTGTTGTTTGGCTATGAATGCCTCGTTGCTCTCCACTATGTGAAAAAGTCAAAGGTTATTTTCATCTCTGCAGCTCGTGGAACAAAATTTTCCCAGTTCTTCAGTGAAAAATATGGCATGAGGGGGCGTTCATGTGAAGTTTTTGAGTTTGTAACTAGGATTTACAATAATTCTCAGAGCACATGAAGACAGCATTAGTATTCCTCATACTTGAGAAATGTCAGTGTAGTGGTTTAAGGTTAAAGTAAAATGAAAGGCTAAGTAGAACAAGAAAGTAGCACATAGCAGCTGTGTATCCCTGTCTGTGTTTTTGAGTATCACCGTGTGTTAAAGCAGAACACTGTTAAAGGAAGAACCTTTTGTGAGTCATATCATTGTAGGTGTAGATCTCTTCCATCACGTTCTTAGACAATGGAGCGTTTTGATTTCCTGGTCTCAGTTTTATTAGATCAATGTTTTCACGAGTGAGATGAGCAGGAAAAGCCACTGATCTGAGGTTGTAAAGCATCCTCTGTATCACCCTGTGCAGGAGAGAGTGTGCCAATGGAGGAACAGTTTGACAAAGAAAAGGCCAAAGCTGAGGTGCAGGCTCTAGACAGTGCACTCAACAATGACAAGACACCGCCCACACCCACCTCTGCCCCTAGCACCCTGCCCGGAGTACAACTTACTGCTGCCGACAAAGAGCAGGTGGCCAAATTGTACAAGCAGCTGGACGACAAGGTGAGCGCAGCAAACGCAACAAGTGCACCAAGCACACACAATGAATGTAATCAACGCAGCAAACAGTGTACGTAGCAAACACAGAAAACGCAACAAATGCAGCAAATATAGCAAACGCAGTGAATGTAGCCAATGCAGTAAATGCAACAAGTGCAGCAAACACAGTGAATGTAGTAAATGCAACAATGTAGCCAATGCAGCAAATGCAAAAAAACAAAACAAAAACAAAACATAATCTGGGAATATACAGAGGTAAGGACCTCATTAGATTAGATTAGATAAAATTAATTTAGATTACATAAAATTAAATTTGGTAAGGTTACATTAGATTACATGCCATTAGATTAGATTAAGTTTATACAGAACTCCATGTATGCACAGAATACAATAATTTATTGCACAGCACTATTAAAAAGTTTTATAGCAGTAGCAGGAAGGATCTCCCACTTCCTTCAGTCATGGACCGAGGGGGGGTCAGTCTGTGGCTGAAGGTGCTCTGCCTGAACACCTCCAGATGGTGAAGTGGGTGAGATGCATTACTCAAAATAGAGTTCTGTTTCCTGAGCGTTCTCACCCCAGACACCTGCTGAACTGGGTCCAGTCCTATCCCAATGATGGAGCTTCCGTTCTCTTAATGACTTTGTCCAGTTTCTGTTTCTGTCTGAAATGCAAGCTCACTCCCCCCTACACACCACTCCAAAAAACGGACACCAGCCACCGCAGTTTGGTAGAAGTTGCACAGAAGAGCCTTGGAGATGTTGAATATCCTTAGTCTCCATAGGAAATAAAACCTATTTGACCCCTTCTTGTGCAGAGTCTCCATCTGACAGGACCAGTCCAACTTGTTCAACTGGACTCAGGTACCTGTAAGTGGAGACAACTTCTGCCTCTGTGTTCTGGATGGTGACACCAGTTTGGACCTCTTCCTCCTAAATTCCAAAACCATTTCCTTGGTCTTGGAAATGTTTATTTAGAGGTGTTTGAGGTCACACCAGTCCATGAAGTCATTGACCAGGCCCCTGTAACCCTGTATTTTATTTTTTTCATTTTATAATCATTAGTATTAATATTAAAGTTTCCATATTTACTCTACTCTAAATAAAGTTGCAATTAAACAGTCCTGTGTCTTACTTGTACTTTCCTATTTGACCAGCAGATGGTGATGTTGGCTATTTTCAATCTTTCTCCTGCTCATTGTAAGAATAAAAACCTTTTTTTTCTTCCTCTCTTTCCTGTTGTTGTTTCCTTCCTTCAGGACGAGGAGATAAACCAACAGTCTCAGCTGGTGGATCAGCTGAACCAACAGATGTTGGACCAGGAGGAGGTGACACAGCCCCCACCCCTTCACATCTTGGCCTTTGACAAAACAACCATTCCTGTTAACACAAAGCCAGCATGTCAGCTGATAGCAGAGCATAAGTGTCCCTGCAGGACAGGTCACACTAGTCACTTTTTCATAGGTTACATGCACATAACTACCAATATTTACTAAATGTTGTTTAAGCAGATGTGTTAGTTTATTTATTCTAGTAGATGTCCATAGAAGTCAATACATAAACATAAACATAAATGTGTTGTTTTGAATCTAGAATGCACATTACCCCCCTATTTTGTACTAAATTCTAAAATGATTGGGTTTCATTGTGTGTCTACACATACCGCCATGTTTGTTATGAAATCTTCTATTCTTGTTGTAACATCCATCAACATTTATTTATTATTGGGGTGTTTTTTTTTTGTTCAAGTGACTTTAATTGTGCAAAAAGGTCTTTCCATTGCAGTTTTGTGCAATATAACAATTTCACTATGAAAAACCACCTCTTCTTGCGAGGCCAAAATATTTTCATAGAAAAATTTGAGTTTGGCAAAAAATTGTCATATTTCCATTAGACAAATTTTTATGCTCAAGTTAGATTTACGCAATTTGAGGGTCAATGGAAAAGTGACTAAAAAGTTACGTTACGTCGTTGTATGTACGACACATACGTCTCACACCTTCTGTGTGTACTGTGGTTCTTCCACTTATTCTTCCACGTACAGCTCTTAGCCTCCTCACGCCGAGACCACGACACCCTCCAGACCGAACTCAACCGTTTGCTGTCTGAGAACGAAGCCTCCAAGGAAGAAGTGAAGGAGGTGCTCCAGGCCTTGGAGGAGCTGGCAGTCAACTACGACCAGAAGAGTCAGGAGGTGGAAGACAAGGCCCTAGAGTTTGAGGCCCTCAGCGAGGAGCTCAACCAGAAGTCGGTAAGAACAGCGATGGTTACATCATCTCTGAATCCAAGGAAAATGGTGGTTGGATGATGCCTGATCTCCTGTCCTGTCAGAGCTCCTTGGCCTCCATTGACTCGGAGCTGCAGAAGCTGAAGGAGATGACCAACCACCAGAAGAAGAGGGTCACCGAGATGATGTCATCACTCCTCAAAGACCTGGCAGAGATCGGCATCGCTGTGGGAAGCAACGATATTAAGGTTACCACTATGCTCTATTTTCTCTATCGTTCTCATGAACTCAGATCATTTTTAATCTTTTTAAGGTAGTGGTTCCCAAAGTGTTTTTGGTTTTTTTTTTTTTTTTTTTTTTAAACTCCAAAGAGAAATGCACAGTCTCCAAAGCACCCAATTCCTTCTGAAATCTGTGGATTTGAAGTGACTCTTCCATCAATACATCTTGAAATTACAAACCCTGATAATCACAGATATCAGTCACAGTGAACAGCAAATCCTTCATTCATTTATTTGTTTTAAGTAGAAAAAAATAACATCTTTCGTGTACAAAGAACTAATGGCAGAGCAAATACATTAATGAACAAAGGTGATCAAGACAAAATGGCAATTTCCTTGTACACTACTAACACTAGTAATAACAAAACAAATTCAATATGTACTGCTCTAAAAGGAGTGGGGAAAAGAAAACTTATTAAATCCCACCCCCATCACACTTATACAACATAACAAATTCCTTTTGTCCATGGAGGTGAAGGCTGACAGTCTCCTCTGTCCACTTAGAATCCTCACATAAATTTAGATTCTCTTGAGGACACACAATGTCCACTTCACCAGTAGTTAGTGTCGGGATTAAGATAAGATAAGATACTTTATTAATCTCACAGTGGAGAAATTCACAGTTACAGGTTCTCAGAGAACACTCAGTAGGGGTGCAAAAAATATTGAAAAGTGCACGCAAGTGAGAAATTAAAAATAAAATATAATAAAAAAATACAATAAAGTTAAAAAAAAACAAAACAACAACTCTCTAGAGTTACTATATACATTTGGATTTGAACCACCTCTCCTCACCATGTCCATGATTATGTTTAGGCCAATAGAGGTGGCCTTGCCCATACTGGACCAACACTGGATCCAGGTGTATTTATCTGATTTCTCCCCATGGGCTGAGACATTGGGGGTAGATGTGGTTTGGACGTCAAACCCTTTGACTTTTGTTACAAGGATCCAGAAAAAATGGGGTCAAGTGGTTCAGAAATTCTATCCAGATGTGCAGAACTGGTTTCAAGACAAACGTAGGCTTCAACATTTACACTTCAAGATACCATGTTACATAAAAATAATCTGAACAGATACATCCATTGTGATTAACATTGTTCTTATTCTGGGTAAATTCCACAAAAACAAATGGAAAAAACAACTGACAAACTGAAACTCTGAAAAACCAACTACACACATGCGTCTCCTTTATTAATCGTAGTGGAAACTCCCATCTGACTGGAAACAATTCATGAAGCTGCTGAAATGTATTTATTATTGTAGTGTAATGTTTCATGTTTTATCATTAGGAATATTGCATTATTATTTTTTTAATGCCTTAAGTTTTTTGTAATGTTCATGTTAGTGCCTTGCCCTTTCCTGTTGTTTCTATGAGAAATTGTATTTTTTGCAATAATAATAATAAAACAAACAAAAAATATGATGACTTATAATCAGATTACTTTCGTTATCTGACACATATGTATAAGTGTGTATTTGAGGCATATATATAAATATATATAAATATAAACAATATAAACAACCCTCTCTTTAAAAAAGTCCATCAGTGTTTGGGGATACAACCATCACCAAACTGTCTCAGCTGGTATTTCAAAGTGTGTACATGACATGGATTACAGAAATCAAGCAGGACTTCTTCCAATTTTTATTGTCTTTGGCTCCTCAGCAACAAGAGAGCAGCGGCGTCATAGATGAGGAGTTCACTGTGGCCCGTCTCTACATCAGTAAGATGAAGTCGGAGGTGAAGACCATGGTGAAGCGCAGCAAACAGCTGGAGAGCGCCCAGGCCGAGAGCAGCCAGAAGATGGAGGAGAATGACAGGGAGCTGACCGCCTGTCAGCTGCGAATCTCCCAGGTAACCCTGCCTCCTGCCACCATGGATACTGTCACCATAGAGACATGTGATGGTTGAGTTAATGACCATGTCATCATCAGTCTGAAGCTGTTGTCCAGTTTTGGCTTTCAAACTAGTTCTTTGTGGGAATGAGAGGCAACAGGTCCAATAGAATGGGTGATGTTTTAGTGAAAGGTGTCGTTTGAATGTTAACATTACTGCATTATGCTTTTAACGTAACCCAATGTTTCATGTAATTGTTTGACCTGAATAATCTAGTGGATAAAAGGGTTGATTTGGTGAAGGTTCATTGATTGTGTAGTCTTCAGTGAAATAACTCTAGTGGTAGTGTCAATGTCCTTGTCAGAGTCAGTGTTTGGTCTTCTGGGGCCTCATGTATAAAGATTTCATACGTCCAAAAATGTGGCGTATGCCCTTTTCCATGTTCAGATGTACAAAAAGTGAAATGACCGTGGAAATGTGGTCCTCCACGCCAACTCCATAGCTGGCATACGCATGTTTCAAGTGCTTTTGAACTATTGTGACACAGAGAGGTGATACTGGGAAACTGTTACTAATGTGGAAAAGGTCGTTCCTCAGAATGATGTGCATATTAGAGATACACAGATGAACACCTGACACACCAGGACATAATAATACTGCCAGAGCAGCACACACCCCACCAGAACCAGACTAACCCTGGACTCATCAATGCCAATCCTGCCATCTGGTGTACGTACTGTAAGTGATCTGTTCTGAGAACAGAAACACTGCTATGGATGAACACAATGATGAAAATTCCATTTGTGCGGGTAGATCCTTCTACAGCTGTACACCATGTTACACCTGTATATGTGTATGTTACACCTGTATATATGTATGTTACACCTGTATATATGTATGTTACACCTGTATATATGTATGTTACACCTGTATATATGCAACATAGAGTGAAAAGGGAAGATGTTTTAGTGTAACATGTGCACATGAGTAAATGCATCCAGATATTAAAAAAAAAAAAAAAAAGACATAATGGATCATAATAATCATCATCAAAATGTGTTTCTCTTTATCTGTCTGTCTGTCTTTTTCATACTTATTTCCTTTTTTTTTCTCTGTGTAGCATGAAGCTAAGATCAAGTCACTGACCGAATGCCTCCAGAATGTGGAGCAGAAGAAAAGACAACTGGAGGAAAACGTGGACTCCCTCAATGAGGAAATAGTCCGAATCAAAGCCCAAGGTGAGCAGACGAGCTTTAATATGATGCAGAAACATGGAATGGATGTTCACACCTGGGATGTCTTTGTTCTAGAGAAAGTCAGCGCCATGGAAAAGGAGGATGAGGTCCAGTCTGCCAATGAAGTTAAGGTAAATGTGTCATGTCAGATTTGCTTCCAAGTTAAACCAACACCATGGAGCTTTTGATGGCGGCGTCCCCCTACAGTCCATAAACAAACAGTATTGTCTGTAACAACTGTGGTAAAATCTGTATCTGGGTAATACTTGGGCATTTGTTTACAAACCACTGATGCAGCAAACTTCCTGAGGTAAGACAATTAATGACGGTTCAACCATGTCCTCGGGTAAAGGAGCCTTACAGCATTTATAGAGACAGTGTGGTTTTATTTTTAAAAAATATCACAAACAGAAAAAACACACACAAATGAACAGATCTATTGACAAGTTATTCCAGTTGAACCCGAGAGGTTTCCATGTTTGTTGAGTTCCAACCCCAAACCAGAAGTATTATAGAGCCATCATCAAAGTGGAATTGAACCTATTGGAAGTTGATATTCCACCAAAATGACCTGGAAAATAGAGTTTGAAGGATGAAAAACTTGCTTTAAAGCTTCATATGTGGCAACTGTAAATGCGGTGTGTGTGTTCAGGAGGCTGTGGAGAAGCAGATCCAGTCCCACAGAGAGGCCCACCTGAAGCAGATCAGCAGCCTGAGAGATGAGCTGGACACCAAGGAGAAGCTGATCACAGAGCTACAGGAGTAAGAGCCCACACCTGCACCTCAGTCTGAAGGTGAGCCATGCATGTGTACTGATGCTGTCACTGATGTCCACAGCCTTAACCAGAAGGTCATGTTGGAGCAGGAAACACTGAAAGTGGAGCACGAAAAACTCAAGGCCGTGGACCAGGAGAAGAGCCGGCAGCTGCAGGAGCTCACGTAACCCTTCAATAAACCCACCGCACTGCTCTCCCACTCACACATACTATTATTGAACAGGTGTGTGTGTGTGTGTGTGTGTGTATTCCGCAGGGTGATGCAGGACAGACGAGAGCAGGCCAAACAGGATCTGAAGGGCCTGGAGGAGACTGTGGTCAGTTATTGGTACAGAAATTCACATTCAAGGGTCAATGTAGAAGGGTTTTGTGCTGTTAGTGAGTTGTTTGGTGGTGCCTGTCACTACTGGATTTATACTGAAACCCAATTTGTTCCATGCATTTAATGGAAAAACTACTTCCTGTCACCAGTATGTCAAGAATTTCTAAATTTTCAGAATTACAAAACATGGTTGATTGATTTATACAAAAGTCTGTTGAATGTTAGCAAAGATATTATTAACTTTTAAAGACCCAAACATTCACCTTTAACCTAAACCCTCTACTAATCTAAACTGTTTAATACCTGTTGATCCACTAATCGTATCAATACATGTAAATGATTGGTGTAAAATACAGTTATTCATTGTTTCATGGTCATCAGATATGGCCCATTTGGATATTCAGAGGAGGGGAACATTTGTTTTTGGAGCAGAAATCTCAGGCATTGTTACCTGAACAGTGGGACAGATGCTCGACTTGGTTGTGGTGAATTTCCATTGAGTGTTGAGTTTTTTAGTGTGTTTTTCTCTGAAATGTGTTTCTTTCTAACCACACAGGCCCGAGAACTGCAGACTCTCCACAACCTGAGGAGACTCTTTGTGCAGGACTTGTCCTCCAGAGTCAAAAAGGTACAGATTCACACAGAAGAATCCCTTTTTCTGCACAAGCTGCTTATTGGAAGTAGTTTGATACATGGGTGTTTCGCTGAAACTGATGCCTTAAATAGGACAGTGGGGTGAAACATTCAAACCAGATGTAGACTAATGTTATAAAGCAGATTTGGACGTATTTTACGTCTATTTTACAAATAATTATTTACTGAGATAAAAGAGAAACTATATTTCAGAGTTAACACATTTAATCAACTCCAACATCCTTTTCTTTCAGGTTTTTTTTTCAATACCCACACTATTACACAAGATGAATCCACATACAACTCAGTTATATATGAGTTTTCCCTGAAATTACAACTAGTCAGTATTCCAGCAGTGCCCCGATGATCCTGTATGCAATGATTACCCAACAGAACCAAAGGGAAAAGGACATGAAAATTACACACTACTATTTTTTTATTCTCTCACAGATGCATTTTGGGATTGAAAGTAAATATTCAAGGCTGAGTGTTTCACAGAAATGACTACTGTTGCAAAATCACTAGTAATTTATTACCCTGCCCCCAAAAGGGAGACAATCAAATTCTGATCAAATTTTATTCATATAGCGCCAAATCTTACTTTACTATACTTTAGCAGCAAAACTATTGGTTGAATTCATACCAAATTGGGTTTATAGAATACCAGTGACCCAGAATACATGTGATTACATTTTCAGAAAAGTAAGTCAAAGTTAAAGATTTTTATGACATTTTTAAATCTTTTTTTCCTCCCATTTACTTATAATCGGTAACGTTTCAAATGTCTATAAAAGCATCAATTTTGTTTCAATTTAGTTAAAACTTGTCACATATATATACTGATATGGCAACGGATATGATGACATCAAATGGATTGATGACAAAATAAGCTACAGTATGTGTGAGAGGCAGGGTTTGTTGAGCCTGGAACCATTTGTTTGTTTTTAAATGGGCAGGTTCCACATGTAACGTGAGTGGACACGATGAGACTGAGATTCATGAAAAACCCACATGTTTGGATTAGAAAAAGCACTAGGATTGATACATTTAACACAGTGTCTTTATTTATAGTCTATATAAGACGATTTATAGGCATGTTTTCAGATCAAATGCAATTATATCTAGGTAGCTTGTACTGTCCCACTTTTTAGACCTAATATTTTATTAAAAATTCATTAATTATGAGATGGCTCAGCGAAAGAGTATAACTTTTTGGCATTTACCTGAGGTCATCATTAGCTACATCCTTGGGGGAAATATGTCTACATTTAAAAAGCTAAAAAGTTAAAAAGCTAAAAAAAAAAAAAAATCACAGATACTAAAATAAGCCCAGTTTCATGGACAGACCCACATGATGACTGTAATTAGCATCTTGTGATGTGGTTCTATGTGCAGTTCCATCTCTTTAGCATAATACAGAGGCTCCGGCATTTACCTGGAACCAGACAAAACAGCCTTATGTTTCTGCCTGGTATTGGTTTCATTCCATTTAATTTGCATCATGCTGAAATATTAATGAATCCAGGGAACACAACAGAAAGTGTCTGCAATAAGTAGGTCATGTGATTCTTCAAAGGCAGCTGTGGGATGGTGCTGGTATACATCCCTCAGGCTGAGGCTCCATGAGCTTCACTTTCCTGGAACACATCCAGAACGTACCAGAAGAAAATACCAGAACATACCAAGAAGAAGTCATCTGTTCAGCCACAGATGTGACTCTGTGTCACTAGTCTCTTTTCCATTGACCTTAAATTGCGTGAATCCTTAGGGGACCGCTGAGACAAAATGGCCCCGACCCCCACCTTGGAGGGATCCACCTCCACCAAAAAGAGGGGTAACGGGCATTCTAGATTCCAAACAACATGTATTTATGCTCATGTTTATGGAATAACTTCTACTGACATTTACCAGAATAAATAAGCAAATCAGCACATTTTGGATTTAATGGAAAAAGCTACTTTAAAGACTTCTGTTTTTACTACACTTAGTAAATATCGTAAAATTTGCGTATATGCCCAATGGCTAATTGAATTCTGTCAGATACTGATGGGCATAACTTTTAATTAGTCTTTCAATCTGTTTTTAATTTGCATTTAGTTTGAGTTAAATCATGCAACAGCAGTTTTTGTTTTTTAATTTGATTTCAGTAGCGTTAGTGTGATTTTTCAGGGGTTAATATGAACAAAGCTGTGATTTATATAAACAGATAAAAGTTCAATGAACGGATGCCTGAGCTATATATAGATTTCACTCACAAAACTACTGTATTAAAAGTCCTATACTGTTCATAGCCAGATAATTCTGTAAATTAATGCAAGTTTCATGATTGTTTTTATGCAGTCATTTAACAATAACAAAGTTAACTAAGGATGCAAATTTACTGATCTGTTTGTCAGTGCAACAACAAAAACCCTGGAAAGGATTCCATCACATCTGACCCTCTGAAGGAGTGAGCAGTTCTGAAAATAAATGAACAGACAAATGAAACATACATGTCTAGATTACACAGACAGCAGATAGGTTCAACCTGTTTGATATTAACGAACATACTATATAACACATACATGTGTTACATCCACAAAATTACAGGAGTTTAGAATGAGTTTGGAATTTTAATAAATAATATGTTACAGTTGAACCAAATGGGTTTAGTCACATAGTCAGTCAACCAAACTGACATTTTATAAACTAAAATTAGCGTAAATTAAGTCAGATGATGATAAAATATGACTAAATCCAACACTACCAACACCACCCATCTATCTGTCTGTCCATCCATCCATCCATCATCTATCCATCCTTGGTTTTTATTTGTGGAAACAGTATTTGCAGTGTGTGTCTGTCATATAAATGTTAGTATGGCATGTTTTTGCCCTTTTATCCCTAGTTTTTACTTTTTTAATGTGTCAGGCTCTCAGTGAATGTAAATATCTGAATGCACAGAGGTGGGTTAGTTTTGGGACTGGAAGTGGGGTGGGAAAGGGAAACTGGTCGTGTACGTCTTGTATTGCTGCTATCATTTTATATTTATTATTATTATTTTATTATTACTGCTCTAATTATTTATTTATTTCTATTATGGATATTGTCGCTAGGCCTTCCTTGTTGTTTAGATATATGTCTTTGTTGTTTGTGTACGACTATTACTTAAAAGAAACATGAGTATCAGACCCTATGCCTTGTTGGAAGAAATGTTTCACAATAAACATATTTGAAAACAATATCTGAATGCACAGATAAATCCATGGTCTGTGTGTTTTCACTGGAGCAGAATGCTAACATGGATGACCCAGAAAGCAGTACTGCTCAGAGACAGAAGATCAGCTTCCTGGAGAACAACCTGGAGCAGCTAACCCAAGCACACAAACAGGTAACCACAGGTGGGCTGATTTGGACCAGGTTTCTGTTTTCTCACTGTCCTCTTACTCTTATTTTCTTCATCTGTAGCTGCTTCGGGACAACGCAGACCTTCGCTGTGAGATTCCTAAAATGGAAAAGCGCCTGCGGGGTACAGCTGAGCGAGTCAAAGCCCTGGAGTTGGCTCTGAAGGAGGCCAAAGAGAGTGCTGCACGGGACCGTAAGCGCCATCAGGAAGAGATGGAGCGCATTAAGGATGCCCAAAAGCCCAAGAACATGGGCAGGAGAGCCTCTGCTATCATAGGTACGAGAACACACATACGTACACATGGAAGTGTATACTATAGTTCAATGGGCTGGGATCCAGTACAGTATTCAATATAGTATGGAGTTTTTTTTCCAGACAAAAGTTAATCCTTAAACACCTGAACAGCCCAGACCCAAAACCATCTGATGATGGAACTGTTTTAATACCTGTTGATCCATTAATCCTATCAACGCATGTCAATAATTGGAGTAAAATGCAGTTATTCCTCTTTTCGTGGTCATCAAATATGACCTATTTGGACGTTCAGAGGCTCCATAGTTACCATGGAAACACAGTCATCTTCTACAACATTGATTCACCAGTAAGACCCATGGATTTGGATCAATGACAGTGGATGGAGGCACTGGGTTTATGTTCAGTTAATGATATACGAGTATTTATGAACATATATGATCAGTAAGTTAAATATAGGAAAAGATGGATGCATTTTCACTGAAAAAACACAAAATGCAGAGGATAATAGTAGAATAAGGGTTAGTGGATAGGATTGATAAGATTAGTGGATCAACAGGTATTAAACAGTTCCATCAGGAGATTTAGGTTTAGGTTAAAAGTGGATGTTAAGGGTTGAAAAGGGAAGTTGTTCAGTTTTGTCAGGACTCCATACAGCACCACAAACAGTGCAGTGAACTCCAGGTCTAGAACAGACCAGCCTTTGGATCTGCTCTGTGACTGACGCCTGATTGTCTGCTCTCCCCTCCAGCTAAGCCCATCCGACCTGGCCAGCTCCCAGGGGCCCCGCTCAACTACAACAGCAACAGGTCCAACCTTATCCAGCCCATCAAGGGTGGAGGCAACAGGCAAGAGAAGAACACTTCATGGCTCCTCAGTGTTTTATCACTCAAATAAGATATCAGAGACATGGAGGCAATGGATGCTCACCTTCAATGCTTTTTTTTATTCTGTTTCCCCCTTACAGCTGGAAGGAGGAAGACTAGCCCCCCCTCCCCCCAAACTAGACGGATCAGACTCACAGAAGTGTAGTAACTGCTAAACTTTGACCTGGAACCATCATTAAAGTGTGAATGTATGTAGGACCTGGGCTCCTGTCAAATCCATACTAACGGGGACATTTACACATTGATCAGCATCTGACTGAGAGAATTTATATATTTAGACATAGACTATTATATGTTTTAGGTCATGATTGATAACAGAGCAAGGGTTGGCTGTGTTCATGTTCTTCTGTGGACTTGACGTTTGTTTACTTTGTGCAGATATTATTGCAGATCATCAACCACTGCAAATAATGTGCTTTATTAGCTTTATGTTGGAGCCCTATTTCTTTAAATTAGTTTGTTCTTATGTATGATTCTGGTTGTGAGGACTAAACTAAAGGTGGTAGAAAGGTCAAATATTAAGAGGAGGGCCTAAAAAGGGTCTTCAGGAGAAAAAAAAAAACTGCTCCCCATCAGCCATATGGAGCTGTATGGTAAACATTAACATAGATTTCTGAGTATCTCCTGAACTTACATTGTGCATTCTAATGTTCTACATCCACCTGTTCCTCATATGAAGCAACAGCTGCTGATTAAGGTCCACCCAGGTTTTTTATTAATGGCCATGGATACTGCCACAGTTCTGTGTCAGCAGGGGCACAGGTTACCTGTCTACATAGAATTGGATGCTGATCGGATCTGTGGGAATAGATACATGGCAAAGGTAGTCCCACAGAACTGTAGACATAGACACTTTGTTTTGTTTTTTCTTTTTCTTTTATTCACAAATCTAGAAAATGTTTTATGTGACATGCATCTTTGGAACTTCAGAGTGTATAATCATCAAGCAGACTCTGAACCACATGACCTTACCAGTGTGTGGATCAATAGACATTTAGGAAAGTGTGTTTTCAGAATAACATATATATTATAGACACGCCTGTGGAAAATACTAAAGCCAAAAGAGTCAACGCTGGACTGTAACCCTCACACCAGTGCACCTGGGCACTGCACTCACCCACTGTTCTCATTATCAGCTGTTTTTGTGCCTTTTCACTTCAACATCAATCCTATGTTGAAAATAAATCCAGCAAGTTCATTTTGTCTACTTATACTGAATGTACTCTTTGGTTTCTTTTTTTTTTCAGGCAAGTTAATGTTCGTATATGTCTTTTTAACTTTACATGTTTCAACTGTCACATGTAGTCTTCCTCAGAAGGCGTCAAACTGAAGTGTCAGATTTGTCAGGTTGACCACATAAGGACACATCTGCTGACGCCTTCTGAGGAAGACTGCAGATGACAGTTGAAACATGTAAAGTTAAAAAGACATCTACGAACATTAACTTGTCTAAAAAACAAAAAAAACAAAGAGTATACTCCTGTGTTTGGCTCAGGGCAACGGAGGTGAGTATCTAAATACAGTGGCTTGAAAAAGTATTCATCGAATCCACGGATGTCAAACATTACAGCCTCTGGGCCAAAACCGGCCCGCCAAAGCGTCCAGTCTGGTCCGTGGGATGAAGTTGTGACATGTAAAAACTACACTGAAAATATTCACAATCAAAGTTGTTAAAATCATTTTAGTTCAGGTTCCACTTTCAGACCAATCAGATCTCAAGTGGATCAGAACCAGTAAAATATGATGATGATGATGATGATGATGATGATAACCTATAAATAAACAAACTACAAATGTTTCTCTTTGTTTTAATGTAAAATTACATTAAAATGTTTACATTTACACACTATCATTTAACAATGAGATATGTCTAACCTGAGCAAATATGAACTATGAAATATGAAAATTTTGTAAAAAAAAAAAAAAAAAAACAATATTCTGCCCGTTACTAAATGTTTGGTGTATTTGTAGATCTGGAAGTTGTACTGCACATGTGTAAATGATAAAATGAGGCAGAATATGGTTAAAATTGCACTTATTTTTCTTAAGATGTTTCAGGTTCACATTTTTAAGGAAACTTTATTGATGTAAACATTTTCATTATGTAATTTTTACTTACTGGTCCACTTTAGACCATGTTCGGCCCCTGAATTAAACTGAGTTCGACCCCTGATCTAATCTGACTGAGCTTTACCTGTTTTGCAGAAAAGAATGAGCAAACATTTCATTATGTAGATGTGCAAAGCTGTGTTGAGACATACCCCAAAAAACTTGCAGATGTTATTACAGGAAAAGGTAATTCCATAGAGTATTAACTCGGGGGGTGGGGGGGTGATTACTTTTGCATGCTACACTGTACAGTTTTTAGTTTGTAAGAAAATTCAAAAATCATGTCTCATTTTCTCCCTCACACTTGTGTTCCACTTTGTGTTGGTTATTCACATAAAATGTCAATAAAATTCATTTATGTTTGTGGTCATAATGTGACAAAATGTGGAAAAATTCAAGGGGTATGAAGGGGTCCAAAATATCCACAGTTCCATCCACGGTAAGAAATATCTAAAGTTCCGTCCATGGTCTGAAATGTTCACAGTTCCATCAACAGTCCAAAACATCCAGTTTCATCTACAGTTCCTTCCAAGGGCTTAAACATCCACAGTTCTATCAACAGTCTGAAATGTCCTCAATTCCTTCCACGATCTGAAATGTCCAAACTTCAATCCATGGTCTGAAACATCATCAGTTCTATCAACAGTCCCAAATGTCCACTCTTAGTTATTTACTCTCATTATAGAGGCATCCACGAGTGATGCAGCAGGGGCTGATAACATGACCGGACACTACGATGCAGGAACAGTGGGAAGATCGGTCCATGTCAGACCACAGTTATGACATAAACAGGCAATTAATTACCTCACCAACCCTTGTTGTGTGACGAGGCAGCCCAGTGATCCCACCAAAAACCAATTCATCTCCAGCTTTACTGGATACAGGAACTGGATAACCGGAAATTCTACCACAATGCGGAAGAAATTTCACTGTCAAAGTGGGCGGGGCGGAATAGGGTCATTTTGCAACATTCACACATGACGTATGTTATGTCAAAATATTGGTTTAGGAAACACTCGATTAAATTATAATAGCATGGGTTGGTTTTTAGTTTGATTTTGTTGACATTTTTTGAGGTGAAAAAAACTTGCAAATAAATAATTAAAATTAAAATAATAATAATAATTAAATAATTGTTCTCAAAAAGTTAGGGGGGGCCACGGCCCCTTGGCCCCACCCACCCTTCTGCGGTCTGTGGGAAAAGGACTGTGGGGGACACATACCCATAATGCTGGAACAAAGTCTAGATTTGTAAACAATATCCATCTTATTGTCCAGCTTATGAATATGAATAACAACAATTTGATTTGGTTACACACAGTCTGCATATTTTTGTACTAGACTTTTTTTTTTGCACTTATTTGAGTGCATGTTCTCAACCCTCAAAGTTAAACAAAACTATGTGCAATAAAACAAAAAGGCATAACTGACAACATCATAACAGCTGTTTCCACTTCCAGCCAACCTAAAATGACTTGGACCACAAACTTCTGCGCATCTACACACAAAACAGTTAAACATTTAGCATTCTAACACTGTAATAAAGACAGAATAAGATAAAGTAAATATCCTGTGGAATTTTGTAAAATAAATAAATAAATAAAAGTATCCACTTACTTAATAAAAGCATATTTTGCTACCTTAAGTTTCTCAGTTCAGACTCCAAACTTAAAAATAGGCAAAAGGAAAAATGGATCAAATCGAACATCACGTGCACACAGTGGGTGTGCTGTAATGTCATACTGGCCTCCGTGTGTGATGGAGGAATAAGTTTGATATATAGTTCCCAGAATACCCTCTGTGAATCATCCCCCACTGTTTTCACTGATGTCTTTTCTATAGTTGCGCTTTTCATTTCTTTCTTTTTTTTCTGCGTGTAATTTTCATGATTTCCGCCAATATTTGCATTTATGTTTTGTGTGTCAGTGGGCGGAGCTCAGAAAGACACTGGTCACAGGTTGATGGACTCCTGACCCCGCGTGCATATTGGTTGATTGACAGCGGATGCAACCAATGGTGATAGCGCTGTCTCCGCTTTGGAGTATGCAAAGTATATAAAGTATGCAAAGCCAATTCCATGCGGGACGTGGAAAAAAATGTTCATAATGCTGTCATCTGCGGTTTTCCTCAGAAGGCTGATCTCTGTGACGTTTCCTTTTGGGTTATTCTTCGTAGGCGTGGTCAACCGGAGAGGTCTGACAGTTCTGTACGGTTGACCACGCCCCCCCGCCGCCCATGTGTGCAAGAGCATGCATGCGGATGATGCTTGTTGTGTTTCCTTCCTGATTTCTTTGATGAATTTACATCGTCCCAGTCCATGATATAGTTTTTTCTCTGATGTAGCTGATTTGAGGTTTTCTTGTTCTGCCTTTTCTTTTGTTGTTCTTGTGAGTTGTCCTGCCGTCTCCTTTTCACGCTCCCTGTTGTTCCGTTTTTCTTGGACTGAATATCCTTCCTGTCTCTCCGTGTGGTTGCAGGAATTTTGTATATGATGTTGCATTTTCTTTTTTTGTTTTATCTTTGAAGCTGCCTGAGTTTTGTGTGTATATTGCGTTTTTGCTTTTGGAAAAAAACCCATAACCTGTTCATCCGGTTCATACATCAAGTGGTTGTTTTGAAAGGGCTAGTTATCTCTTTAATTTTTTTTTCTTTTTTGCACACATCAGAACAGCTGACATGATCACACTCAGGTGATTGGATATTGTGGTTATTGTGCCTGTATGAAGAGGTGGGGCTGCTCAGGTGTAGGCATGAGTACACTACACTTGTACTATCAGTTGTCTACATTGCTCTGGAGATGACATTTCATGGTGTTTGTTAATATATGAAGTATGGCTGCGTTTAAAAGCATTCTCCTGTGCCCGCTCCTGTGGATTCACCTCCAGGCAGGGGAAGGAAAAGGTAAGCAGTTGGATGCATATAAACAAATCTGAATTAACTGCTTGTTGTCATTTCAGGGTGTGTTAAAAACAAACAAACAAAAAAAAAAAAAAAAAAAAAACACCTCACGATTGTTAGAAATATGAGGATTGTTTTGGATGAAAAACCTCGACACTCAGTGTGGAACCCCTGGACATCACCAAACACTGAGTTTCCTCCTGGAGATGCTTTGCCAGGTCTTTACTACAGTTTACTACCTTTAGTTGCTGCATGTCTTTGGGACTTTGTGACCTCAATTTAGTCTTCAGTAACTGTAATGCTGCTCCGTTGGGTAGAGATCAGGTGACTGACTTGGCTCCCGCTGATAAATATTTGCCTTCATGGGTTTTGGCAGTGTGATTTGGGTCAACTCTCTCTACCACAAATGCTGGTGTTTCCTTGGAAGAAAAAAAAAAAAACACTTCACCCACCTTGTCTGAAGTGTCAGTCACACAGATGTATGAATGGGAATGAATGCTTGGTGGTGGTTGGAGAGACTGGTGGTGGATTGGAAGTCATGTTTCCGTTGGTTGCCTCATGGCAGCTGTGGCTGTAGATGAAGCGTGCCTGTGGAGTGAATGAATAGAAAGTTCCTACAAAAGAAAAGCGCTATATAAATCCAAGCCATTATTATTATTATTATTATTATTATTATTCGCATACAGCCCAATATAAAACCCCTGGGCAGGCTGGTTATGGCCCGTAGGCTTCATATTTGACCCCTTGT
>JAPSES010000115.1:290627-303898 GCA_029822895.1 Maxillicosta whitleyi
TAACCTTATTTAAGCTGCCCCCCCCCCCCCCCGTTTAATTCGACTCTTAATTATGCGTGATTTCTTTTTTCGTTAATTCCAATTACCAAATTCAATCCTAACAGATCTTGTCGTAACACTGCCTTATCTTGAAGGTGTCAAAACAGATCAGCAAAATCACAAAGGAGCAGTAGTCCAAGTGTTTCCGTGGTGTGTGTGTGTAATGAACAGAGCACACGTGACATGATGCTGGGTTTCATGAAGGTGCGTTGGACCGGTCCAGTGTTCCATGTAATACCACAGTGGAAAACACCGTGTTCTTCACATTCATTAAACATTCACAACTCTCCTGATCTTCACTGAGGTGCTACCACTGTTTCCCGTCAAACATCTTGTCTTTATGTTGATGTGATATAAGTGAGACTTATGTGGTGTCATGATCAGCCACATTTTGGTGTTAACGAGTCATAATGAACCCAGAACCCAAAGGCAGGACCTGGGCTCTGTTCACCAATCACTAACACTAATGACACCCAGAATACTTTCATATAAACTTTCTTTTGGCTTTTTCCCTTCAGGGGTCGCCACAGCGAATCAGATTCGCATATTGATTTGGCAAGTTTTTACGTCGGATGCCCTTCCTGACACAAACCTCTGTATTTATCCAGGCTTGGGACCGGAACAATGTGGCTTGCGCCCCCTTGTGGCTACATATATTGGGATACATAGCATAAAGGGCCTTTCTCAAGGGCCCACCTGGGTCTTGAACCGCACACCAAAGCCAGTGGCGTAAACCACTAAACTACCCAGACCACTTTCATGTGGTCCTAAATCTGATATTATCTGATATGTTACAATGTGACTTCAGTTTGAACGGCCAGGTCGCATTTATCCGACTTTTACGTCATTGAAATGCGACAAACATCACAATTCTGCATCCCAGGAGGAGGAGCGGGGGAAAAACATATTTACTAGTGCACGTTTGTGTGGTCATGTAGTACGTCAGAACCTGTTTTGTGCATGTGCGTCACTTCAGGGTCGCATTTGGTTCATACTCAAAACTGATAGAAGTCACATTTAATGTAGAATATGAATGAATATACAAAAAAAAAAAAAAAATCTGATTTCACAATAAAAGTTGTGCATTAGAGCTGCTGTATGAACGGAGCCTTAAACATGCATGTGGACACAGATCTGAAGTCACAATCTTTGTCCACTATTCAGAGTTATTATGTGTTCCACCCATCAGATCAGCTGTTCGACATGATAATGTGGAACGCATTGAATAAATGCAGACTTTTTTCTCTCTTCTCTTTTATTTTGCTCATAAGGTAGGGGACAGTTATGGGTTAACCAGGCTGTAAACCCACATAATGGAAGGACAGAGGAGTGCTCTCTGTTCCGCTGACCATTTGGAGGTGGGTGGTTATGGGAAAGAGGGGGAGGGTGGGGGTCAGGGGTTGGGTCGGAGGGGCTTTGTGAGAGGGAGGGGTGAAGACAGGGAGGGTTTCCAATAAGAAGACAGCATTTAGTCTTCTTCAGCGCCGTTAGAGGGCAGACAGGTACAAGACAGTAAAAGTGGAAAAGTAATAAACAGCATGAGGAAGGACAGAGTGTTTGTAACCGGCAGTGAACAGAAATCCCATCTACTTAGGATTTGGGATTTCACCTTCTGTCAGGAGAAAGCTAGAAAAAAAGATAGGAACAGCAAGAGTGTGAAAGAGACACAGGCTCTTGAAAACACTCCAGCCGAGTGCAGTATCAGCCAAAAATACTTCTCCTAACAAGTCAATAGCAGCTATCGATTATCTCTGCACAGGGCTTATGCAACTTCACCAGCGGAGTGTACAATTATGGTGAAATCTGTGCACAGGCAGGGGCTTCACACGGAACACTCAACCCCTCATGTGTGTCACTGGGTTTTTAAATCAAAGCACACAATGTGGACTAATGACCTGGACACAGCCAAAGAACCACGCCCACAGACCCATATATGGAGGCTGAAAGGACGAGGGGACAGAAGTCATGGAGGGACGCGTGTCAAAGGGAGGGGTTGAAAGAGGAATCACCTTAAACCATATGTCTATGTTATGTACTTTAATGTTAGTTATGCAGCTCCATCCTACTGGAAAGCTCCATTTCACTTACACATTACGGCTGATTATTGCACCTACTGTTTCTGTTTGCACTCATTATTATTATGTACACAGTGTTTGGTCTTGTGCTCTGTTTTTCATTCTACTACAGGTAGTCCTCGGGTTACGATGTACCCGACTTACTTTATTTTGACTTTACAATGCTGAAGTCTCGTCCACCATTACTGTACATACATACTGTATACTGTACGTACAGTAAGTTTTATTAATATGAAGTATAATACATGTATTTGGATAGTTATTTAGAGATTTAGGGGGTATTTAGGGGTACTAAAGGGTTAATTCCAAGGGTAAATTCGGGTTACGTCGACTCAGTCTTTGGTGGCGGACGTATGTATGTCATGTAGTAGTTTGGAGAAGCAGACAGGACCCAGTTCTATATTGGCACTGCTTTACCATCAGTACTCTTCAGGTTCATTTAGGTTTCTTTTTTGTCAGACACGTAGTAAGTTTTTTCATACCTGACATGTTTCGGCGGTAAACTTTCGCCTTCATCAGAGGTGTCACTTGATGGTGTGTGACGTGTTTTAACATCAGTCATCTTTAAAACACGTCACAGACCAAAACGGACTACGTGTCTGACAAAAAAGAAACCTAAATGAACCTGAAGAGTACTAAACGAACTATAAAAATATAGACACTATGAACTTTTTGGGATTAGTACTCTTCAAGTCCACCGGACTCCTTTGACAAAAATAGTAATTTGACCAAGTTACTGAGCCATTGCTGCCTCAGTTGGTTACTTTATTTTTCTGTCCTAAATCGGAGCAAAAATGTATTAAACCATCTTTGTCACACAGTGACGTGAACAAGCTGATGGAGGCAGTGGTAGACCCATGTTTGCTGAATTTTCAGAGTTTAAAAAGCTGTTTTTTTTTAAATTAAAGGAATCTAGTGAGTTTGAACATTATGCAACAGTCACTGTGAGCACTGAAGTTAAAACACAGCAGCATTTCTCCAAACCAAACATGACAGATTACAGGAAATACGAGACATGACTTCTTGTTAATGATTTGAATAAACTGTTCTTTGTTCTTTGTGGTCATTGAACAACTTCTAAATACCTGGGGAATGTCCCATTAGAGACAGTCAGGTGTTTCCCACCCACTTAGTAACAGGAAATATTGTTTTTGGTCATTTTTTTGTTGTCATTTTGAATATATACTTTTCATATGGAGACACAGTGTTGGACACATCAATGCACCTCCCATATTAGACTGTTAGAGATTGTTTTTATCAGCTGAATGGGGTAAACATATTCTAAGACTAAAATCTTGTTAGTACTTCATGGCACAACCCCAATTCACCCCTACTCCTTGGCCCCTCACCCCTTGCACTTGGCACTACCCTTTGAAACAGAGTTGTAAGAGGTAGTGGTTGAAACATTCTCCTATGAAATGGGACGACCCTTCCAGACCTGTTGCATCATCAGCATTCATCGATATAACAATAAACAGATGCGACTCCAGCAGATGTAACCGTCTGTGTTCCATGTACTTTGGGCATATTTCTGCGTCTATCAACCGAAAACCGTACCATTGAAATTCATAACACATTGAAATGGCATTCAACAGACAGTCAAATGATTAAGTTGCTGCACTTTTTTGTTGTTGCTGTGTTTACCTCCATCGTACCGATAATTCGAACAGAAACATGGTAGATTTGTCCAACCCCTCTATTTGTCGTGTGCCCTCCCCTTCCAAGTCTTCAAGAATCGGGACATCCCTTCGCCTTCATGTGAATATACAAACTGGAGGGGTAGGGCTAGAGGGGAGGGGCCAAGGGGGGGAATTGGGATTGGGCACATGGATATGGTAAAAGAGGCTTCCTGGAAAGTCAGTGTTTTGGCATCTTTTATCTAGAAAACAGCTCAGAAGAGTCTGGACTGATACGACCAGGACCTGACGTCTAATACATCCGAAACATCACCAAAGTCTACACAGGTGTGGTGTTGTCATAAAGTAGACCACAGACACACAAACCCTATGAAAACCACAAACCCTTTAAGTGTTTGCATGTTGTGTGAATGTCCACAGTGATAAGGAGTGTTATTAGTGCTGTACATCTACTGTGGATGAGGCATGTAGGAGTGAGGTTTGGTCACCTTTGCTCTCTTTGTCCAACACTCCTCCTTCTCCTCCCCTGCTCCTCCTGTTCCTCCTCCATCACCCCCCCCCTACTTCCCCCCCCTCCCCCCTCTCCTGAAACCCAACGCAGTGCCATTTCCACTGGGACTCTGATGTGAGCTTGGAGACGGCCGCGCTTAATCGATAGTGCCAGGTTGCCAAGACAACCTTGATTTCCTGTCGTCGTTTTTGCAGAGCGCCGGTGATTGCGCCGGGTGTCCATTGCACCTGCCGCCCTCTCTCCCTCGTCTTTCTCCTCTTTCCACGGTCTCATCACGCTCCCCTCATCCCCCCCCTCCGCCGTATCGCCACCATAGACAAAAGGGGGAAGACAGATATACAAAGGCAAAACGGATTAGGCCCGAGAGGTTGGCTTTAAACAATGAAAACACAACGCTGAGTGCGAGGCCTCGTGTACACACACACTTATGTCCATGAGAACACACTAGGAACAAACACACACCCTGTCATTCCTAACAAAAGGGAGCTGTCACAGCTATCATATCTACCTCTGAGGGTGATGTCATTGCACCTGGGGAGCATTTAATATCACCCCCCTTATTCACACACACACACACACACAAACCCTCCCCCTTCCTCCTTGGTCTCCTCCAGGAGGGGCTGGCACCTCCTGCTTTTTTTTTTTTTTTCATTAATGGAGAGCTCATTAATCGTGGCTGATAACGAGGACGTGGGACAGGGACATGATTAAGGGGCTTTCTCTCCTTTAGCTGGGCGCCCTTGGGGATAAACAGCCTCGGGTGTGTGTGTGTTCAACGTGTGTGTGAACCGCATGTTAAAACAGGTAAAGGACACATACACACCCCATTGCTATCTTGAGGACATCTGTAGGATAGGACACTACACATGTTTGTAGTTTTTAGCGCGTACAGCCTCACACACACAGACAGACCCCCCGCTGAGCTGAGCCCAGCCGGTGCCTTTACCTGAGCATTAACCCACCTGCCTTTTACACATCCAACAGTTTAACAGTTCATCTGGAGTCCCCTCAGGTCTGGTGTGTGTGTGTGTGCGTGTGTGTGGGGGGGGGGGGGTTCAACAGTCACAACTAAGTTTTTTCATATCATCAAACAAAACAATATCAAATACAATGGAATCAGCTTTTAGTCCAACTCTGCTCCTGAAGACACCAAAATTGTTGTGTTTCTTGGTAATCTGTCAATTCAATTGTACTGATAATGTTGATGTGACAGACTGGGCTTCAATTCTCACTGTGGACTATAAAATTGTTAACTGAAGTATTTTTTTTTCCCCACATCACAAAATTTCCAGAACAAACTTTGTATGTATGTTTGTGTGGATGGTGCAAATGATAAAAAGGTAGCGCATTGTTTTGACATTTGCATTTACAAAATTACGTCTTTTGTTTGTTTTTTAATGTTCAAAGTTCAATAAGTGAAGTTTTGCGTTGGAATCTGAGACTGAGAAAAAGACAGATTCCATTTCTCTGAGCTTTGTCTGCTGCTTACGTCCATGATAACACCCTGCGTAACGGTTTCCATGTCGAGGACTGAGGTGGTTTGGACACAAAAGTCCATTCCTGTGTTCTTTAGTGGCCCCCTCTGCTCATCTACAGCTGCAAAAAGGTCCAACGGTAGCTAGACTTCCTCAGCTAACCTCAACAAGCAACTCTTAACGTCACCTAAACACACCATCATGTGTCAATTAAACCTCGAATGTCACGCACGTTGTAGATTAGCTGCTTCGTATACATGTGTTACATGAATATAAAAATACACACCTACACAGTTTTTTATTTCATAGGTCATATTCAAAGAAGAACAGCACTGTATGAACAGGGAAAGGTTTAGGAGTCTTTGCTAATACAGAATCTCTGTTTTTGTTGCAGGAGCACAGATATGCTCATACTTATCATAGTCGCCCATCCAGATAATATATGAACTCATGTACAGTATACACTGAGCCAAACTGTGCTGTTCCATGATAAGAAGAAACATAACTCAGGCAAATAAAGTCTGCCAGTACTTGTTATATTAGTATAAATGATAAATACATGGAACAAATAAGTATTACACTGAACATTTTGACACAAGACATTCACTTCTGTCCAGATGAGGGTTTAGGTGAGGTGAAGGCTTTTGTTTTATTTGACTAAAATAGTACATTTTGCAGAATTCTGGGTCACCATCATTACAAGAGATAGAAACTAGCTCAAAAGTGTAAAAAAAAAAAAAATTCCAACTCATAATAGCCAAGCCTCACTTTTAAAGAGCTTCTTTGAAGGAAAAATGCATTTTTTTCCCATATTTTGGTTGTCTGTGTTTTAAAGCAGCAGCACTTTCTATACTAATGGTAGAAAGTGCTAGTAGACCTGAATGTTTTGTCGAGAAAACAAGTTTTTTTTATAAATGAAAAAAGAACCTAGGACAGACTGGAAAGCACAAAGAAGATGCGAATGACTAACAAGGTGGTACTTCAAATAACAACAGATCAAACAATTCCAAGATTTGTGTTTAAACAGATGAAAATGTACCTGTTTTGTATTGCATGTAACTGATCCACACATACAACAGGATGCAATAAGCAGAAGTCAGTCCGTTGACACATAAGGGCTTTGCAGCAGAATAACCATTTAGCCTTACACACACATTAAATCCAATCTGTCTGGACCAGGTCCCTAATCCCCTCTGCACAGCAATGGAGACAAGCAGACAGTAATCCTCCATATTTGTATATTAATAGTAGGGTCTCAGAGGGGGCCTCTCCATATATCGTGATGTATGTTTTATTAGTTGGTTAATCTGCTTGTCGATCAGAGGACCTGGTCCATTTAAACCTGGGTTTTAATAAAAACACAGCCAGCCTGAGGGATAAGCTCCCCAAGGACAAGGGAAAGAGCAAGCCTAGGTTCAATAGACTCATCATCAACAATAAACAGCTTTACATCAGTGTTATCTGTCACGGGGCAATACAATTATTGGGTAGAATTCAGCCTCAGGCCTCTGCCCTTTGCTAAGAAGTGGGCTAGATGAAGCTTGACCCAAATATAAGCCTGCTACCTTGTTACTATAATGCATACTCTAATCGGGTCTAATGTTATTTCTCTAAGGGTGTGCTTTGGAATCATTGTGTGTGTGTGTGTGTTGTAATAATCCACGCTGACCCAACACACTCTGGAGCTCAACCCTAAGAGTAGAACCGATTGGGTTCAAATGGTGTTCCACGTCAGCAGACACGGAGGTGAGATTCCTTCAGATCTGAATCACGTTGGAGACGTCTGCTCACCTTGCACCCCGTCTAGACGCTGTGTCACTGCCCCGCCCCGCCAGGCATCTGTCCTGATTCAATAGATTTATCAGACAGTCATTGGATTAGAAGGGCGCTGCTTTAAATTAGCCAGGGAGTCGGGGAGTGATGGAGGGACAGCGAACAGGAGGACCGTTCCAGCCCAGGACGCCAGACACTGTCCCCTCTGCTTCGGCGCGTCCTCGCTCACAGCCGTAGGAAGAGACTACTTACATGAAATGGTGTTATGCAATTAAATTCCTAAATAAATGTGACTGTAATCCATTTATTACAGAGAACAAGTATTTAATTCAGTTGCAGTTGATGTTCAAAATGTTGGTTATTAGCTAAGGGGTTACCTCCAATATAGATTAGTTAACGATTCACTTATTCATTGGCTACATTCTGGGGACTAATCTAATAATTGGCCAAATTCTTACTTTGAACATTAGGATCGACCAATTTCCACATCTGTCATCTTTAGTAATGTCGTGTTCTTTCTTTACTTGTGCTTTCAGTTTTGATACCAACACATTCGAAGTTTTTACATTGTTTTTCCCATTTGTTTGCAGGTGAAGGATGTCAGCGGACAAAAATACCTCAGAACGCTGGAAAATCAACTCTTCAGACAATCCTTCTAAATTAGGAAAAGGGCTCTACCTTCTGTACTTTGTTACGCTCCTTTATCAGTGGTGGAAATGCTGTTGCCACTGAAATGTCACAGTCAGAACCTGTGTCAAACACATTAAGGTGCATTACTTTGATGAAACACTTAAAATAGTTGCATTATTTTAGGAGACCCATCAGTCATATTTGAAAAGTAACCGCTCATTCACCAGGGGTACACACTCTCTGATGTAACTGTATCTACATGTTGCTGTCCTTTTTAACCCTAATATGCATTGGTTTATGGTCGGCATCAATCAACGTGGATTCCATTGGGTAAACAAACAAACAAACAAACAGCTTCTTAAACATCTGGGTAAGAGAGATAGTGAGAAAATGAGTCAGGCACCCCAGGGAGATGTGAGGTTTTCCTCTGAGATGAGTTGATTATGAGGACGGATGGAGGAAAGCGGCAGGAAAAAACCAAAAGGGATAAAAAAAAAAATTAAAAAAAAAGGAGAGCCTCAGAGATGGTTCATACTCAGTTCAGAATTCAGGTGAAGGTCAGGAATGCGTTCACAAACCACGCTTAACACGCTGCACCACGCAAACACACAAAACACGGCCTTTAAATGCATTGCAGCAGGACCATGTGACTCTCACGGGGTAATCTCATGGGAGCATCCCCCACCCCTGATCTCCCTGATGGACTATAACAACAGGAAGTCAGCTTGGCCTGTAACATCACACCACACCTACAGATAACTGCTCACTCCCCAGCCAAAAACTCACAGAAACAGTCACACAGAAACACATGTGCAGCCCTTCTTTTACATGTTATCAGTCATCACAGTGGTCTAAGTCTAATCCCTCTAAGAGTGTGCTGTGTGGGGCAGAAGAATCGATGGCACGGTGCCCGCTGCTGCTGGCGTCGGTGGCGAGTGAGACGCGCTGCAGCCTGGCACCGAAACAAGGAGAGGCCGAGGCTGGCAGGGGGTGGGCTTTTCAGGCCTGAATAGCCCTTGTTTATCTAGGTCCCTCTGGGAAGTCAGGACACTGCAGTGAATAGGAGCCAGTTAGCAGCGATGGCATAATAAGACCAGGGAGGAGGATGAAATGGGGGGGGGGGGGCTGGAGCGGCAGTCATTGAAATTCAACGCAGGCTACTGTCAAGACAAACCACCCTTGCCAGCTGTGGCAGCAACTCAAAGACGCCAGGGAGTGTTTTCTATGACTGAGGTTTTGGGTTTACAACACAACATTAGCAGATCAACAAACTTAGCTTAGTCATCAAGAAAGAGCAGATTAGAGGAGGAACCGTCCAGGAGATCGAATGTTTCTTAAGAGTCACACCAATGTGACAAATGTCAGCAGTGCACTTCCTCGTGACACAGGCACTGATGCACAAACAGGATCAGGCTGTTTTCTGGTGAGGCCTATGTGCCAGACTGCACCAAGAGACACAAATGGACCGGCAGATCAGACTGGGAGCACTGGGCTGGCTCCACACAAACACAAAACAAAGGAAAGCTATGCACTTAGAAGATGAAATGTTTTATAAAAATGTATTAAAATATCAGGTATAAAAGCAGTCGTGCAGTGAAAGGGTCCTTATGGTTACCGCTGCATTTATTTGACTTGGATGTTATTGTTGTGAGTGTCTGTTGATGATGGTCTGCACAAAGACATACTGTTTTAATCTGAGCTCATTGTTGGACTGTAGGAACACACTGTTATCCTTCCTTTTAAAGCCGCCTCATCTTTAACACAAACCTTTACCCTGTGTCCGAAGTGGAACGGCAATGCCAACATTTTATCAAGAGCACTGATTATCTCTCCAGTCTTTCATGTTTTCAGCTCAGTTTGTGGTCTGCAGCCCCTGATGAGATGCCTTAAATAGGTTGCCACAGGTGCTGGGGGCCGGGTGGGTAAAATGGGGGCGGGGGGTGAGAGGACGCTGGATGGGAGCAGGGCCGCAGGAAGCCCCTTGTTTTCACAGAGATAAAGGGCTTTCAGGTTGCATCCTGGGCCGTAATCTCTCACACACTTCCTGGTTTTGTTCACGGTGAGGCAGGAGAAAATGACAAACTAACCTTCGCCCTGCGAAAGCTGATCGATAGCTTCTGATGAGACAGGATATGTGCGTCTGGCGCTGGCGGATCTGAACAGCGGTACATGACAAAGACACAGCCTGGGTTTGATTCTGAATCGTGCTCATTAATGGTCCTTGATCAGCCCTGATTTATGGGTTCATTTATTCCGAGTGCTGGTTCATTACTTGATGATGATTATAAAACAGTGCATATAATTTCTTTCCTGACCTCTTCATTTGCTTTTAGAGCACAATTAACGTTGTTTGAAGCTCTTACATTCTAATGACAGAAAAGATAGCGCCACTTTCCTTCAAATTTAAGTTCCCCCTTAACCAGTCACTTAGTGCCGGCCTTGTGCTTAAAAACATCCATTTGCTTGAAATTTGCATGAAAGGGGGTTTATTGAAAAGTTGGCATTGAGGTGAAGCGCATACTTCAGAAGACCGGGCAACAAATTCACACATCAGTTCTGAAAAACCCAGCTCACATTCCTCCTCTTTTCTCTGCTGCTCTTGCGTTCTCCCTCTATTCTGAACATGTCCTTCTTGAGAAGGCCAGAATTTGACCGTGAGCCACGCCCTGTTCTCCTGCCAGAGGAAACTTTCAATCTCTGCCTCTCTCCCTCCCTCTCTCACTCAGAGACAGGGCTCTGGGCTCGCTCATACTTTTTGTCAGGTGTTATTTATGAGTGCTGTGGAGCTGAGTCCTGCATGCCTACAGCACCTGCTGGTGTTGGAGAACCAGAGCCAAGGCAGCTGCCACACAGAGGAAGACAGAGAGAGAAAAAGGAAAGGATAGTTTTGAAAAAGCCAAAGAGTCAAACACTTTATGAGAAACTAAGGATTAGAGGCTGACAGAAGGAAAGCAGACTCCAGACTCCAGCGGTGGGATGTCGATGCTGTAACTCTACTGGCATGCAGGAAACGCATCATACCACTAATAACAACTGTGATAATGGGAACGGTAGGACAAAACAAATAAACAAGCCATGAGCAAACACTCATTAATGGTGTCGCACAACTCCGAACATGATCAATTAAAGGCCACGCTTCATTGAGTTGCAGGCACAAGCACCGGCGCCAGTGTAACAGGAGAGGGGAGGGCCCTGTCAGCATGAGCAAGAAGACAGATGTACGATGGGTGGACGTTCAAAGGGGTTCTACGGATTTCACCTCTCTATACTTTACACACACATTACACCCACTCACATATATTTATGAAACATGCTCAAGGGAGGGCACTATGTTTTCACTGCAAACACCTGAACGCTGGCAGTGGACAGCCCAGGCAGGACAGGTGGGCCCACACGGGTCAAAGGTCACTGGCTGCATTCCAGTTCCCAGAGTTCACACAGACATGCACAACTGGTACAAAAAAACAAAACGAGTATGTGCTTTGCTCTAAAACAGGGGTGTTTAATATGCTGCCCGGGGGCCAAATGTGGCCCGCCAAAGGGTCCGATCCGGCCCGTTGGAATACAAAAATGACACTGAAGATATTAATGGTCATTTTATTTCAGGTTCCACATACAGACTAATTCAATCAAGTGGATCACATTAGTAAACTACGATCATAATAACTTATAAATACTTACAACTCCAAATTTTGCTAATTGTAAATGTAACCATTTTCATGTAATTTTCCTGTATTTACACAAAAACAAACTATAATTTCACAAAAATGGGAATATCCTCAACAAATATGATCAACCTGACACACATTCGTAAATCCACTGTGATCTGTATGTTCAAATGCACGTGTATGTGGAAATGATAAGGCACAATATTGGTCAAATTATACTTATTTTTCTTAAGAAATTTGCGGTTATTCATGGTATTTACTTTGTTTTAAAGGATTGCTTGTAGATGTAAATATTTTCATAATGTGAGGAACATTTGGAGTTGACATTATTTATATATTATTATTTTTACTTCAGACTAAATTTATCTGAATGCGGCCCCTGAAGAGTTTGACAAACATACTCTAGAAGGTAAAGCATTGTGTAGGTAGAAAAATCAGACAGATTTACACCTATTGTAAAGAACTACTGCTGGTAAAATGCAAAATGAATTGAACTCAGACACACAAGCAAGAAGAGCAGTGAAAGTGAAGAGGCAGAAGTGAGACACAGCAGGGATGGGCTGTTTTTAAAGCCATAGGTTTGACAAGTAAAAAAAAAAATTTAAAAATGGTAAGAATGTAGTTAATTAAAGAGGTTCGTCTGATAGTGGCTTTTCAGGGATAGTCTGGAGCAGGAAACGCAGATGTACCAAGATGAATAATCTGGGTTTAATGACTGACTGACTCACTGTCAGCAATGAGTAATATCAGTTAAATAAAAGTAATTAAAAAAAACCTACATAAATACATCTTTAACATCATTAATCAGCTGATCCAGGCCTTAACATCATACAAAGAAGAAGCGGGACAAGAAATAGACCCTTCTGCTGTTGAATTCCAGTAATGAATCTGGTCTCCTAATCACTCCACTCTCCTTCTTCCATGTTTTTATACTTTATAGTGACGTCTGTGCAGATGAAACAGCATTACCCTTTATTTGAGATTGATCATTCCACTTCTATCTTCTTAGTTTACTAGTAACTAGTCAACTACTCATAACTAGTCAGTGTAGACATATTACTGTGTAAAAGGAAGGTTTTTATTTAATGGAAATTCACCTACAGAGAATTCAACTAAACTCTAAAGACAGCGTCTGAACTTGCACGGTGGTGGTTCTTATTGTGATTCTGTTTGTTGCTACTTTCCCTTCAGTCCTATTCACAAAGACATACTGTAGCTCCGTTCTGGCAGTCAGTGAGTATGTCTGGGCTTGGCCCCTCTGTGGGTTAGGTCACACTAGTGGGGGTCATGGGGTGCTCATGGGTTAAATAGGCCGATGCGGATCCTCCATGCCTCCGTCTTTTCTGCCCTCCCTCTGTTTTCAGCTGGCCCATTCTCCTCTCATTAATCCTGTGTGGATGTTTATCCATGTTGACATCCAGCATAGCAGCCAGCCTTCTCTCTGACTAACAAACACAGTGACG
>JAPSES010000115.1:340346-357400 GCA_029822895.1 Maxillicosta whitleyi
CAGACCTGAACCACAGAGTCCAGACCTGAACCACAGAGTACAGACCTGAACCACGGAGTCCAGACCTGAACCACAGAGTAACAGACCTGAACCACAGAGTCCAGACCTGAACCACAGAGTCCAGACCTGAACCCCAGACTACAGACCTGACCCACATTGAAGACGTTAGAGGTGTAAGAGGGATCAACATCAAAACCAAATCTTCCCCCTAATGTCTCAGCCGATTGATGATAATTGTTGATCATTTTAAATTACATTTCTTTCACTTTCAGCTATTTTATAAATGTCCAGTGTTTTTCAGATACCTTTGAATTGTCTATTTTATATTTGCTTTTTTTTTTTTTTTTTTTTTTTAAAAATCATAATATAGTTGATTTTTGAATATTGTATTTAAATATATGTTATCCCATGTTTGCTGTGTAATGGTTATTTGTTCACATTAAGACATTTAATCTGACCATTGAGGTGACTGACAGATGTTTGTGCTGCTACAGGTTCTTCCTCAGCCTCGGTCTGATTCACTACCGTCCGTCAAAGTGGGTCCCGGAATGTTCACGGACTGTACCATCTCAGAGTTAAAGGGGTGTTTCAGTCAATAATAGACTGCGTACAATTCACCTGTCGGCCGTATGCACAAATGTTCTAAGTATAAAAAAGAAGGTATTTTTTCTGGGTTTAGTTTGCTATTATTTATTTCCAAGAGGTGATACTTTTGACATAAAACTATGCCGTGCTTGTTCCCCTCCCCCCCATGACTTAAAACTGGAGGTTTGGCTCAAAATGGCTGAACAGAAACAGTTGTGAGGATCGACGGTTTGAGCAGGTATTGAGGAAAAATGAGCCCGTGTGTAGTTTGAAGGCACTCCTTCAGAGCTGGGGATCCAGGTGAGACACGTTTCAACTTAATCCCACATTTACACCACATCCGCCGCTTGTACACGCGGAAAAACCAGGCCAAACGGGGCTCGTTTTCAATGTTATTCTACGGTAGCTTTGAGATGCAGCAGGGAGGCTTTGGTTTGACATTTACACCGGGAAGAACAGCTTCAAAGTCACACAATGGGATCCACAAAGGAGGCTGATGTGCACGTGGAAGTGCACATGCACAACACCGCAGAGTTATTAATAGCACCAAGTTGTCATGCTAGTGTTTGTGTGCTAATGCAGAGCAGGCCTGTGGCTAACCCTGCAGACATACGTCATCAGAGCAGGATTCCCTGCAGTAAGCTAAGAAAACACACACACACACACACACACACACACACACACACACACACACACTATGCCGAACATATGCACAGACACACATCTTACACTGTCCACAGATGCATTATGAACACACACAGTCCCAACCTCAACCTGTGTGTGTGTGTGTGTGTGTGTGTGTGTGTGTGTGTGAAGAATCCCTGTAGTTAAATGTGTGTGTGTAAGTGGATCGTAGTAGTAGTTGTGTGTGTTTGTGTGTGTTTGTAGGTGAACTGTAGTAGTAGTTGTGTGTGTGTGTACGTCCCTGTAAATATTGTCATAGTACACTATAAAACATGAAATCCAACCACAGCCGTGTTGACCTTTGACCCTGCACAACTGATGTACATTCTCTGTGCTGATGTCATGATAGAATACCACTTCCACGCATCCATGACTATGTACTACATCGTTCTGCTCTTAGGCTGTTTGAGATAATAACATTTATAGTTTCCAATAAACATGAATGTACAAATATGTAGTAATCACATGACTCCATCATCAAATACAGATTAATTTTATTGAACTCCAGGGGTTAAATTCACTAATGGTATTTCCATTTTTTTCTGTAATGGTTTTAATGACAGTGTTCTGAATTTAAGGCTCTTCTGAAAGTTGAATTTGGAATATCTATGTCCTCATGTTCGTCCCTGCTTAATCAGACCACGTTGTTGTAGAACCCACGTTAGAGTAGTTGAATATCAATGTTTAGTTTTCCAGGAAAACCATTGGTTTGAGTATAAAGGCTTTTGCACACTGGGAAGTGACAAATGAACAAGACAAAATGTAAAACGTCTCCAGGCTGAAACGCATACTTATGTGGCGGCTCATTCTGCTGAAGTACTGATGGATCCAAACTCAGGGGGCGTCCTTTAATCATGTTTGTGTCCTTTTTCAAGCAAAACAGGGTCACAACCAACCACCAGGGTTTTAAAAGGGCTGGTTTTGTGTTCAATGATATTTAGTTTCTGTAAAAATACTCTTGATAAAAAAAAAAGGCTGAGAAAAATATATTGATGTATGAAATAATCTCACATAAACCCAAACATCCCGAGTTAAAAAAAAAAAAAAAAAAAAAGCTAAATATTGAATAATCATGCCTTCCAAATAAAAAGACTGAATGAAGCAGAATCTGAATCTTTTATTATCCCGGGGGCACGTTATTGGGTTTTGCAGTCGCTCCATTCTAGTAGAAGAAAATGAGCAGGACAGAAATGATCAATTAAACAGAAAAAATATATATAAATAAATATGACACAACGAGAAGTCATTTATACAATATGTACAAGACAATATATGATAAGCAACTGGATAGCTTAGTGGTTTATACCACTGACTTTGGTGTGGAGGGTTGTCAGTTTGAATCCCAGTATTGCCCTTAGGCGAGGCCCTTTACGCTATACATGCCTCTACCTCATAAGTCGCTTTGGATAAAAGTGTCATCCTAATGTAATGTAAAGTGTGATATAAAGTAAATATACATAAGTGTTTATTTACAGATGGATGACATACAATGTTTCCCGCAGCATTTTCTAGCCAAGGCGGCCACCTTAGCAAAGTCGTCCCACTGCCTTGCCAATGTTCCAGGAAGAAAATAATTCCGTCTGAGAAAAAAACGTAAAAAAAAAGTACTAATGCATTGTCAAGTGCAGGCACTAAGACAGTATTGATGATACTAAATTGTGACACCTGGTGGTTGGATATATTACTACGCTGTGTTTGTCATCCTCGAGACACAATTTTCAAACTACGCTATCCGTAGGCTAGCGGTACGCTATCTGTGCTACGCCACAATGCTGCTATGCAATGATATGTCAGTGTTAGGCAGTGAGTCGTTGGGGCTGGCATAGCGGGATTTTCTGTGGGAAGCACTGACAGATCAAGGTTGTAGGAAGGATTTTATTTTAGCGTAGTGGCTGTGTGCAGGGGGGGGGGGGGTCAGCTCAGAGTTGCTCAAAATTTGCTTGTTGCATGTTTTCTCGTCTGAATTTCTACGTCCACCACCAAAGACTGAATCTATGTGACTGACCATGGTGTAGTTTTCAAATAAGTCCAGTCAAAATGCCGCTACAATATATTGAAAATTTAACGTAGCGGGATAAAATTAGCGCAGTGGCCCAAAATTACAGCATAACGGGCCGTGACGGTACTTTGCACTAGCTAGAACCCTGCGTATCATTGCACACCACCGTTCCAACCTGTTATTGAGCCGTACAGTTGAGCGTCATTCTCCTATTGGACGGTGGTTCCAGCCCTCAGTCTTGGAAGCTCTGGAGATGATCACACAAATAGATTGTTTTTCTCCACAGAACACTTAAATTACAAAACTATGAAAGATACATGGAATAAAAAACTGTCAGACCCTGCAACTTCAAGGGCAATAACTGAATCTATAGTCCATGTAAATGTAGCCTGTCTTCTGTTTGTGCTTCTGGACTCGTATTGACCCTGTTCAGGTTCATGTTATTGACCATGTGACACCGTATTCTACCTGTACGTCACTGTTCTGCTGCAGGACTGTTGACATTAGACTTTATAGGAACCGGTTCTGCTTTTATTCTGTGAAATGTCCATTGTTAATTATCATTACAGCACATTACTGCCCCCTACTGTTAGGGAGTGTGAATGGAGAGACAAAAAATAATTAATTTATGAACGTTAGTCGAACCCAGACCTCGGCCCATGACCCACTGAACAGGGGTTTGGACCCACTTTAGGGTCATGACCCACCTGTTGAAAACCAGTGATGTTTAGTCTCCAAAAAGGCAAGTTTTTTTCTTAATGCATCCCTCTGTTGTGTGGATTTGTACTGTAATCTTTCTGTCTGTCCGTTCAATGACATACTCACATTATCTAAAGAATGCATTGAGATATCTGCACCTTATTTACACAAACACTTTGTAATGTTCATTACAGAGCAGGAACTTTCAGCTGAATCTTGTACTATTTAGCTGAAGGGGATTCAAAGTGCACAGAGTTTTCTGTTTCTGTTGTTGGTATGTTTTCAACTTTTGCTTTTACATTTTTGTTGCATCTCTTTTGCATCATTTATGTAAGTCTTTATCACATTTTCTTGTTACATTTTCATCTCGTCATGTTTTTGTGTTGTCTTGCATGATTTTTATTGTTATTTATTTAGTTATTGTACAACATCTTGGTCCTGTTTTTTTCTCTTCTTCTTTGTCTTTGACTCAATATTTGTTTTGGTAACAAAGTTTTTACTGCGGCAAAGCTCAAATATGTGACATTTGTAACTAATATGTTGTTATATTTTCGGATACCTTCTTGGCATAGTTTTAGTGCAGTGTAGATTGATGTTTGTATGGATGCGTACTCTTAATATCTGCACAGACGAGCGTGTTCTAATCTAATGATGCATTACTCTGGATAATAATCGTGGAACTGTGCAGTGATCGTTGCCAAAACCTTGTTATTTTTCCTTTTTTATTGAAACATTTTTAACACGACATTATGTCAGGGTTGGTGTGTGAGTACTGAGTCATGTCAGTTATCAGATGTTAGGGGAGCGAGGTGCTAGTGGGAGTTCCCAGTGAAAGTGTGAGGGGGTTCACATGGCCTGGAGGCTTTTGATCAGCAGTTGTGAAGTGACGTTTGTGGAGAGGTGAAGGAGTAAATTCCCCTGCAGTCTGAGCCATGCTGTTGGAACTGGAGCTCTGGCTGTGGTGAAGAGTGTGATCCAGAGAGCATTCTTGGCTTTTTCCTTCCAGATACAACAATCTCTAATTTTGACAGTTTTTGTGACATGAATGATACTAGAAAGGTCATCAAAGCCCACATGTCTTAAACTCTTCAGGGACATATGGGGGAAAACTAGCTACTGTTAGCTTAATGTCACAAAATGTACCAACATGTATAAAGTTTCTTTCGGCTTTTACCTTCAGGGGTCGCCACAGCGAATCACATTCGCATGTTGATTTGTCACAGGTTTTTACGTCAGATGCCCTTCCTGACACAAGCCTCTGTATTTATCTGGGCTTGGGACCGGCACAATGAGACACTGCCCCCTTGTGGCTACAGGTATAGGGTATGTATAGCATAAAGGACCTTTCCCAAGGGTCCACCTGGGTCTCAAACCGACCATCTTGATTCATCAAGATTGTCAAAATTAGAAATTGTCGTATCTGGAAGGATTCGACAAAACCGACCGTCGGCGGCAGCCCTGTTTTTGTCACACGAAAGAAACTATAAAGGTCATCAAAGCCCACATGTTTTAAACTCTTAGTCAGGGACAGATATGGGGGGGGGGGCTAGCTACTGTTAGCTTAATGTCACAAAATGTTCCAACATGCATAAAATCCTATTTTCCACAGATATAGAACCAATGAATAAGAGTACAACTGTACTAGTTATTATGGGATACCATCATTTATTACCTGTTTTTTGTAATTTAATGACCGACCTTTTCTTTATTATGGACTGTATATATTAGCTGATTATACAAGTCATATAAAACTGGGGTTGGACAACATAAACTCACCTTCTTCCTACTACATTACAGACATAATATAATATAAAGTATTGTTAATCAGACACAATGCAATTGTTATACATTGTGTGACATTTGTTTTTCTTCTTTGCTTGTTTTATTTCCATATATTGTCCATAAGTGTACTGTTTAGATTCTCTCTCATTGGAGCATGCTCAGTAGCACTGCATCTTTTAACTCTTTACCTCCTCCACATAGTCTTCATGTTCTTCTACTAATCTATTGCTACAAGCTCTTTCATAACCATCGTAGGAGTCCAACCGAAAGCCCCGAATTGTTGACTGATGTGTTTCAGTGCGATGCCATTTTAATGCTGTCTCAGAGGGATTTTGTGCTGATGACGAAAATCAGGTTGCGCCTCAAAAATGATCAAACACTTTTTCGGCGTTTGGTAGAACTTTACACTCATAACAGAAACTCCCACTACACAGAATATTCCGGGCTGACTTTTTCATTATCACAAGGACGACTATCAGCGCCGTTCCTCCCACCCTCGGCTGGTTTTGGTTTCATGCTGCCTCCTGTTCTCTGGCCTTGGCGGTCTGTCTGTCTGCAGCATCGATATCAAATCAGATTAGTTTTACTCCTGGTATCCACTCTAGTACTAAAGTAAAGGTTACATCCTGATATAAAATACTGAAAAGAAGCAAAATAGTTCTAAATATGTCCCTATATTCAGATTCATAACTTGTACTAAAATGTCCAAACATCTGTGGACCTGTTGAGTCCAGGTGTTTGTTTTCTAACAGGGGTATCGGATACAAAACAATAATAACTAATGTCAGAATATAGTTTTGTTTTTTATCATGGGATACATATCATGGCATTGGTTAGTTCGGTTTGAATTATTATCTTTGTTTCTGAAATGACTGACAGATGTTTGGACTGAATTTATATCAACAGTGATTCTGTTTTTAGTCATCATGAATCTAATTTTAAATGTTCTTCCTGTTAATGTTTGATATTTTTCCTGCTCTGTAAATAATTTTCTTCCACATTTAACCGTCTACTTTCATCACATCTGACCGAGGGAAGAAAAATCTACCATTAAATATTAGTGAAATATTGATGTTTCTAAATGATATGGACATAAATATTAGAGATGCAAAGCCACGGTTCATGGTTCAGACACAGAGCCTGGCTGGGAGCTGATGGACAGCTTTAAGGTTCATTTATGTTCCTTTAAATGGATTCAGCACTTTCTAACATTGTTGTGCGTCACTGCCTTCATACTTCCATGCGTCCTGTACGTTGGAATGAGCGTTTCTCAGTCAACCCACCAGAAGGAGCCACTGTTAATTAACTTACTGACTGAATACCATGAAGAAGAGTAAAGTTTTATTAGAAAAAAAGGAAGTCAATGATAAACAATGAGAGAGGGTGTTTGACTAATGTGGATATTAACGTTAATATTGAGAAGGGTCTGAGTCACTTCTGGCTCGTGTCTCTTCCAGCTTTGGTTAAGGTCTGCCATAATGTAATTCTCTAACCAGGCTCCGTGTCCTGCTCCAACCAATGACAGTAGAATTCTATAAGTCAGTCATTTTGCAAAGCTGTAAGATAAATGGAAGTCGTTTGTAAATGTCATTTGAAAATAACAAACGAACCGTACCACAGTACATACTCGTACTAAAAGGTATGACATATACTGTTGCACCCTTTATGAATATTGGGACACAACATGTCTGCAGCTATAAGATGTCCTGTTCATGAGGATCGGACACAGAAACATCCGTATTATTAATCAATAAGATATTGATCCCCACATAAATCTATATTCTGACATTAGTCAGTATTGTTTTGTATCCCAGACCCCCGTTGGAAAACACCTGGATTCAACGGCAGGGTTCTAGCTAGCGCAAAGTACCGTCACGGCCCGTTACGCTATAATTTTGCGCCACTACGCTAATTTTCTCAAAATTTTCAATACAGTGTAACGGCGTTTTTGACTGTATTTATTTGAAAACTACACCATGGTTGGTGACGTAGATTCAGTCTTTGGTGGCGGACGTCGAAATTCATGAGATGAGAAAACACGCAAGTTTTCGACATGGAAGTAACGCACTACGCTAAAATAAAATAAAATAAAATCCTAGCTAGAACCCTGAAGGGATCCACAGATTTTTGGATACATAGTGGATGAGTTGCACAGTTCTGAATATGAGGATAACATGTTTAAAGTGATTTTTTTTTTTTGTCATTAATCCTTCAGTAAAAAAAAAAATCCAAAACTGTGAGCATGTTAACGGTCAATGTTTGACAGACTGCAACTCATAAAACTGAAAGCATAAGAAAATATGAAATGGTTTTGGTGACTTTTTATTCATCTCTATATTTGATGTATTTTGTAGATGATTTTAAAAGACTTAATGGTCTAAACAGATAAACATATTTACAGTAAATAAAATATTGTATAGAAGTTTGGAGTTCATGACAAAGTATGACTTGAAGTAGTGAAAGAGTACAGTAGAGCTTGTACCACGTAACCGTCACTGACGGACGTTGCCTAACTTTATGTTGAAGTCAACAATTGCCTGTGTTGCCGACGTAGCCGCTACACTGAGATGGACTTTCTGTAGAATTCCTCATCCTGGATCCAGACTTCTTCAGTCCTTTTCTTCTGTACCTCTACATTCTGCAATATTAGCTACTGTTAGCTTAAAAGTGAAGCCTGCTAGCATCCATAAATGACCTGCTCTAAGCACAACACACTCCAACATGATCATATAGAGCCTTTAACAGCTCTTAGCTTAACTCACTAATGACTGTTGGCTAACACAAGAGCAGCACATTTAGCAGCATTAATGTTTAATGCTTCAGTAATGTCTAAATGTGGTCACCAACTTCTCTAAACTCTATAGCAAAACACAGCTGTGCTAAGGAAAGTTGCTAACACCAGTTTTGCCAACACTTGTGTTAGCTTATTTCTTTTTAAAACACTTCTGTAGCATCATTAAATATGAGTTTGCTTTTGTCCTTAAGTATTTTATAAATTCATTTTGTCGTTAACATCTTAGGAACAAGTATTTACCCTTAAACATGTTTTCCTCTGCATCTGTGTGCGTCTTCGTCAAAGGGCCTGGTTGTGTAGCCTCAACACTTGCTATCTTTAATGAGCTGTACAGCTAGTACAGGTTATCGATACTGCAGAAAATGAGCATGCCCTGGCCAAACACTTTCAAATATTCACAATCCATATGTATTGGCAAAATTGACATTTTTGACCACATTAATTTACATCCCAGTATGTCATTAAGGTTTTATTGCTTAGAAACGTGCTCTGTGGTGGCTCAGCCAGAGGAATGAGCAGCTTTGTGCCTGCATAGTCGGACTGTCTGCATAACATAAAACAGTTATAATCCTGTAATATTTGGAAAAAGCCCAAACTTGCCATTTAATTCTTTTAAAATTCTATGTTCAATTTCCGTATAGTGGCTGTTTATATTTTTTCATCCTATTTCCACCCACATTGTGCAAGAACAGGTCATTTCAGGGATTTTTTTTTTTTTAAGCGTATATTTCAGCTTATGTGACGTAGTTGTAAAGTCAACCATATACTCATAAATCTGCTTCTATGTGGTTCTGGCTCCTTTCCATGTGGTAAATGTCATTGTATTTGCTTCATTGTTGATTTGCGAACAGCTTGCAGCTCATTTGTGAAATGGGTTAGCCCAGGAGGTTTAGTGCAGACTCAGAGTATCTGCCCACTGATGAGTCAACAGGTCCCACTCCCATTTGTCTGAGGGGCTCCGTTAGCTCACAGCTCGCCGTGGGAAAGGCATCACACTTTAGGGTTCGTCGCATACAATGACTATTAAAGAGGGTTTGATATTAGATATGACCAGAATATGAGCAAAGGGCCAGCACGTAGAGCTGGCATCCAGAGTAAACACATGCCAGGGGCTGCAGCGTTGACTTTGGCCTCTGAGCTGCTTCATTGTGGTTTCACATGTGGCTGAAGGAGGAGGGAGGAAACTTAGATGCTTGTCTAACATTTCCGCACAATCATAACCAAGATCATGTTACCATAACACACACACACACACAGTAGTTTTTTTTTTTTTTTCTACCAAGGCGCCACTGGTTGTCAGGCGTTGAAGTAACGGTCTAAGTACAAGGTAATGACAAAAGAAGAATCGTCCAGCTTTTGTTGACATGGTAGATCAAAACCTATCCAGTCTTTCCGGCGTGTGCTAATTGGAAGACTTTGTTCGTACTGATACTGATCGTTTCTGCTCCTTGGTTGGATTATTGATTGCCTTTATTTTAGTCCTGATTAGTTTTCTATACATTTTAAAAAGCCCACAAAAGTAGATTTAACACTCATTACTCCAAACGCTGGACTCTGGTTGTGCTTATTGGCCTAGAGTTCACAAGATAAAACCTTCAACTGGTTTTAGGGTTAGTCCAGTGGGAGAGTAACAGCTGCACTAAACAATACTTTGAAACTACTGTCATGGCTAAAAGTTTAGGCAGTGACACAAATTGGCTTTTGACATTTAATATGGTTTACTCGGCAATAAAAGGCCATGAAATTTATAACATGCATAAGTTGTTCTTCAGTTTACCTCCTTAGTTGGATAATAAATATGAAAAAGACAAGCAGCAAAGCTAAAAAAACAACAGTTTTGACACGACTGCAGTTAAACACTGATCTGTGTCAGACATGTTCATCCTACGTAACAAAACTATGTGTCTGTGAATTGTACTGTTCTAAATAGTAAATGGGCTTGCACAACTATAGTGACTTTCTGTTTGTGTGAAACTCAAAGCACTTTACACTGCGTCACATTAACCCATTCACACACCACTGAAATAGTCACCTAGACCAAGTCTGGGTTCAGTGTTAGGCTCAAAGACACGTATATGGACGAGCAGGAGTCAAACCACCAACGCTCTGCCTGGTGGACGCCCCATTCTACAACCGTCTGCCTTTCCAACAGTGGCGGTCAGTCATTGTCAATGAACTTGACACTGCTTTGGTACACTTTGAGAGGGTTGATGGGTGACTCCATTTCACATTGATTGATTAACCATTATGGTTCATCAGCATAAAGCAGTCCCTCGTCATCTACGTTATCCCACTTTTTGACATGATGTGTCAAGTCGGGTGTTGTTTTACAGAATGCTTTCAGCCCCTGAGGGTTGGGTATACAGCACAGCTGTAACCAAAGGGGTTGGTTCTTGCATAAATGGTGTATTTGCTTAAAGTGACACTCCGGAATTTTGGACATTGGGCCTCATTTCCGAGTCAGCCCGAGTGTAGGAAATGTGTAGAGAAATTTTTTTTTTTATTCCACGCAGTCTTGGTAAAATCAGAGTTGACTGATGCTAGGCTAGCGAAAGTGAACATACCTCAGCTAACCGACCACTAAAACAGCTATACCCAGTGCAAAACAAACACCCAAAGCAAATCAGTTATTGTGCCAGGCTGTCCATGTAAATATCTGTGTTTACCAAGACTTCATAGAATAAAAAAAAAAAAAATTCTCTACACATTTCCTACACTCGGACTGACTCGGAAATGAGGCCCAATGTCCAAAATTCCGGAGTGTCACTTTAAATAGAACCTATTTGCTAGTAAAAGTGATTAAAACCTATTTAATGCTTAGAATTGGTGTTAGTGTACCTCAGATATGGTTAGAAAAAAATCTTTAAAAAAGTGGTCATGACTGTATTCAGGCGTTTGGTTCACTTAGGGTTGGAGTTGACCTGCTGCTAACATCTGAAGGGTTTTACAAGCTGAAACTAAAACTGAGAAAATACCTTCAGTCTAGGCCTTGGTGAACTGACTGTACATGTATCCAACACCAGAGGTTCACTGTAGGTTACTGAATGTTCCTGTTGCATCTCCACATCAAACTTGGACAGGAGAAAATGAACACAAGTTTATGGGATATCTATTTTTGTCCTATTTTTTTGCTCTCAGGCTTCAGGTTAAGGTTTCTGCCGCTGTGATAGTCAGTCGAACGTGTCCATGTTGATCAAAAGAATTAATAAACTCGGAACTTTGTGATTCTGAATCCAGGTTTGAACAGTTGTCACCTACAACCACTGCTTGATTCCCATCCCCAGAGTGCTGTATGTACTTTAAATTTGCCTTTAAGACATGGCCTACTTTTACAGTCATTGCATCTCTACATTATGGGTTTAATATACGCACTACAAGCTGAATTAAAAGGCAGCTTTTCCCTCCAACTAATAATACATGGGGCTAATTTGGAAATCCATTCAGAGTGGAAGTTGCGGCAGAATGCACATTTGTGAAGTCCATCTGCTGATTTAATTGATTAAAATCAGCGAAGTTGGCCTTTCACATTGAAAGATGAGGGTTTTTTTTGGGGTGTTCCACCTGAATTCTAAGCGGCTGACATGTATGCTGTCTGTTAAGTGCTGCCCAAAGAACTCAGGAGTGGAGAGTTGAGGAACAAGGAAAGTGCATCTCCAGCCTGAATAATGAATGGAGACCATATTGTGGATGGAAAAGGGAGGATGTGGTTCAGTAATAGTCTGGTGAACGTTTCTCTGCTAAATTGTTGGTCTTGCTTGTTTCCAAGAAAGCGTAATGAAAATTACATCTGAAGCCTAATGGCTGACTTTTACAGGATTTGTAGGCTGCAGGGAGCTAAAGCATGTTATTATATTGGGCTGCTCCTTTGAGCATTAGCATAGTTCCTGGCTATGTTCCCCTTTCTGCTTGGTGAAACGTTGTCGTGGTGTGGTAATATTATAAGAGGCTGATGCGAGTCGACTGCAGCTCTGTGTGGCGACCAGCTGCCTGTTACTTTTATCACACAACACAGGTTTCTGTAGGAAGGACTCACTTTCCAATTGGAGTGCATCAAAGGCTACATTTTCCTTCCCTAAAGCAGGAGGATCAATCTGGGTTTTTGCTTCTTTCCCCACTGTGAATCCTGCCAGGGTGCCCTCAAGCAAGGCCCTGGACCCCAAACTGTTCCATGGAGCCTGCTCACTATCCAATATCAGATAAATCTTTGGCTGTACAAGTGGTTTTTTCAGCAGTCTGCATCACGGTTTTCATTCTTTTTCTTTTTTTTTTTTTAATGTTCCAAAGCTGTAATGAAAGATTCCATACATATGCTGATTATTTTCTATTCACTGAGTTTTGGTTTTGTCAATAAAAAGCCAAAGAATGACTTTAACAGTGTCTCTTTAATGACAGTTCAGTCCACTTTTTTTTTTTTTTTTTTTGACAGAAGCACATCTGAGTAGTATAAATCAGAAATCAGGTGGAAAGTATGGTTGAAAACAGATTCTCTGAACAGTCAACGGACGATGGGTTTATATAAATATAAACATGCTGTAGTTCATGTAAAACACTGCATTAAGAACTTGGCTGTAGTGCACAAATAAAGATGGCTTTGATAAACTTAATAAAACTTCACAAACTTGATGAAATAATTGTTTGTTGTATGTGAAATATCAATACTGACGCCTCCGTATCGTGAAGAGGCCCGCGACGATATGTCCCTGTATCGATATTTTGAACACACCCATATTACCTTTTTGCTTCTGACTCCAGATATGTTTGTGGCAAATAACTTTCATCTTAGATGCAAAGATAAAATGATTAGATGTTAATTTCCATAGTAGGTACTCAGGAGTTCATCTAAAACCAGACTGGGGCCTTCAGGTGTGGTTTTACTGGACCCTGACTCCAAGTCTGTAAGGTACAGGGTTTCTACTATTGTCAGCGTATATTTACTAGAATTTGTAGTAGCATCGGGTTATATATCATTAATTAATCAGGGTTTGGCTTTTTGAAACTTGTGCCAAAATTGGGATTATTCTTCTGGAGAACATTCCTTCTCAACAAAACTGTTATTCGTTAATTGTGAATATCCAGTGGAATAAGGCTTTGTCTTCACTTCACAGACCCAGACAGCAATGAATTCAGATTGTACACAATGTTGAAAGTCATTAGAATCGTTTCACGGTATCGTGCAGCTCTAGTAATCGTATGTAAAGACATGATGGAGTGGTTGTGCTGTCTGTTCATGCCTGGTTAAATGTCTTGGCCGTTGTGCAGAGATATGTTTGTGTCTGCCTATATATATGAATTAGCTCTAGACATTAGGGAAAATGTAACTTATTTTGAGCCTGTGTGTTTATTCTGTCTGAGACCGCCTTGTGAATTTGAAACCCAAGCCCACGCCATTTCTCGGAGGTCCCTCCCACCCCAGCGGTGGGTGTGGCACGTGCACAGAAAGGCAGCAGAGGCATTCACTTTCATCCCCTGTCATTTGTCTGCTTCCTAAATATACCATCTAATATACCCCCCGCCGCTGCGTGTCCCACCCACTGTCTCCTCGGCCTCACTTCCCCCCCGTGTCCTCCTTTGCAAGCGCATCCGTACGCCTCCCTCTCCTCCATCCTACAGCTATGATTTAAGCATCAGGGTTGTTCCCCACTCTCTCCCAGCCCCTGGATCATGTTACCCTGCCATTACTCAGTTGTTCCCCCTAGCGAGGGTGCTTGATGTCAGGCATAGCGGAGCCTGCTTGCTGCCTGCCTGCCTCTCCGGACCTGTGGACTAATGCAGCTCAACCACAGACGCCCCTGGTCAGTGGAGTCTCTCCAGTTATGGCAGACTCCGTGGAAAATTCTGCAGACGGAGCAAGGCGGCGGGCGGCGAGGTTAGCTGCAGTTTTGGGGCTGCATTTTCAATTTCATGTGGAAACTCACATGGGCTGCTTTTAGCTTTTAGACAAATTGGTTTTATTTTAGGCTTTTTTTTTTTGTTACCGTTTTCACCCACAAACACAACACTGGCTGGCATGGTTTTGGACGGCACAACAACAACCCAGCCCTTCCATGCGTCACAAGCCCACTGATGATTTGTGGGCCTCCTTGTTTTATGGTTATGTAATGTCGCCTCCCTTGACGAATAAACGTCTTGTTAAACCCCACGCCGCCTTACTCCTATAAAAGTGACTGATGCAGGCAGCGCTGTCCTGTTTAGGTTGCTCTGTCTTGCTACAGGATGCATCATGGGACCGGATTGGATCTGTCCAGCTGGCTTAGCTGAAGCATGACTCTGCAGAAATTCCACCACTGTGGCTTTGATTAATGCACGCTGAGTAAAACTCCTAAATCTGCTGAGGAATAGTGGGATTGTATAGGTGTAATTTATGAGCGTCACAGAGAAGAGGTGCATACCTGTGCCTCTGCCTGTGCCCTTTCATAGAGTGTAAAGTTTTATAGAAGCTACAGCATCCTCCTCCTCTTAGGCCTGTTATGCACTCTACTGGAGCCATAACTCCCAGTCTATGCGCTATTGCCAGGCTTTCAGCTCCCTCTCTCTGTAATTTATTTAGGTTTGACATATGGCTGTCCTGCGCGATGCTAGGTAGCATATCTCAGCACAGGAAGGCTCACTCAGGCTAGCCTAATCCTTTCTAATTGAAAGCGAGGCAGCTTTGTGGGCCAGTGGCTTGTATGTCGCTCATCTTTCTGCTTGTTTTACAGTAATGAGACATCTGGGGCTGCAGAACAGAGCTGTTTGTGGGGGTTGGGGGGTCGGCTCCGGGAGCCCATAGGCCTGCAGGGCCTGCCACAGACAAAACAAACGCTGACTGCTTGTTTACTCCTGTCTCTACACAGGCATTTTATTTAGCACTAAAACAACATTGGGTAATCCCACTTGTCATTCTTCTGTTACATTGCATTTATATTATTGAGAAGAATAATACATTTGAGACATTTAGGCCAAGGGAAGAGTCTACTGATACCAGGCCCACATTCCTACAGATCCCATTTTGGCCACTGATGCTTTTTCTGGAATTAAATATAATGCCACTGAAGGCTCGTAGACAGATTTTATGTCTCATCACATTTAGTTTGTATTAGTATGTTTGTGTGGCGTGCTTTGGTTATGCTCATATTGTACTATAATGCAGCATGATTAACCTATTATTATATAACCTATTGTTTGAATCTGCAAGTTAGTATAGATGAGCAAAGAGATAAGTGTTCCATCACTGTTTAGGCCAAGGGTGTCAAATTAATTTTAGTTCAGGGGCCACATTCAGCCAGATTTGATCTGAAGTAAAATAATAACATAATAATATATAAATAATGTCAACTCCAAACTTTTCTCCATGTTTGAGATGGAAAAAAATGTTTACACCTACAAACCATGCTCTAAAAAAAATGTGAATAATATGGACAGACTGAAAAAATAAGATTAGTTTTAACAATATTATGCTTCTGTTTATCATTTACACATGTACTTTATAACCTACATATCACAGTGGATCTACAAATACACAAAACATTCAATAACATAATAATATTGTTGAAATTGCACTTCTGTTAAGACATTACAGGTTCATATTTATTCAGATTATCCACATGTTTTGCAAAATTCTACTTTGTTTTGATGTAAATACATGAAAAATGTTTATGGAGTTGTGAGTATTTATTGGATATTATGGTAGTATTTTACAGATTTGACCCACAGAACTTCACAAAGTCATCAATTGGGCCAGAGTGGACCCTTTAGCGGGCCAGATTTGGCCCCTGGGCCGCTTGTTTGACACCCCTGGTTTAGGCTCTGAACCTTGGACAGTTTATGGCTTCATACCATCACCTGCAGTAAGAGTCTGTTACTGTGTAATACCGCTGATGGCCACTAGATGCTGACTGAAAAAAGGTCCTCAGAACTCATTGTTCTTTTTTCTCCTCCAGGAGTCGTTCTTGCCATGTCAGCTTTATCTAGATTTTAAAATTACAATTAGTGTTCTAAATGGTTCTTCCTGCACTTGTGTGATGTTCTCAGTAACGTTTTGTTTGTGTTGATAATCATTTGCGCAGAACTATTTCTCCTAAAATTCTTTGTCTCCATGTAGATGGAAGAATTCACTGCCCAATAGCAGCAGGTTTAGTGGAGTGTCTGTCTTAGTTTTGCAGATGTTCTTGTTTTTGGCACAGTTTGGATCATGCAGACTAGTACCCGTACGCTTCATTGTGCTGGCATGTGGACCTGCACATCCAAGCCACAATGAGTCATATCAAAATACTGTTCCTGGATGGATATCCTGGAACCTCGGGGAACATATTTAATGTTTTTGGTGGAAGTGTCCATTTAAATAGGCTTTGGCAGTTATTAGTTAACAATAGAACAGTGGGCAGAAGTGTTTTTTAATCAGGTAAGTTATAGTTGGATTGGTGGATCCAGATACTCAACTTTGGATCTCTGAAAGTTCTAAGAGCCTCCAGGTGTGGACTTCATTCTTAATCAGGTGACAGGAATCAGCAACCACAATGGTGGAGGTTACTT
>JAPSES010000115.1:393607-404898 GCA_029822895.1 Maxillicosta whitleyi
TTTATTTGCAACATAGTATAGAAAACTATTACATGATCAAAAACAAATTAATTTTAGCAACAAAAAAAAGTGTCTGTTTTGAATGTCTGGGGTCACCAGACATTTGTGATGTAAAAATAGGGTCAGTAGCTGAAAAAGGTTGGAACCAGTGTTGTAATGTATATTATTTTCCCCTTTTCTTGTCAGATTGTAATTGAGGGTCATGTGATTGATAACCTGTGCTTTTCAAAAAAAGAAAATACACAAATATGTCCAAAATGTGACGCACTTATTAATCTTTTAATTGCGTTGGGTTTGCGTTCTTGCCACGCTGCTGCCTGCTTCTCCAGATGCGACGGGGTAAAAGGACGTAGTAAAGCCAAACTAGTGTTTGTGTGGAATGAGTGGGTGTCAGGTGACGTCTCTGCTGAATCATCTGTGACTAAAGGATTAAAGGCCCACTGCCTCGTCCTACAGCTGTTAACGCACACCTTTTCCCCCTCATGACCAACTGTAAACTTTCACATGGTGAATGAATTGTTTAGAGCAGTTGCTTCCCCGCTCTCCCTCTTTATATAGACACTTTAAACGGCCGCAGGAACACACATCCCACAGTTTTATTCCACTCGGTGTTGGGCCAAAGTCACAGTCGAACTGGAATCAACTATCCGCACAGAGGAGGGATGTCTCAGGTTTTATGGAGCTGTAATGCGGTAGGGGTACTGTATAAATAATCTCTGTGCACAGAAACACTTGCAGCTGTTAAACAATATGCCCTTTGCAGTTTTTCCCCTTTTTCTCCTCCTGCTATTTGAATGGATAAAGCTCCAGTCCTTTGAAAACCAATACACTTTTTTTTTTTTTCTTCACCCTTTGAGAAATGATGCTGTTGAATGTTTGCCTTTTGTGACACCTCCAGATTGTTGCACTTTATGCTGATTAGTATAACAGAGTAGAGCTGGAACAATGCCTGAATCAAACACCGCTATTGAAAGTCGGGTCATAATGTGAAATTTAAACCTAGAGGTCTGTTTACAATTAGGCTCTTTGAAGCATTCCACTGTAATCTCTCCCTCCTTTTGATATAACCATACAGTATTGATATAAATGAAGGGAATTTTGCCTTTGTTTTCAAAGCCATACCTGTGGCTTTTGATTGATGGATGGAAACTGTACGGTAGATTGAGATAATAAAGACTTGTTTAAAACCTCACTCTGAGATTATAGTTTCCTTCAGCGGTGTTTTGTATGAACGCAGCAGAATCATGATACGCTGTGGAAAAGCTCTGGCACACGTGGAGGACCGTCAAACATTATTTGTGAATAAGGGATATTGAAGTAAATCCAGGGGCTTTTTTAGTTCAGAGGCGTCCTCAGTGCCTTCGGGCCAGGTTGCAGCAGCGGTCAGTGCAGAGCCAGATGAGTGGGGAGCCCCGCATGATCTGGTAAAGGTTCTGCCGTTGGGCAGCTTTCACGCTCCAACGGCTGATCCTTCCAGGAAGTGGGGAGGGGGTACAAGGAGCCTCCTGCCGAGCCCCAGCAGGAGCCATCTCTGTATGTGGAGTCCAAATCAAAGGGGTCAGTCTGTCCTCTGCCTGGGGGACAGGGAATCTGCTGCAGAGACCGGGGTAATACGACATCTTGTCACACTTGTGCACATGCCTTTATTTTTGAAGTGTGCTGTAATGACATCATAAAACACGGGGAACGATGAGGTCACATTTATTGTAATGATCCTGGCGGCATGCATTAGAAACCAGGAAGTCATTCAGCCACTTCAGTGCTTTAGATTGAACAGATTTGGGACTGTAATCATACACAGCGGCTCTGTGTTGGCAGCCATTGGGATCTGGAATGCTGGGAAAGTTGAGGGTTAGAATGATGATGGAGGCATTTACAGGCTCGTTCTGTCAGGTTTGCTCACATGCAGTTTGTGTTGGACTGTACTGGAAGCTCGTTGACATTAACAAAAACTCTATTCGTTGGACACTTGTTACTTTGGAGTGGCAGAAAAGAGGAACCGGTGCACCAACCCAAAGAGAAAACCACCTGAGCTTTGGTATATTTTTGGGTTGTCTAACTTTAGGAATCAAAGGTCAAAACAACGGTGACTTTGCATGAGGAGTTAACGCAGAACACAATCATATACTAATCATGGAAATGAAAATGTGTAGTACGGTCAGAGGACGTGTTATGTCCAAGGCGGACTCCACTGTGACTGAACGTTCTGTAGAAACACTTCCTTGGTCTTTAATCATTATAATCTGTAAAAACGGTTTACAAGTGAAGGTAGCATGTTTCTTTTGGACCGGACTCTGGAAGCAGACCTAAATTTCACCGAGAAAAAACATGACACCGAATACCTTATACCTACATGAAGTACATTTTAGATAGAATAGATATCCCTGTACAACATCCGTTATGTATTAATATAAAAATAATGATTATTTATCTCAGTGATGAACAGTTCATGCCAAATAAAACTGTTCAATGTGTTTTACTAAAGTGTTCATTTACAGACCGCTGGTGTTCACAATCTGAAATCCAAAATGCACCTCAGCTGACCTGAGTCTGGACAGAGACTGAAGCTGTCATTTGATTGGTCACCAGAGACAGAAAAGACCCACGAGACAATGATATGAGGAATAACATAAGACAAACGGGTGGTGCCCAGTGTAATGACCACCCATGTTCTGTTTGTGTTCCAGTTGGTGTCCAGTGAGTCCAGCCCTTCAGATGAAGAGCCTCCAGTTCCGGAGCATCGCCCCCAAGGCCCCGGCCGTGGTGCCCTCCACCTCTCCTGCGGTCCTGTCCTGCCAGCCTCCCTCTGCTGTTCCTGAGGCTACCACCGCCTCCAGCCCCAAGTCCATCATCGTTCCCACCCAAAACTATGCACTGATGCAAATAGCAGGTCATGATGGTACTTTCTCCCTGGTGGCACTACCCCCCTCTGTTTCCCCCCAGACACCACAGCAACAACAGCAGCAAACCCAGTCAATCCACAAGAACCTTAAGTTGCCCATTCCCAGATACCAGCCAGTCCGGAGCAAAGGGACCACAGATAAGGTCAAATCATCACCGTTAGCTGCCAAGGTAAAAACGTTGCCTAAGGTTGCTGTGACAGCACAAACAAAACTAGTGTTGGGAGGGGCATCATCAGCACTGAAGAAAAAGCAACAGGAGTCCAAGTCCATAAAGGAAACCAAAGTGCCCAAAGAGGAACCATCAGAACAGGTCATTCTGATCGACCCGGCTGCCTCTGACATCTCTGTCACTGCTCTGCTCCCAGACAACGCTGTCCTGTACCCTGGTTCTCAATTAGAGCGAACGCCAGATGGCTCTGAACGACCTGCTACAACTGGCCTCATTCAGAACCTCCAGTACCCTTCTATTGGTGTACAAACTTCACCAGCTAAATCCCCTGAGGAAAGCAAGCCTACAGTGAGGCTGTGCCAATCTAAGCCTCCTGCAGCCCAGCCGTCAAGCAGTATTACTGTCCTGTCCCCTGCCATTTTCAGCAAAGCGGTCCAGATTATTCCTTCCCCACCTAAGGGGAAACTGCCTATCCTGCCCTACTCTAAAATGAAGAATGCTCTCATCCCAACAGCCAAACTCAGTTCATTGTCTCCAGAGAAAAAGACTTTATCCAACCAGACAGGACTCACCAGCCCCTTAGACCCCACATCCAAGTCTGAGACAACTGAAGCCTTAAATCACACCCAACTACCAGACTCTGCTGTCCAGCCACAGACCAAGGCCGCGCTCATCCCTGTGTTGGGGACCCAACAGAAACCACCCGGTAAGAAAAGAGGCAGGAAAAGAAAGACAATGGAAGACATCTTGGCATTTGAGGCACGAAAGAAAAGGTCCCTGTCATTTTTCCGGAGGAGAATGCCTGAAAAGCCTCCAGCCATTGTTCCCAGCTCCAAACAAAAGGAGGTTGATATTTCAAAGAAGTACCGCAGCATCCGACCCAAGCCCATGTTGGTTATGGAGACTGTTCCCCAGCTGGTTAGCCTGCCTGCCATTACCCCAGATAACCAGGAACAGGAACTAGTCCTCAGTCATCAGCTCCCCAACACCACTACAGCCAAGGCCCTGGACTGTCCCCCCCAACAAGCCCCAGTAACATTTCACCTGAGAGGTGGCGCTCACTCAAGAGTGTTCTTGGGTAGCCGACCGCTCCACCGATGCCCCACCTGCAGCCGATGTTTCCAGTTCAAGCACCACCTTCAGAGCCACATGAACAGTCACACCAACAGTCGACCCTACGCATGCCCAGTTTGTCGCAAAGCTTACGCGCACTCCGGGAGTCTGAGCACACACATGAAGCTTCACCACTCTGAGGTCCGCCCACGTCGGTCCCTGTGCTGCGAATTCTGCGATAAAGCCTTTGGATATGTGGGGGTGTACTTCAGTCATCTGAGAGAGGTGCACAAGGTGGTGCTAACTGTCGAGCCGTCCATCAGCCATCACGAGGACGACCTGTCTGTTGAGGGGTACGGTTATTAAGAACTCTAATAACGCATCAACTCACACGTGTGTACTTCAATAGGAGTGTTTCCATGTGCACTTTGTACGTATATCTGTAGAAAATGTCAGTGGAAGTTGCAGTTTTACATTAGGCTGTTCGTAATTCGTAAAGCCATATTTAGGTGCATCTTTATGAGGTCATCTGGTCCATTAACACCTGTTATGTTCAGCAAAAACATTCACTTGGACGGTTGAACGGAGTGTAATTATTGGACAAAATTGTTAATGTGATTAATGAAAGATTGAAATTCTGATGATAACTAGTGTTCAACTGTTTCCTTGGCGTAGTTTCTTAAGACCAAACTATTGGTCAAGTCATCACAGCTGTTAGATATAAAAGATAATAAATGACCAAAAGTATCAAAAGTACAACTTTTATACCATGCTCATTTCAGCCACATATAATGTAGCTTATTGTCACATTTTAATGACTTTACACGGTGTTTACTTGCTCCAATCCAGTTAAAAGTAACTAGTTCACATTGTCTTTTTACTTTTTGGCAGTATTGCAAAAGTTTGCACCTAGTTTCAGTTTTATTTATTTACCACTGACAAGCGCTTGACAGGACAGTTGTCTGACCAAACTGACCAATGGTCCTCGTTGGTGGTTTTCCTCCCCAGGGCCAACTCTCCAGAGACGTCGGATGAGCAGGACCGTGAAGACCCTGTGGAGCTGCAGATCAAATGCGGTCGCTGTCAGGCCATCACTCCGACCTTCGCCGACATGAAGATGCACCTGCTCTACATTCACGGAGAGGAGGTCCACGTTCGCCTCCAGGACGGTCAAGCCCTTCGCAGCGGCCGCGAGGCTGAGAACGAGCTGGTGAAACACGCCGCACACTACTGGAGGCAGCTCAATGAGAAGCGCAACCTGGTCAAATGTGGCAGCTGCGACGAGGAGTTCTTCTCCTTCTCCAAGCTTAAGAAGCACATCATGGCTCACCACCGTAGACGGGATGGGGAAGACAGTGGCGCCCTTTTGCTGCCGGACAATGACAGCGGACTTGGCGTGCTCGCTGCAGGGTCGGGCTTTAACTGTGTGCTGTGCAGAGAGGTATTGGCCACTAAAGAAAGGGTCCTGGAGCACTGGAGGGGTCAGCACCACTGTGAGCAGCCCGGCCTGCTGTGGGACGCTCTGAGCTCCTACTCTGGACAAGAAGAAGGAGAGGTGGACGGGGACATGGACACGCCTGCTGCCAGCCCACATTAGCCGGCCGGGCGCCACCACCGCCAGGGCTCCTCCTCATTCCCACTCAGCAGCACAGGGACAGAGTTCTTCTGATGAGTTTTAGCTCCAGCTTCATCTTCCACCAGTGTTTGACTGGCTCTGAAACAAAAGAAGGAACCAGAAGATCAAGCCAATGTGTTACAATTCATAGGGGATGTTCTCCATAGGTCAGAGAAACCAATTTTCTAAACAATATTTTTATGTTATTGTTTTGATTGCACTGTTCCAATCTACATGTTGTTTGTATTTAATATCCTCTTGGAAACTAGATGATTATTATTATTTTTTTTTTTCTACTGCTTATTTAAATTCTACGGAAAGGGTAATTTATAACCGTACTAAAACTGCTTAAGGGTCAGTTCACCCAAATCACAAAAAACAAAATCATATTTTCCTATCAACGTTTTTAGCATTAAACGACAGAGTGTTGGTTACTGAGCCCATTTTGAGGTTTGAGCCAGTTTAACCTCATTTTGACCAATGACTTGAATCAATTCATTGTTAACTTTTAAAAATGTCGTTTTACAGATTTATTCCATTTCCAAACGCGTACCTCTTACAGTGATTTCATATTTACATGCTTGAAGAGGAATGTTTTTCTGTAGTCTCAAGTCTCACGCACAAACAGGATATAGGATGGCTCTGATTTTTTTTTTTGGGGGGGGGGGGCAGATCAGGACCCTATTTTGGAAATTTTGCAAGTGCAATATAGAAATATAAAGCATCAATTGTCATAGTCAAGGGGTATTGAACTTGGGGAAGGGCACGAACCTAAAAGCAGCTGTTGATCTTGACCCCGTTGATATGATTTGAACCACTTGTCCCTGTTTAACGCACTACTACTGCACGACTACGGCGAAGTTACATAGTATGTTTTTTTATTCTTATTTTTGGTGAACTGACCCTTTAAAATACTGGGAAATGTTAATCTCCTAACAAGGGCACACTGTCGACTCTTACACTGGCAGACTTTTATTATCTATTGGCCTTCTGAATTACTACAGGTTGAAAAAAAAAATCCGTTGACGCTTTTGATGTAACGTTGCTCCTTTAACCCTTAAAGACCCAAACGTCCACCTTTAACCTAAACCATCTACTGATCTGAACTGTTTAACGCCTGCTCATCCATTAATCCTATCAATCCGTGTAAATAATTGGTGTAAAATACAGCTCTTCATGTTTTCATGGTCATCGGATATGACCCATTTTGGACGTTTAGAGACTCCGTAGTTACCATGGAAACACGGCAACATTGATTCACCAGTAAAATTCAGTGGATTTGGAATCAATGAATTAAAGAACGTCAACATGATCGGCGAATGAAATAGAGGAAAATACATGATTTATACGAAAATATACAGGATGATATAAATAAATGGGGATAAATCACTGAAGAAAAGTTAAATATAGAGGAAAACATTCATTTGGGAGCAGACGCAAAGGAGGCTGGGTCTTTCTGGGTTAAGGCTGAACAGTTTCTGAGCGATGACTTGAACTTGAACACACTCAGTCTGATGAAGGGCAGCGTCGGGGGGTCCTCAGTCAGTCCAGACCCGTTGTAGAACCCTGTCCTAACCAGCACCCAGGTGAAATCCTTGTGGCCTTCTTAAAAAAAAAAAAAAAAAAAAAAGAAAAGAAAAAAAGACACACAAACCATAGAAAGGTGTAGATGTGTAAAGTGGCTCTAGCGTGGCCCGGTTCCGTCTCGTTGACTTGTCCGTTAATGCCTCTGTGTGCGTTCTGAGGGTGTTTCCACACTAGTGATTGTACGAGTCAACTGCATTTTTTTTTAAATTTTTTTTTTTTTAGTGCTTAACCACTGACACAAGAATACTGTCGACGATTTTAGTGAGTACGCTAAAGGAAACCATGGAATTGCCTACCTGTCGTTGCCAGCTCATGTCCACACCTGTGGAACTGTGTGCACCGACTCTACCATTAGAGTCAATATAAACTGTTGTCAAGTCCAGAAGAATATGCTATTTTATACTCTTAGATTAATACAGAGCTCTTTTAGTATATTTATGCTCATGGTTGGTCCTTAAAGAACCAGCACTGAAATATTTGTTCTGTTTGCTTCTAATAATTCGATGGGGGGCTGGTGCTTCATGTGTTGTTTTTTTTTTTTTTTTTTTTTTGGTTGGGAGACCATTTCCACACGGCAGGTAGCTAGGTTAACATTTGTCCGTGTTTATCTGTCATATGAAGAAGAGAAAAAAAAAAATCAACAGGGTCAAGTGAATGTATCTGAATGTTTTAAAAGCCCTACCAAAAGTAAATAAATATCCTATACAGACTTATTCTATAGATAGAATATATAGATATACGGAGAAAAGTATATATAAATATATATTTACATAGATTAACTAGTGAATCAGCTGCTTTGTTCTGTCACAGTGGAGGTCAAACCAGAGATACTTATATCATTGCCAAAACTGGCAACAAAAGCCATGTAGAGCTGTCCTTATGTGTCCGGCACAAAGCTTCAGGATGGACCCGAGGGCGGAGCACTGACGTATACACGACGCACTGACACACCGACACACGTACGTACGCCGCAGCAATGCGTGTACGCCGCACTGACCATTACAGCCACGCATACATGACGCACAGACGCCGCACCGACACGTGACGCACGTACGCTGCCCCCGCCGGGTACGGTCCAGTACACTGCTGTTGGTTCTGGTCCGGTCAGTGAACCGCCCTTAGGTGTTCTAGTCCTAGACACAAAACCAGGAGGTGCAGAATTAAGGGTCAGACTCATCTTTTGCTCAGTTTAGATGATTTACATATACAGTACAGGACTGTCGGCACAAGTTTGAAAGTGGGAAAAATGCCACGTTAGGTGATGTAATGTGTTTGGTTCACTTAATATGTTGACTGTCTGAAAAAAAAAAAGATACAAAAAGACTGAAGGTGTTTGTGCTTGTGACTGTTGTGAACCTGAACAACCTGATGTTTATGACAATAAAGATATGCTTTGTTGAAGACGCTCTGTGTGTGTGTGTGTGTGTGTGTGTGTGTGTGTGTCCAGGTGACTTTTGTTGCTCAAAAACATTCACAAAAATATCTACCTGTTCCTGAATGCATCCATACAAGTAACCGCGGTAACCACTCCTCTCCACTCCCATCTGTGTCCTACCTCTGGAATCTGTTTGACTTCAGTCATGGTCTGTTGTTGCCACAAGTGCATTGCGTTATGGGATATTTATGCTGGCCGATTGTCCAGATCTTTCAAACTATAACATTTAACTGGAAATAATCTGCCTTTCACATCCTACTGCTTTCAGGCTCTGGGTTTTGGACTCGTACCGCTGCACCCTGAGCTGAAGGCTTGGTTTATGCTGTTCTTAAGGAAGGAAGTGTAGTTTATTCTGTGTTAAAACAAAACCATGAGGTCCCCGTAAAGTCCATAAACTGTACTGTCTGTAACAACTGTGTTCAAATGTGTATCTGGGTAACACTCACACAACTGTTGATGTCGGTAAACTTCAGACCATGAATGTGGAAAACCACGTGTTCAGGTGAAGGAGCATTTATACAAAGTGTTTTATTTAATATATATATATATATATATATATATCTCAGAAACCAAAAATCATTTATCACATTAGCAGCAGTTATAAAACTGCAGAAGGAACTGTTGGAAGAACTGATGTATGAGGAGAAACGGAAGGAAATGAGTTCAATAAGACGACCAGAAACGGATTAGATACGCAGGAGTCGAATGGAATCTTCCCAGTCCACCAGTAGCAGGTCTAGATCTCCTTCCCAGTCCACCAGTACCAGGTCCAGTCCACCAGGTCCAGGTCTCCATCCCAGTCCACCAGTACCAGGTCTAGGTCTCCTTCCCAGTCCACCAGTACCAGGTCCAGTCCACCAGTACCAGGTCTAGGTCTCCTTCCCAGTCCACCAGTACCAGGTCCAGTCCACCAGTACCAGGTCTAGGTCTCCTTCCCAGTCCACCAGTACCAGGTCTAGTCCACCAGTATCAGGTCCAGGTCTCCAGGGGCGTGTCCAATATCCAATAACTGGCCAAAGCCTTTTCCCCATGACCTCAGTATGAGTAAAACAAATATCAGATGATCTATTATCCAACTTTTTCCTTCCTACATAAACTGTAAAAAATAAAAAAAAATCCGTACAGTCAGAAATAACAGGCTGTACGATATTGTCACCAAGGCAGACTAGTGTATTAAATATACTGTAATTTATTAATGAAAAAATTATAGTGCGTCATTGCAAATATCTGAAAATAACAGATGAAACCACATCAGAACACAGTCCACTCAATGGTTCATTTCACAGAATAGACAAATATATATATTGTGTGTATATGTGTCTGTGTTACTGGTTGATGTAATGTAGGTTAGCCAAAGGGCTGTGCAGTGCCTCCGTACATATGCCGTACCTCTGCGCTCCTCCTCCCAGACCATCTGTCTCCTTTAACGCGGTAATAGAATGTTTACACCTTTTGATATTAATGCAAACAGCCTCTGTTTCTTTTTTAACAACATGGAAAGGTGACGCACAGAACCAAATGTGTCGGTTGAAAGTATGATGGAGGACGGCATGAAGACGGTTTGTGAAAGATTCCAGTTCAGACAAAGGTGAGGCGTGTGGAGGAGCGTTCAAACAAAGGCGTATGCGTTCTGACGGCTTCATCATTAATACATGAACGTGACATTAGTGCTGATGCATTCACAGACCATCCAACTGCAACACACAATACGTTTAATGCATTTACTGTAGTAATACTAATGCTTTACTACTTTTTCATCAGGGTGTTTTGGTGACCACATGAAAAAACCTTGGAAATATAAACAAAATACACGGTGTTAAACATAAAAAAAAAAATTTAAATATCGTTAATATAAGGTGTAGTTCTTTGGGCTTTTCCCTTCAGGGGTTGCCACAGCGAATCACCTTCGCATGATGATTTGTTACAAAGTTTTACATTGGGTGCCCTTCCTGACACAACTGGGCTTGGAACCGGCACAACAGGGATAGCTCCCCCTTGTGGCTACATTGGGATATATAGTGTAAAGGACTTCTCCCAAGGGCTCACCTGGGTCTTGAACCAGCTGCCGTCTGACCCTAAGTCAGTGGCATTAACCACTGAGTTACCCAGTCATTGTTAGTTAACAGCTATTCTACTGTTTTGGTGACCACATGAAAATACCTTGGAAACAGAAAAATACACTACACAGGAGTACTAGATAATGTGTTAGAAGTCATCTAAAACACTTTGGAAAGGTTTATAAAAAATTGTCAAAATTGATTTTTTTTCCTCACTATACCCTTACTAGTTTTTCATGAGGGTGTTTTGGTGACCACATGAAAATACCTTGGAACTAAAAAAAACACTACAAATTAGTACTAGGTAATGTAATAGAAGTTATCTAAAACAATTTGGAAGGATTTATAAAAATCTGTCAAAATTGAAATTATTCCTTACTATATATAGCCTTACAACTTTTTCACCAGGGTGTTTTGGTGACCACATGAAAAAACCTTGAAAACATTAAAAAAAAAAAAAAATACACAGGAG
>JAPSES010000115.1:449766-460052 GCA_029822895.1 Maxillicosta whitleyi
TGCAGTGTCGTGACGTCACGTTTTGGTGTCGGTCCCAACATTTTGGAACCTCGGCTGAGGCGGTACTAAAAAACTAGCGTCAGGTCCCAGATTCCTAACCCTATGTAGAGCATAGTTAAATGAGAGGTTAATGCTACTCCAGTTCCAACAGTCCAAACTTTGACTAGAGTACATGAATGACAAACAGATGATAAAGGTCCAAACAACAAAACCTGTACAATCTTCATCTGAGCTCCACAGATATTAGTGCTCGAGTTCAAGACCACCTTCAGAAGCTACAGATGGACATCAGGCTGACTATCCTGGTTTGTCCTCTGTCTCTAACCACCATTTAAAGTAGCGTTACTGTTAGTCTGGGGGAAGCAGAAACACAGCAACATCATTTTCATTATCTCACATTTGAAACACATAAGGATTAACCTGAACACAACAGCGTGTGAATGAGATATAGTGTTATGGTCCAAAGCCAAAGGAGCCAAGTCTGGGACAGTGAGGATGATGATAACGTGATGTCAGCCAAGCTTCTTAAACATTACTGTCTTCTTATGAGCCCAGGACCCAATTTGAGTAGTCGATAAGGTTCTGAGATCAGATTAACAAAAGGGACGCAGTGTGTCAGGAGTGATACTGCGCAGTTTAAGAAGCACAGCTGATAAAGGCTGATGGATGGATGGAAGGTCGTCCAGCTCAGTAGGAAAATGGTAGGAGGGGATGGGAGGGGGAGGGGGCACACAACCCGCCTGGGTATACCTCGACGGCCAGTTGATGAGGGAGTGGGTGTCGCCCTCAGCATCGGTCTGCAGGAACCAATCAGTGCTGAGTTTGGCCCTTGCACTGTACCAATGGGAGACATGTGGGCAGAGGTCTACATTCAGGCCTGAGAGCACTTTATCCTGGCACTCACACACATCACTGCGTTACACACACCACTGACTTCACATTGAGCTTGACCACAATGAGAAAGTGTTTGGACAGCACAAGGATCCTACTGAGAACACAAGTTCAACACTGCTGGGGCACTTCATTATGACTGTGGTACTGGGAGAGGTGCCACATACATGACACAGGGCTCCTCAAATGTTTACCGAATCTAAGGGTAATTACTGCAAAAACATTTGTCCTTTGACTTGTTTTAGATAAGATGTGATCACAGACTGTTCCTATTTAGTGGGAAACACTGTTGTGAATGCACCGTGGAATGCAGAAAGACCACTGAGACCTGTATGACTGTGTTTTTATCTACTGGAGCACATATTCAGAGTCATAAATTGGCTTTAGAGTCTGGTGTATTATGTAAAGGGTCATGAGATAACTTTTGTTATGGTTTGACCCTATATATAAATGAAAGTTAACTGATTGATTGATTGATTGATTGATTGACAGACATGCACATGTGCCAAGGTTTGAAACCTGAGTGTGTGTGTGTGTGAGGGGGGGAGGGGGGGGGGTAATCACTAGGATGGATAGGAAATGACAAGTATTATCAAGATATACAGGTTGTATATGGTGATATGATTTGTATATGATGGTGTGTGACTCAGCTGTGAGTCCAACCCCCCCACCTCAGATCCATCTAAAGACAAGCTTTGTAGGTAACTGACCACTGGACATATGTGTGGGTTCACATCTACTTCATAAAATACAACTGTCAGGCTAAACAAACATGATTAAAGCAGTTCCAGTTTAACAGATAACTGATGTCATTCATGTATTCAGTGGAATGTTCTTATTATGGGATATTTTTTATCTGCACATTGTTCTGTTTAACCAACTGTTTGCAGCTTCAGTGTACAAACTGTTGATAACTTAGGAGTCACAGATATCATCACATTTGTATCTATTTTCTTTAAATTTAACTTGTCAAACTGAAGCTTTTCTATGCGTTCAGATTCAGGTTCTTGTTTTCAGTGTCTCACATCATTAACTTTCATAACAGAAACTCAGCTGTGCTTCAGTAGTTTTCATCTTTTTAGACACTGATATATACAAATGCACTTTCCCACTCCCAGTTTATTCAAACTTGGCTCTTACTGGCCCATGACCATTATGTCCTTTGATTACATAGACGAACCAACCGATTTCACAAACAGGCCTAAGGTGACATCAGCAAAACTCACAGACCTGCTCTATTTTGTAAAAAATAACATGGAGATCTTCTTTTGTTGACATGTTGAATGTGTAAGATTTACAAGTGCTTATGTGCTTAGGTAAAGTTTGTGTTGGAGTATTTTTGTGCAGGAGGCTGGTTATTTGTTGACATTAGCCAATATCTGTCTAAGCCAATGAATGTCTCCTTTGGCTGGATCAACTATAACAACTTTCACACATTTCGACAGGATTTGGACGATTTTTCTGCAAAAGTCTCATTCCAGATTCTTCCATGTCTCTCTTGTGCTCCTCTAGGCAACACCAGGTGCTGTTGACTGGAGTTAGCCAGCAACCTCCACAACACAGACTCCAACACAAAGTCCCCCCCCCCCCACTTATAATTTGTATTAAGCTATGGGGGAAAAAAGCAGTCAAGACAAGGCTCAGCTCATCTGACCTGGTATGAGAATGTGCACCTGCCAAGAGAATGACCTTGGAAATGTAGGAATGAACAGCAGGACAGAGTCACAGACGGATGGAGAGAATTAAACTGATGGATAATGCTGTCACAGCGAGTCCATCTATTTAAGAGAATGACACAGCAGTGTTCTGACCCGCATGGAGACCTGTTCGATCAGTATATGGATTTGAAGGAAGTCTGGATCTTAGAGCTGGACTGGTCAGCTAATTAAGTATCAAACAGTAGAAAAGACTACTTTTTCAGAAAGAAAGCAATAAGGATTAAAAATGATGAAAGGAATGGTCATGAAGAGCACTCACCCCTGCCTGCTGAGGATGCTGTGGGCCTGCTGCTCGATGAACAGGTCCCCAGGAGAAGCCCCATGTTTAGGGGAGGACAGGGAATGGTGCCTGCTCAGTTTGGGTGAACTGGGAGGCAGCGCTGAGACAGAGTGGTCCTTGGAAGACATCCTGGAACTAGGGGACAGTGATACCACATCCATGTATGAGGACGAGGACGACGGTGGCTCAGGAGGTGCAGCTCTGCGTTGATTCTCCAGGTTCATCAGCCTCTCCCTCTCAGAGAACGAGTCTACCCTAGATTGGCCTGATTCAAAGGTGAGGTCAGAGTGGCCGAGCTGGGGCGCTGTGCCTCCAGCCCTTGGGCTGCTTGTAGAGGTGTTGGAGGTGTAGGCGCTCAGGGTAATAGCTCTGCCTTCCTCTCCTACTGAATCCGCTCTGTGGCGCCTCTCGGTGCTGTCCGAGTCCTTCCGTGAGCGAGTGTAGCGAGTGGAGTAATCCAAATCTGGCTCTTGATCCAAAGAGATGCCATAGCGCTCTGCCAGTTGTCGGCGCCGCTCCGCTTTGTAACGTGCAATCCGTTCAGCTTTGGACTCCATCTCTGGGGCACTAGTGTTAGAGCTGGACCGGTGGACCTGTTCTGGATGGATGGAGGTCTGAGGGTCAGGTCTGCATCGCCCTCTTGGCTGTCGCTCAGGAGATGTTAGTGGCAGTTCTGAGTTTTCCAGCCCCTCCATACCGTACCGTTGAACTGTCACTAGATGACATAGAAGTAACAACCATCACTCTTTATTGTAATTAAGGATCACTCAAACAAAACCAGAACTACAATAGGCTCGACACAATTTGGAGCCACATCTACACTGGCTACGGTGAAATATTACCATGTACCTGAGAGCTGGTCTTGTAGTGACTGGGTAGCCTAGTGGTTAACGCCACTGGCTTTGATGCATAAGATTGCCAGTTTGAGACCCAGGTGGCCCCTTGGGAAAGGTCCTTGAATGTCACTTTCGGCTTCTCCCTACAGGGGTCGCCACATCGAATCACTGTCCCCTTGTGGCTACAGGTATAGGGATGTATAGCATAAAGGACCTTTCCCAAGGGAACCGGCAATCTTCCGCATCAAACCCAATGGTGTTAACCACTAGGCTACCCAGTTGCTACCTCCCAGTCACTATACAAATCCCAACAAAATCAACAGAGTATATTTCACTCACCACCACAGGGCTCACAGGGGTCAGAGGCCCTGGTGTATCGAGGCGTATCCTCCTCCAGGAGCCGGTTGGCCACCAAGCTAGGCAAAAGAGATGGGTGCACCTCACCCTCAATGCCCTCCAACCGACGAGCAATGCGCTCCTTCCTGAACGCAACAACAGGAACGGAAAAAAACAGTAAATGGAAAGACACATCATCATCATCATCATCATCACTATCAAAAAGCCTGCAGCCCTCTTTTATCGTCACCCTCTCACCTGTTCATTTCAAAGTCACTGGCGCTTGTAGTGAGGCCTTCAAATCGTTTCCTCAATTCAGAGACTAAAAAGTTACACAGAAAATAGTGTTGTAGTTTGTAAAGACAAAGGAAAAATAGGTCTGACATAAGCTATTCTGCACATCCACGTTACTTATTTGTAGACTCACCAATGTGGCTAATAATCTACTGGACGGGAAAACTGCATTTCTTACAAACACAGCCATGTTTGGCACGTCAGGAGTTTAAGAGGAAGGTGATCTGCAAACCTTCAGAAAAAGTGCTCCTGAATATATTTATTTTTTTTACAGCCTATAAATTACTTTCACTGGAACAAATGGAATCTTATCTTGGACTTCTCCAAAAACTCTATTGGTTAAAGTGCAGGATTGTTATTTAACCCTTTGCCAAAGTTTTCTTCGCCAGGTCATTAAATCAGATCTGAGGATGTGTTTGCAACTGGGTTCATCTGATGTTTTTCCAAATTTTCTTATACTTCTAGATGCTTAAGCGCTAACTTATATGAGGTCAGTGTTACAATAACTAAAACAAACAGGGTCTACAGCTGTAAACGTGAGGACAACCTTGTCCCACTACACAAATAAAATCACCCTATCATCCATTTTGTGTTGGACCAACCCTGACTAGCTGCACTTAGGGTGGCTGTGCTTGCAGAAAAACAAATCTTGACATGAATCCACCTGGCAAAGACTCTGCTCTTGCACAACAACAACTTTCCAAAACCCAGGAAATGCTGAAACTGTGCTTGGTCATTTGCAAATAAGCAGGAGAAAAACCTTACTCACCTTTGGGGAGATTGGCCAAGAGACTAACATCTATATCCTTGGTACTTTTGGCTGGGTCGTCTTTTTCGTCAAATGAGAATTCTTTCTGGAAGCTGAGGGGTGCAGAAAAAACACCAAGTGTTATGAAAACTCAGCTGAGCTGTGGGAAACATGGTTTGTTTGACAGACAGAGATAGCAGGAGCTCAAAGGAAGACTGTGAATAAAAGTCAGCAAAATCACTTCCAATATTTGCTTAAAGTACCCAGATCTAAACGATGTTCAACTTAATCCATGGAACTACAGAGTGGAGCTATAAAAGCAAACAGTTACGCATTTCAACAATACATTTGGTTTTCTGGCAATAAACTGGAGCAAATTTTACATTCTCAAATATTTATGTAAAAATAAAGGAAGGTTTTAACTGTGTCTCACTCTTTAGTTCACACACAAACACAGTTCTTTTCACTGTTACAAACACACTGAAGCCATTTACAGATTTGATTCAAAACCACAGAGTTCAGCTACAATTGAGCAATAAAAGAACTGGCTGATTATCGATGTGAAGAAATCCACAAGAATTGGAAAAACATGACTTTGTGGTTTTGTTCTTTCCAGCAAAGAGAACTGCAAACAAACCAAGACACCAGAGAAGTTCTGTCATAGCAGCATCTGTTTTCATGACTCAATATGTTCCACCGTGTGATTTAAGTCAAAGTCACATGTACATATTTGGGCACCAACAAGGGATCCCTATATGTGATGCAGTGACTGTCAGAACCAACAGTTTTGGTGCTTTTCCACTTACACAGGACCAGCTCGTCTCAGCTCCACTTGTTACTCTACGATGCGTTACTTCCGTGTCGTCCGAGTTGCCGAAAACTCACCCGTTGCACATTTTCTCATATTAATTTTTATTGATTTTTTATGTCTATGGCACAGGTGTCAAACATGCGGCCCGGAGGCCAAATCCAGCCCCTGGGATGAATTTGTGAAAAAATTACATTGAAGAAATCAACAATAAATGGTGTCAAAATCTTGTTAATTCACGTTCCACATATGGACAGGTGGGTCAGACCAGTGAAACATGATCATAATGTCCTATAAATAATAAGAACTGCAAATTTGCTCTTTGTTTTGGTGGAAAAAAAAAAGTTACTGCTTTGGCCATTGCCATGTTGGCTTTTTGGATCCAGAAGTGACTAAATATGGACAAAGGAGGCAGAGCTGTAAGAGCCTGAGGAGTCACAGATTAGCCAAAGCCACAGACTCGCCTACCGACTCGATAAAATGTGACGTTTTATTGAGTAAAAAATAACTTTTTAATCAATAAAACAGAAATGTGAGTTCACCTGCGATCTAGCAACCAATCAAAGCTTTTCATTTGCACCAAGAATTTATTAATATTTAAAGACAGACCAGATCACTTATAAGAGGTTTCCAGTAAGAAAAGATGACACCATGTCTCTATTGCTCTAAATTATCATTGAATCTTAGTAAAACCAAATATATTAAATTAAATATATCAAGTTAAAATTTAGGAAACGTAAATTGAAAGAGTGTCTGCAACAACATTTTACTCATAATTGATTAACCAGCTGAACTGGAAAGAGCTTGTAAACTTACTTTGATCAAAAATACCCCAAATTATTGTTATAATGCATAAAACCAAAAACATTCTAAATCAGAAATCTCTCCATATATTATACCATCCTTTTGTTCTACCATATCTCAACTATTGTGTAGTGATATGGGGTAATAATTAGAAATCAAATATTAATACGGGTAGTCCTCAGGTTACAAACGAGTTCCGTTCCTACAATGTCGATGTAACCCAAATTTCCGTGTAAGTCGGAATTAACCCTTTAGTACCCTCAAATACCCCTTAAATTTCTAAATAACTATCCAAATACATGAATTATCCTTCATATTAATAAAGTAAAAAATAAGATACTGTACTTACTGTACATACAGTATGCAGTAAGTACTGTATGTACAGTAATGGCGGACAAAACTCTGGCGTCGTAAAGTTGAAATAACGTAAGTCGGGTATGTCGTAACCCGAGGACTACCTGTACTATATTCTTACTCAGCACAGTAATGAGGTCCAATTAATCCCTTATTTATTCAATTAAATTCCCTAAAACTACATGGTCTTGTCGACCTTAATACTCTTATCATAATGTATAAAACTCATGGCCATATGTTCCTCTACAGTCTACAGGAGATGTTTGAGCCCAGGCAAAGGAATTATAACTTCAGAAAAACTGAAATGTTCAAGAAAATTAAGTATAGAACAAACATAAAAGGCCAGAGTATCTTTTGTCGCCTAATGATTAAAAGCTTTTGTCACGCGTTGTTGAGTAAAACTGTGGTTCACGTGACGAAACAATCCCTCTATTTAGATGTTTTACCTGAGTGCTCTCTTCTGTAGTAGTCTGGGGTGACCAAGCTTGATGGGGGTCTCACTCCCAAGTCCTGCAGGAAGACAGAAGTACAGCAGTTAGTCCTGGTTTTAACTTTTAACAGGTATAAACTGAACGTACTGTAGGTCATGTAGAGCCAATCAGTCAGTCTGCCTGTCAATTCCTGACCCAAAAACGACATCCATTAATAATAATAATAATAATAATAATAAAAGTCCATGTAAGACAAGCCTACATCATACACACAACATAAAGAATAAATAGCATAAAAAGGAGATAGACAGTTTATTCACATTCTAAGATATAAAGACTGGTGGTTCACGCCACTGGCTTTGGTGCAGACGATTGCCGATTTGAGACCCAGGTGGGCCCTTTACGCTATACATCCCTATACATGTAGCCACAAGGGGGCGCAAACCTCATTATGCCGGTCACAAGCCCAGATAAATACAGTGGGTTGTGTCAGGAAGGGCATCCGACATAAAAACTTGCCAAATCAACATGCAAACCTGATTGGCCGTGGCGACCCCCGAAGGGAAAAGGCCGAAAGAAAGCATTATATTTCGATAAAAAATAGACTTTATGTGACATTTTTGCTTGGTGATGTGCCCTGTGAAGTTGGAATGTAAAATATGTGTTGTGGCTCAAAAAAGGTTGGGAAACATTGATCTACAGCACGAGTCTGCAGTCAGTGAGGTCGTCTCTTCAGGGGTTTGGGGTAACTGGGATGATGCCAAGCACATCCCTGTCGACGGGCAACGTCTCCATACTCCCTATGAATACAGATAGAGGGCACCCAGAGGAGAAAAGAGGAGCCGTCCAGTCCAATTCATGAACACCTGCAGACACCGACATGAAAATACGTCCTTATGCTCAGGTCTTAACTATGAGTCCAAAAGTCTGTGGACACGTTGAATCCACGTGTTTGTTTTCTAACAGGGGTCCAGGATATAAAACAATAATAACTAATGCCAAAATATTGTTTTATAGTATGGGATACATATCAGTGCATTGGTTAGTTTGGGTTAAATTATTATCTTTGTTTCCAAAATGATTCAGAGAATTTAGATCAACATTGGATTTTTTTTTATTTTATATAAATTTTTTTTTTTTTTTATCCGTGACCAATTTTAAATATTCTTCCTCTAAACGAATAATATTTTTCCTGCTCATCTAACCATCTACTTTCATCACATCTGACTGAGGAAGAAAAATCTACCATTAAAATGTAGGAAAATATTGATGTTTCTAAACTACATGGACATAAATATTGGGACAAATCATGTTTACAGCTGTAAAACGTCCTGTTCATGAGGAACAGATATTAATATTAATAATCAATAGGATATTTATCCCATAATATAAAAGTATATTCTAACATTAGTTATTATTGTTTTGTATCCCAAACACCTGGATCCAACGGCTCCACAGTCTTTGGTCCATAACGAGGCTAACAATAGGATAAAATTTAACTAAGCATACAAGACTTTACAATCGAACCCATTAAAGGTTAAAGGTTAAAAATGGACAAAATATGGTGAACAAGACCAAAATGTGACATCAACACCTGATTTAAGAGAAACAGTGTCATTCCCAAGAAAAGGGGCATTAGAGGGTAGCCCAGACCCCAAAGGGTAACGTTAGAATTTTGTCCCGCTACGCTAATTTTCTCCCGCTATGTTAAATTTTCAATATGGTGTAACGAAAAACCACACCATGGACGATGACGTAGATTCAGTCTTTGATGGCGGACATAGAAATTCAGATGAGAAAACTCTGAGCAGACGACACAGAAGTAATGCCCCCCCCCCCCTTCCACCCTCCACCCCACTACGCTAAAATTAAATCCTAGCTAGAACCCTCATGTAGGTGCCTTTAGATGAATCAGGTTCAAGTCTGGGGACTGTATGTGTAGGTGTAAAAGTATGAGAACAATAACAACGTGCAAACCCAAAGGTGTGATCGTATATGATCACATATATGATTTTTGTCCTTCGGGAGCATCTGTCTGATGTCACTGGCAGGTGTATCTTATAGTTTTTCACAACCCTGACCTTGAACAGCCCATAGGTAGTGGTGTGTTCATCATCAGGGGCTTTGACACCAGCCTCAGTCCATTCCAGACAGACGCATTTGAATCTGCACGATAATCACAGATGTCACACAACCTGTGATCAGTTATAATCTACAGAAACATTATGGCCACTATAGCTGTGAGGAATGCAGCAGGAGTTCTTCAGCACTACGTTCCGTGTGTGATGAAGTGGTTTGACACTGATCAAACATAGGGATAACGTGATTTCATGGTTCAGTGGAACATCGTTCTTTCTCTGAAGTGAGAAACCCCTTTAATGGGGAGGTGTGACTGAAGCACAAACGTCTGTGGCAGTCCTCTTCAGTTAAGTAAGTTAAACAGAGCCCTTTAAAACAGAGGAGGTGTTGGTCAAACAGCAGGAGGCTGTAACATAGAAAACTACAAAAGCACCCAGAGAGCACAAACCTCTGCCAAGCAGCACAGTTCCCCCACATATTCTGACTGACACCCCGCAATATTACTGCCACATTTGTTTTTTTTTATCTATTTCATTAGATTCTTGACACTGGAAACAAACCCAAAGAAATGTGAATTACATGGACTAACAAAGAAATTAACAAATCCACATTTCCATAATGTTGGTTCTGTTCAGGATCTAGCTCCAGAACTATTGTAGATCCGTCAAATCCGTTCACATCCTCCTTTTTCATAGACCTTCAGCTCC